>VZRL01006193.1:48086-71978 GCA_013397895.1 Origma solitaria | reverse complement strand
TTTTTGGTTAGCCATTTCTCCATTTTCTGTACATCTTTCACCAAAACATGAATAACAATTTTTGCATTTATGGAAAAAATTGAGAGTTGCATTTTTTCAGCAGTTGCTTCCCCTCAATCTCTCTTAGGTAAGATCCCATTTTAGTTCCCAAGCTGCTAGCTAATTATTTTCAATTTGCTTCAGAATCTGTATTAGCAGTGCACTTTAGAAAAAAGTCTAAATCCAGAGCAAAACTCAAAACAGCTTTTAAAAGCAATTGAACAAAACACAAATGAAAGAAATAATGCTATTAAAAGATGGGAGAAGCATAAAATTATTTATTTAGTTGAGTGTCCGTCCATAATGTCAAATATTTATTTGATTCTACATACTTCTACTAATCATGCAAAATTGATTGGTCTAAGTAGTGCAAGCTCTCCACACACTGTAGACAGAAGAAAATGAGATATACAAAATATGAAAATAAGATCACTTCAATTTTTTTGACCTACAAAATACTAAGATTTGTTAACCTTTTCCCAAAGTTTGGGAAATTTTTATAATGACTACAGGGAGAAAGCCTTGTCTAATGAATAAGTTTCTTGTGACTGGTAGCGTTTTCAAAAATATAAGTTCATTAATGAACCGGGATATTTAATTTCTTCATTTCAAGTATGTCCAAATGCTTTCTTGCTCATACTCCCAATCTCCTGCCTTTAGAAACAATACATTCTATCTCCTAATGCTCAAATGAAAGGTAGAAGAACTTTAACTAGAAACTTGATTACAAATTACTAATAAGGGAAACTCTCAAATTTCTAGCATTCTCACATAAAGCAGATATATTCTTGAAAACAAATTAAGAAACCCCCACAAACATTCCATCCCCTATAATGCTGAATTGTGTTAAATGTGAAGCATGTTTTTAGCTAAATCATCTGTAAAGGAAACCATGCCCTTCTGATGTATAACCATCATAATTTAGGTGTTGATCTAAAGCATTAGAAAATCACGAATCATTATAATTTAGGTGTTGATCAAAAGCTTTAGAGAATCATGTGATACCAGAAAAAGCACTGTTACAAATAAAATCTTGGCAGTAGCTAGCTTGAAAAATATGTTTTCACAATTTTACAGTCATAATGGTGTTAGATCATAGCATAGGAAACTTTTATCTAACTTGTTGGTATAAACTTGTACTTTGGATGTTATAAAGACATTCATATGCCCAAAAGACTGCCAGCTGCTTCAGTTGTTACAATAGGTCTATCTTTCCTTCTGAATTATTTCCTTAATTCTGAAATGCTGTTGCCATACAACATCTCTTCAGTATATTGCAGTAACATATATAAAAATTCCTTTCACTAATTTGCTACTCTAACTTTGCCATTTCCTACTAGACTTACTGATTACTTCTCAACTGCAGAAACAGTTTGAATGAAATTTTATCTGTTCTGTTAGAGTGATGACTTTTGGAATTGTACAGTGACTTTTTCTCAGTGACTGACTGCAGTTTTACCTAATATAATGGAAGGAATGAAAGGACAAAAAATATTTGCAGATAGCATTATTTTCTCCCAAAAGCAGACATGAGGGGGGAAAAATGTTTTAGAGTTGAATACAATTAAAGTTAATGGGGGGGCATGGATTAAGAACATCCATAGATACATCGACTGCTACAAAGTATGAGGAAATAGCTGCGGTTTCCTCATGCCTGAAAGTGTTCAAGGCCAGGTTGGACAGGATTTGAACAACATGGTATACTGGAAGGAAGACAGAGGGGCAAAGTGGTTAAAATGAGATGATCTTTAAGGTCCCTTCCAATCCAAACCATTCTATGATTCTGATTCTATGAAATAGTAGATAGCTTTAATTCTTGCAGATGTTAGGAATTATTTTTCCTGAAAATAAGTTTTTTTAATTTGAAGAACCAAGTCCTGCACTCAAATCTCCATACAAGCCACATTTAATTTACCTCAGTTAAACGTATTCAGAGAGTTTAATACCCTGAAAACCAATCAGAAATACAAAATTTACTCAAACTCTTAGTCACTGAGAATGAGTCAGTAACAATTCGTAGAAATGAAGACCTAGGAGCACAAATTTTTTATTTTTTTTTTGTAAAATTATATCTTAAATTCTCTCCTTACTATGTATTTGACGTTGTTCTTCTGGTAATACACAGTAAAACTCATAATATGAGAGTACTCTTGCATTATTGTTCCTACCGCTGTTGAACTTTGATTTTCATCTGCTACCAAGCATCTTATGTAACTGCAATTTAGTGTGCTCTTCACTCTATCTGTGTAATAAGAATCACTGCTGAAATTATGGGATTCACCTAACTGCATAATACTGTAACCTCCGTGAACAGGTCATTGTCTTTCTCAGCTGAGAGACTGTAAATTTCATAAACTCTTATGATCTAAGTTGCCTGTGAGCATCTAGAAAAACTAAAATAATAGTTTCTATACCTTTCAGTGTATAAAAGAAAAAAGCAATACAGTATTTCTATAGTTCTAGGCTGATCATCAGTATTTTCTTGGAATACCAGTCAATATAGCCTTGGAACAGCAGTAAAGATTCTGTGGTTATTTATTGAAAAAACACTTTTTCCCCCCCGAGATAGTCAGCAACAAAATATGTAATTAATTTCAACTGGCTGTTTCTTTCGTTGTTTTCATCCAGCAAGACATAGTGTCTGTGAGGATGGATCGGGATCTTATTCGTGGCACAGGATATTACCCCAGCTATTGATCCTTCGGGTTGCAGTACTATCAGTACATTACTATTTAAGGCAGAGGTGGCTGCATTTGGAGACTTTCTGTGTACCCCTTCAGAAAAACTACACATTACCAAGGATGCAGGAAGAGCACAAATATGGCACTATTGTCTCTTCTTAGCATACTAACCTCCAATGCTAGCCTTGCAAAGCAAGCGGCAGATGACCCCCCTCCCTCTTTTGCAAGATGGGCACACAATCCATAACAGCTCATGGAAATCCACTATGCTGAGATCATTCTATAATATCTAGCTTCAAGATATTAATAAAATATATTAAAGTACATACAGCTACATTCAGACAATCCTGATAAACTATTTTTATGCAGTAGCATCCTGAGCAATTTTCCCTCCTTTCCAACACAAGTAGCTGGCAACACAACTCATAACCAAATGCCAGCAAAAGTTCTTGCAAATTTGCAAAGCCGTCTATTCTGCTTATTATTAACACCAAATTGTGTAAAAGATATGTCAAACAACAGAAGAGGTCCGGTCAGAATATACCCTCAAATGATGTAATCACAAATAATGGCATAAAAAGATTGCAGCTAGAAGTAATTGAAATCTGAAATATTTAAGTGCTTGCAACAGGAGGTTCAGGTTCAGGTTCACCTCAGAAAACAGTAGCTTTCACGTGCTATTTTACTCAGATACAACTTCCACAGAAATCACAACTGCAGTTTAACCAAGGAAACTCATGCATTTGGGCATGAATCCATCATTCTTAATCTCTTCTTAATCCAGTTTATAACCAGTGACAGAATGAATGTGCTAACAACAAAAGTCACCATGTAGTCACCATAACTACAACCAGAGCAAAAGCAAAGCAAAGACAAACTTTGGCTCAGCAGAAAGCCATGCCTGAAATTTCTCCCCTCCTTTCATCATGAAGTTGAAAAAGGCACTGTTTCACATAACCACATAGCCCTGTAATGCTGCATTGCTGCTCTAGGAACAGCCACTAGCTGAGCACTGAGCTTGAAAGGCACCAGGGCTGAGGTTAGTCACGCTTGCTTGCAGCTGACTTCCCTCGCCCTGCCTGCTGCTTGGTTTTACTTTGTTTAGCTGTGACAGCAATTTCTCTAACTGACCAGATGTTTGCAGCTAATTTGTTTTACTTTTCTTATCTTTTTATGGTACAACAACTAATAGCAGTAATTCCATGTATAAAGGGATTTGCATCACCAATATAATGATGTAGTGTGAAGAAATGCAGGGCTGCTAACAATAGCAGAGTCCTTGAGAAATGGAGACCCATGACAAGGAGGAGTACATGCATGGGATCACATGAAACGGGGCACTGGGACTAAAACAGCTGTGAGAAACATCCCACAGGTCTGTTAAAGAAATGCAGTGTTTTACTTTGGTGCCAATACTAAATAATGTTTTTAGCCTCCCAGCAGCCAGCTGGGATCCATAAGCAATCTGAGAATAATTCTTGTTATCAGTATCATCACAGAAAGAGTGACTGAAATCCCATAAATGCACAACTAGACACTTGAAGGATTTACACTTTCACTAAAAACATGACACTAGAAGAAAAAGAATTTTAGTAAATGAGCGTATACATGATAAAGACACTTGCACAGATGAAGTGAACTTTGGTAACAAGTTAAACTTTTGAAGCCTAGCACCTTCACTACAAGACTGCCATTTCTAGAGGAAATCAGTATCCTGAAGAGCGAGATAACAGCACCTGACAGTGTGGATAAACAATGCAGTATCTCACCCACCTGTTTATCCGAAGTTCAGATTAACACTGGGAGCATGAAAGCAAACTGTCTTCTTGGAAACTGACCACTAGCCATCTTTGTAAGGTAAAACATTGATTTTTTCAAAACTATACAAAAGAACCAGAGAAGTGTCATTAAGAAATGAAGCAAAACTGCCAATATTCTCTTTACAAGTCAGGATACTTTCCAAGAGGATACTGCAGTTTTGAAGCTGACTACATAGCCTTCCTCTACATAAAATGTGAAAAAAACGCAGTATAACTGGCAAAGTCACAAATAGTATTTTTCTGAGATCTTTCAGAAAATTAATAGAAGCATCATGTATTAGCAAACAACATAAACATATAACAAGATACATACAAATTAGAATTTATAAAATAAATATTTCATCTTTTTAGTTATAGTAACCACAACAAGAACCACTATTACTATTGGCAATTCCTAGACTCAAGTAGCTATTATCATACCCTAACAATTTGTATAATTATCATGTACTAACAATATAATCATACCCTAGCAGAAGCCTAAAAATCCCCCATGAACACAGATGTGCACACACACACACACACACACACACACACACACACATACACACACACAGAGGCACAAAATGCAAGCACTCCCTGCACAGGCATTAAGAGCTGCCCTCTGTAGAACAGAGGAAGCTTGGGTCCCTCTACTGTTAGCTAGCTAGTTCAGTCCTGCACCTACACCTCAGAACCTGCATCACTGCGAGCCTCTGGAGGAAGTGCAGGTCAGGAACCCACAGAATTACTGTTTACAATTCAAGGTCTTTATACTGCAATTTAATAACAGAGTGCATTCTGCCACAACACAGTGTTTACAGCCACACTTTGCCCTTCTGCAAGACAGAAAAAAATACTTTGACAGATAGTTATCTCATTACAAAATAAATTTGGTAAAGCAGCCCTCGTATTTACAAAAACATTTCAAAGTCTGAAAAGGTTTGCTATCTCAGACTGCTCTCTAGAAAAGCTTTAAAGATAAAAATTATATGCTTAGTACTTTTAATAAATACATCTTTGAAGATATATATCTCACATCAGAGTTCTGCTGCACTGAAGTAATTCTTGAAAGAATACTTATTTACTTCCCACTGTCATTTATCAAAACTCTTTCACTCCATCTAACCAGAGATACTTTTTTTTTCTCTTAGTGAAGTTTTACTGATTGTTTAAGCATATATGGTATGTTAGAAATCATGGTAGCAAAGTACCACAGATCAGCTTTCTATTGGAAGTACCAGGGTGACAAAATGCACATTTTTATCAGAAGGATTGTTAGAATACTGAAGAACAATGACGAAAAGGAAAACTTGTGAAAAAAAAGGAAGATGTCAGACTGACATGAGAGGTGAGCAACCACAAAATGGAATGTATGGCAGAGGATCATTCCCGCTTACAACACGTCAGACATCACAGGATGTGATTTTCTAGATTCACATTTTCCTGGGAAGATACCTCAACTCTGGAAAACACAGCTGCACTATCCACATGTGCTGCTTGACACAGTCTAAGAAGTAGACCTATTTAAATACTCCATGCCATGACTGCAAATTTGCACCAAAGTTAAAATGATCAATGAAAAACCAAAGTATCTTCTTCTGAAAACTAGTACTTGAAATCAATCACTTAGTTTACATAATAATTTTGAATTTTTTTGTATTTTGTAAACTGTATGTTTACTGATGAGACGTAACATATTTATAAATAGTATAAAATTTTCTATATAATATTACAAAAGACTTAAAGGTCATAATTGCCTTAAAACACCATTAAAATCACCAAAGGACTTTCCCCCTTATGGCAAACCATATCCAGAGGCAACTGCTCATCTGCCACCACCCTGCCACTGTTGGATATACCTTTGTGAATTCCTGAAAATCTGGACACGTGACAGGAACTTGAGATAAGATAAAGGTAGCAATATTGTCCAATTGTCTCAGACTAGGAAGAGGAAAACAAGCTGGGGGAGCACTGATAATGAAGATGAATCTACAAGAAAAGCCGACTCAGCAACTGTGCTGACAGTCAGCTCTGATCACGTCCAGAAGGGAGAGGCCATGGCCCACTGACTCAAAGAAGAGGAAGGCTGAGCATGGGACTAATGAGCATTGGAAGCGAGGGAATCATTTAACCAATAAAGTAGAAGTGTGTACCCAGAGAGCATTGATTCTTTTGCTTGCCAAAATGTATAAATGGGGAGAAGTTTTAAGTGACTTTCGATCCTCACCACTCAGAAGACCAGAAGAGGACCAACAGGATGGTGTCTGTGTCTGGATCCTCAAGTGGTGATAACTTTTTACTCAATCTGTCTCTCTTACTCTCTTCCTCACCCCACTTCTCTTTTTCTATTTATTCCTATCTCTCTCTTCCTCCCATTTACTGTTAAATGAAATCCATACTATTGACTTCAGCATATGGTCTCGTTTGCACCTTAATTTTGGCAGAGGCATCTCTCCAGTAATAGGCTCTTAACATTATTTTGGCATAGTTGGCAGGATTCTGTTCTCTGATATGAAGTGCCTTTGACAATAGTAAAATTCCCTCTAGGGAGGTTGTGTGGTTCCTTTGCTGGGAATTCTTGGAACTTTGCCACAGGTTTCCTCTGAGGAAGGTTATCTGGTTTCCTCTGTGGGAACTTTTGGAAAAAAGGTGCAAAAAAATATTTTGTTGTCGTTCCTTGAAAAATTTGTTAGTTGCCCCTCTACCCCAGGGCTGGAGTTGACACAAGAAAATTGACCTGCTGTTTATTCATAATGAGCTATTGGTTACTCAAAAATCTGAAGACAAAATAATGCTATCCGTACAAGATCTGGTGAAAGAATTGAACTTTCAGTTAAATAAGAAAATGAAAAAAAGAAGGCAAGTGGAGGCATTGCTTGTTATCAAGCATGATGACATCCAAAAGCTTCAGGTGGAGCTTTGGAATGCACATGAGAGAGAGGTAGACTCTTACGGGAAGAATTGCAGGACATTGAACCTGTAACAGTCGCTGAAACACGGCCTTGTAACTCGACCTTTTTTTGTTTAGTGCAGGATTTGGGAGAGAGTGAATGAGTCCATTGCTCTGCTAAGGAACAAAATTTAATGTTTGCATTGACATCTGATGACAAGAAAGTACCATGCTGGCCCTTAATTCAAATTGAACCCACAAATGATTGCCAGGATCAGCAAACAGCTACTAAAACAATGCTGTATATATCTATAGCTAGATATCAAAGTTTGGCCATAAACTGGCAAGACTGAAATCCATTAATATTAATGCAGTGGGATACGGAGAAGTTGGGTATAGTTCTGGGATGGAAAAGAGTTAAAATCAGTGGAGTAAATGGAACCACTGATATCTGCCCAACTGATAAGGTTAATTCATGGCTTCTCCATGAGACGCTGAAGTCTGCTAATCATAACCCTAAAAGAAATACAGGTTTAACTGTTAAAGACTCTGTAATTCACAAGTGCTTGCACTTCTTGAATTTTTGCAAGCAGTTTCATTCCCTCCAGACATGAAACTAAATGGAGGAAACCCCCATGAAAAGATGAGGTAAGAAACAAGAGGAGTGCACCAAACACTTCATGAAATAGAAGTTAAAACTCTACGCGAGAGGTATCAAGCTCCAGCAGTTAAAACAATTTGGCTCACTAGAGGATAAGTTGCCTGGGAAGTCTGTGTTCTTTCTTTTTTCTGGGAGGGCCAGCAACCCCTGCCCAAACTGAAGATCAAAAGAATCAGTTCCAAGTGGGTGAACCGCCAGTAGATTTACATGAGAAAGCTCATGGAAGGCAGCCAAGAAGATATGATAATGACTTTTCCATTAGGCCCTTTTACCTTTGTGGTAGACACAGGACCTTTGAATAAACACTGGATGGATTTTCCTTCCTCCTAAAAATCTGTCTGTAGTAGGTTGAATTTTCACTTTTCTTTTTATAGGAACCTGCCAACAGATGAGATCGAGTTGCGTGGAACCAATGAAACTTCTAACTGCCACTCTAATTGCTTGTATTATCAGCTTATTAATGTTTGTGATTTGTTTGTTGTTTTCATTGCAAGTGACTTGTTGGGAGGCGATATATTAGTCAAACCATTTTATGTGTTGTTAGTTTGATTTTTGCCAAGTTTATTTTGTCTTTTACTGGGAAAAAAAAGGTGTGGGTAGAGCTTTTACTTTTGCCTTATAAATATATAACTTTTTCTAAACCAAATTTAGCCTGGGAGTTAGTATAAGAATTTATGCATATTTGAAATCACACAAACATGTATTAACCAGTTCTGCCTCAGAAGGCTTTAGATTTATGATGGTTTGGCTAAATTTTTCAGACATATTAATGAGTGAACTGAATAATCCTAATAAAGCAAAAGAAAATGTTACATGGGAAATGGGAGACCATTTCCTTTCTAGACCAGAAGGACAGAGTGCCAGGGACTGCAAATGGGATGTGGGTAAAATACAGAAAAGCCTTTAACCAGCTTTTAAGCAACTTTACCTGGTCATTTTTGGACCCTTATGTTACCGAGCATGAAACCTTCCAAAGCAAACCAGAGACTTGTATTCCCACTTGAACATTCCTGATGTACAATTGGGGTTCCTACCTTTGTTCTAATAGAGTACCTTAATTTTACCTAATTTATTTTATTTATGCTAATCAATATGGTAACCACAGTGAATTCTGCTTCTCAGTTGTGGCTGCAATTTACTGTGGCAGCAATTAAAAAGGAATGTGATGAGGGCAATTTGTCCAGTAAAAATGAAAAAAGCAACCTGAGATAATATGACTAAATTTGAAAGTTTTTTTTTGTGTAGGGATTAAAATGCAATAGAACTATACTCCATCCTCTGAACAATAGAGTATGGACCTGATGTAAAGATGTGCTTGCATGAGAACTGTTTTATATTTTGAATGAAAATTTTGTAAGCTAGAACTTAGTTTTCCATGGTTTATAGAATTACCCAGCCAAACAGGAACATTATCTGTAAAATTCTTTCAAATACATGTGGATGTGGTCGAGAGAGAACACCATTTTAAAGACAAGACACCTTGTCAACAAACTCATTCATACTTATTCCAGTGTGCAAAGGTAATCAGTCGTACTAAGAGACCTGAAGATCTGCTTCAGATTAGACTGATTGACGCATCTTAATACATGATGTGTATCTGCTGGGGATACCCCTCTAGAGGGTACAAAAATCAAGAACCACTGTGTGATTCTGTGGCTAATTTGGGCCCACATCCAACAAACACAGTATTGTGGAATCTATCACACTAGCTATCCATTAAAGAACACTCTGATCCTTGGGAACCACCGAGTGGGGGCAATGGCTAATCAGAATTGGGTTGATAATTGCAAATGGATCTGTATTTTTAAATATTTGCATAGCTATTGTATACACAATATTACTTGCGCAATTGCTTCTGCTGTTTTCATCTTTTCTCCTACTGGCCACTGTCTTCATCACCCCCATGGACAACCCATGAATCGAGGAAAAGTCCCTGAAGTATAGTATTTGAACTACAGGGTGATGTAAGGAAAGCCAAGTCAGCAACTGCACTGACAATCAGCTCTGACCAGGTCCAGAAGGGAGAGGCCATGGCCCACTGACTCAAAGAAGAGGAAGGCTGAGCATGGGACTAATGAGCATTGGAAGCGAGGGAATCATTTAACCAATAAAGTAGGAGAAGTGTGTACCCAGTGAGCATTGATTCCTTTGTCTGCTAAAATGTACAAATGGGGAGAAATTTTGAGTGACCTTGGATTCCCACCACTCAGAAGACCAGAAGAAGAGGACCAATGGAATGGTGTCTGGGTCATCGAGTGATACCTTTTTTACTCAATCTGCCTCTCTGTCACTCTTTGTCACTCCCCTCCTCTCTTTTTCTATTTCTGTCTCTCTTTACCTCCCATTTACTGTTAAATGAAATCCCTACTATCAACTTCAGCATATGGTCTCGTTTGCAGCATAATTTGGGCAGAGGCATCTCTCCAATAATGGAATTTTAACAAATGTAACTAAAATCATGTAGGAAATGTTTAAGCATGTTTTAAAAAGAAAACTATCTGAAAGAATCTTTCTTTCTTAGCTACTGAAAATTCAAAAATCTGTACAATGTTTTATTTTTGAAAGTAACATCTAAAGATTGAAGTGTTTGGAGAGACTGTAGATGACACAACAGTGAAAATGCTCATATACATAATGCGTGTGCATCATCATTTCATTTACCAAAACAATGAGTTCTGCAATTTTTAAAGCCATTTTAGGGACTTAGAGAGCTAAGAATCTTTACACTTATTAGAAAACAAGTATTCAGTAATAAGACATCCACACTCTCAGCTTTAGAGATGCATTTTACAAAACAAGTTTTCAAAAGGTCTCAATGCCAATTTAAGCCTTTAAGCAAAATAAAAACCCTTCCCAAAGATAAAAGGTCATATGCACACCATACTGAAAAGACTCACAATATATCCCAGACCCATCATATTTTCAAGCTGCTTCCCACACTTAACAGAGAGAAACAGCCTCTAAGTATCTCTCTTAATCTTGAATTCACAATGACAAACCTACCTGAAGCAGGAATAATTTCTTGAGTAGATGCTACTCTGATTAGTTAGTAGGTTAGCTCTTGCTTACCACAAAGTTATTTTGTTGCAGAAAATTTATGATGAGAAATTTTCATTCAAGGGCATACATATCATCAGTCATTCTACTAAATTTGAGAGCAAACAAAAACTGTGTTAGTCATTTTAAGACTGGCATTTTTTCCCAGCCCTCCACCAAAAATTGCGACTATCTGTGGCCTTTAATTCTGTTCTGCTTTAGATAGTTTGAAGAAGGAAACCATTACTGTACAATTGAAAAGAATATGTAAGTTTCTGTTAGATTTGCAGACAAAATATTTACCTACTAAAGACTAGTATTTTAAATAGCAGTAATCAGTGAGTAACCTTTACTCCTAGAAAAGCATTTGTCTTGCAAAAAATAATAAAAGCAATTATCTTTTAAAGCATTCTTAACTACAAAGTTAACTCAAAATGCCATTAGTAAAAAGTTCAAAAATTCTGACATGGTAGGGTTTCTCATTTAGAAGATTCAAATGTTTCATTTTTCTTTAATCACGCTGATTAAATTTCACAGTGTTTTCTTCCACTTCAAATTTAATATTACATCACAAAACAATAAGGTGGCCAATGAAAACCCACTGTGGTTTACTTTTGGGCAGAAAGAAAACCTGATGCAGTTGAATTAGAAAAAAACTACATGTAGGAAGGGGTTATAAATCTTTGCTTGCCAGGTATCAAATTCTAGACAGTTCCACATTAAACCAGTATTAAGAGACAACATGGAAAAAAAAAGAGCAGTATTTATAAAAGCAAGCCATTCTTTACCAAAAATGTAGCATAATTAATTTTAAACACTTACTGCTTTCTGTAGACATTCCCCTTGCCTTCTTTGTTTCCTCCTCAAGCTTTTTGGCTTGTTTCTTTCTTTCTTACTCAGCCTTTGGTTGAAGGAAAGACTCGTAGGCTGCACAAGACCAACAGGTGTGATGTCTTCTACAGCCCTTGTAGACCAAGAAAGGTTCATCATGAATGGTGACCCATCAGCAATGACACTCCCAGAAGACTGTTCAAAATCACACTCACTTTCTGTTTCTCTGTGTATTAATGTGGCAATGGAAGTAACTTGAAATTGGTTTTGTAGTATATCAGCACTGGAACTACACAGATCCTGGAAAGAACTACCATCTTTCCTATTAGACTCTAACTGCAAGCCGCTTTGTGAGTAAAAATGTGGATTTTCATTTTGGCCATAGTAAAGTGATCCCATATTGCAAGTTTCATATAACACAGGTGACAAAACAAGTCTTTCTCTGATACTGAAATTCAAGCTATGTGACCTTCTGTAAAACAGTTTTACAGTGCATACATCTTTCATATGATAGGAAGAAGAGAGATTTCTTTTTTTATTTAATGCCTTTAAGGGAAGTTTTTTCCTTTGCATTTCATATCTGTGAGCTCTTGTTTCTAGACAAAGTGCTTCTGTTAATCTTCCAGCACCATTATTACTTCCAGCTGTGCAGGAAAGCCCTCGATTTTTGATTTCCAAAGTTGCAGTTACCACTTCATGGCACATATCCTTGTTAAGACCAGACTGAATTTTCAGGAGAAGCAAATGTTTTTCTGGTGATTTTGACAGTTTAACAGAGAAAGGTGGCTGATGCTCAGTCCATGTTTTGCAGAAATGTATATTTACTAACTGTCCACAGGAACGTTCCTTGTTGCAAACAAAGTTAAAACCCCCTAGGCAGGCTTCGCAGAACGGACAGTGCAGTTTTCCAATTGTCCACTGTGCCTATTGACAAGAAGAGAAAAAAATAAAACACCCAACATGTTCACTGAAAATAAATGAGTAAGAAATAATTACTGGACTTATTTACTCCTTTAGTAAGAGGCTTTTCTTTTTGTTTTTCAAATACAATAAAAGACACTTCAGAGGAGAAAGAATATCCACCCTGAATAATGTTCTGGTCAAAGTTCTGCTTGTTACAGTGATAACTAATTCTAAGGAATCTAGAACACATATTTTAAAATGTAGGAGCTTTGAAATATATTTAAAATTTGTCCATAGATAGAATAATGTGGCAATACTAATGAAAACATTACATCCTTAAAGCAATGAAATCAATTTCCCATGTTAATCTGGAATTGGCAAGCACAGCTTCTCAGCTGAGTGTTCTGAGTGCTGATACATTTCTTGCATACTAAGTACAATGGAAGGAGATTTCTTACAAAAAGAATACAGCTTTTCACTTTGACTACCCCACAAAAGCTTAAAATGGTACTAGCATTTGGTGTATGTAGCATTACAACATAATCTCTGCGCAGACACCACGACAAATCCTTAATACTCTACATATAAGGAGATGGTTATTTTCATTATTTATAATTCTATGAATTTCTTTTCAATCCTGAAGGCACTTTATCAAAAGGAAATATATATCAGATATCTGTAAACTCCTACATATTAATACAACTATTAGTTCTCCTACATATTTAGACAACTATTAGTATTCTCAGAAATTATACTCATCTGTCAGGAGCGCTGTTGAGGACTAAAGTTATACAAGTGTTTGTAGGATCAAGGCCCAGATGAGAAACAACATTATCAACTCCAGTCACACTTTAGTCACTTGTGTGTCTAAACAGCCATGAATACAGAAGCTGTCCAACATTTCTAGTTTAAGCACTGCTCTCAGTTGCAAATGTCTTTCAAGGTAATTTGGGAAGATGTGTCCATAACTGATGCTTGTCTGACTGAAAGCTACAGAAATGTCAGGAAAACTAATTTTGCAGTTTCAGAAAAAAACCCCAGCTACTTGTGTGGATAAAGGTTATTTTTTACACACAATGCTAGAAGTAGTTCTGGAAACACCTCCTTGAGAAACTTACTCCTGCCTTGTGACTTAAAACTTCAAAATTACACAAAATATCAAAGATGTGTCCTTCATTGCACCTAGGAAGATCTATTTAAATCTGAACAGGTTTTTAACTTGGAGAAAAATAGTTTGCATATAACCAAAGGCTTTCAGATCCTTGAGAATTCTGTGAACATGCACAGTCTCTCTCAGTTTATAAGGCTGAACAACGTGTACATATGCCATTCCCAAAGAAGAATTAAGCTTGTTCAGAGATTTACTCTTAAGTCTCCCACACTCCATTTCCCAGATGCCAGGGGCTAGACACTGAAATTAAGGGAAAAGCACTTTCTGGTGACTTTATTGAGTCTTTCTGGCATGTAATAGTATCCTTAATCTTCAAATGGAGAGGAGGAGTGTTTCATGAAAATTAAGAAGGCTAGAAGCCTGGAAAAAATGGAAATCCAAGACAGAGAATGGAGGAAAAAGGACATCTCTATGTCCCATGTGCACAGAGACTGGAAGATGAGGTGTGGTACCAAGGAACCCAGGACTGATTTAGCATGAGTTTGGCAACGTTGTGTGGAAGCATTGACTCAGTAAAAGAAGTAACAGCCTACTAGTGGAGGAGGTGGGAGGGGGAAAATCAGCAAGATCTGAAAGGGAGCTGAGGGTACACAGATTTAATGATGGACTGCATAAAGAAGGAAAAATAAAAATGGTAGGAAAAAGAAAACAAGACAAGTGATTAGTGATGGGTGAAAGAAAATGCAAGTTAATGAAGTTTATTAGTAGCACTAGCTAGATATTTGTAATTATTGAATATTATCTATACACTGATATGTGTATGAAGTTCAAGGAGATTGGTTAAGAACAGGGACAGATGGCAAAAAAGAACCGTCTGGGAAGCAGTGGGTTTTTACAGCCTGCAAATAGACTTTGCGCTTATGTAAAATGATTAGCCTTTGATTCAGGAGTCATACAGGAGAAAATAACACATGATCACAAAATTATTCAGAGCCCTGGAGGATCTGGAGATAAATCAGAATTGTTTAACACCCTCCAACGCCCCCCACATTTATCCATAAAAACACAGGATCTTGCCAGAGAAGACACAGAGTGAACAAGGCAAGAGTTCCCAGGATATTAAGTGACACGATGAACACAAAGAATTCGGAGATGCATGCAGAGAGTGCTATTCTCTGCCTTTTTCACCGGAGAACTGCTCCTCTGCAAGCTTAAGCAAATATGTCAAGCCTTTTCTGTGAAGTCTATGGGTTTTGTATTTCCTCGGTCCCCAGTTTGACTCTCCAGGATTTCAAATGCAGAAGCTAAAGGTGCAAAAGAATAATTTAAGGGCCAAAGGTGAAAAGACTATTATTACTATCAGTATTGAATCCAATTTTACTGAAATAATATAAGAGGCAAACTACTGTAAAAAAACTACATTCTTATCATTCAGGATTCATCATTAGGCAATATTGTAAAGTGAGGAAATAATTCATGAGCCGTAATTTTCAAACACACCTCCAAGACTAATGTTTCTGAAACAGATAAACAATTAAGTTATGTATCATTGAAGTATAAGAGATCACTAATTTTAAAAAGTTTAATTAATGTTTAACAGAAAAACCCACATAGAGCAATACAATGAAGTAAAATGATTTTTTTAAAAAATTTTTGAATCCTTAGTTTTATAGTCATAACAATTTTTTTCTCTTTGTGCATAATTTTCAGCATGGATTTCCTTAGGACAGAAATTACTTGCCATACGGTAAAATTTTACACTGAAGTTGAAGGAGAAAGGAATGCAAGTAACATTTGCTTATCAAAATTACAGATTCATAGAAGAAAATCTATGAGGCAAAAGAAAAGCACTACTTCTGCTTACTAATATCTATGCAACAACATTAACTTCTAGATCTGAAACAACTTAAAGAAAATACTCAACTGAAGCAGTCAGTGTAACAGGAAATGTATGAGATGGTTTGTAATTTCAAATAGGCAGTTAAAATTCAAAAGCAGTGAAGCTGGCTTGTCATCAGACCTTTGAATTTGCAGGACTGTATCTAATTTCTATTCCTATGACAAATGAGCATATTAAGTATAAAAGACTTAAGTATAAAATACATTTCATATTCCAAAAACTGATCACTTAACAAACCACCAGTCCCCTTTTATGGGGGAACATGCTTCTTGTGGTCACTGCCAACATAACTTTTAGTACTGCAAGACATGATGATCAAAACAAAGCGAACATCAAACCTAGACAATAAATATAATATTAAGCATTGACAAATACGCAGAAGTGCCCATCACAGTTATTTGGACAACTATAAATACATTGATCTGTTAAAGAGCAGGAAACAGAGCTTATCACTTGTAGCACTTCTGCATATATTAAAAACAAAATAAAACCATGCAACATTTAAGAGAGGGAAAAAAAAAAATCTGTAAATATTAATGATAGAAGTTCCTGAGAATTCCCTCAGTTATAAGGTCTCTGCAACATCCATGGACCTTGGCAGAAAAGCGTCCTTGAAACTTACCCCTGTTAATTATTTTACATTTTGAATGATAAAGATGCAAGAAAAAACAAAAACAACAAACAAACAAAAACAAAACAACCCCCCCCCCCAAAGAAAAGGCACGCCCTCTCCCCACCACACACCCACACACAAAAAAAGTCAATCAAAAAAAAGAAATTTACCTTTTCAATTACACATTTCACCCACTCTGGAATGGCTTCTAAACCCACATGCCATACATTGCAAGACTTCCAAGCAGCAGCTGAAGGTTGTGATATCTATTAAATAAACAATTATTGTATTGATACTCAGTGTAAGCTTTTTTAAAATTTTAATTATAGCCAGAAGTTAGCTTCCCAAATCCAGTAAACATTAACAAACGATAAACCTCAAATATGATGTGCTTCTAAAAATCAGGTAGATACTGTCAATAGTTCTCTATTTCTGAATCTAAGAACATTGGACAAACTCTACTGTGGAGATGTAGGCGTCTGGAGGTGGTTTTGTTTTGTTTAAAAGAACTGAAAGTATGCAGCTGCAGGCCTTCCAAGAAAATTCGGAAATTGATTTTAGAATCATTGTCAGCTGGCACAACTTTTCAGTAAAGACAGAAAAATGTAAGATATAGTTTATATGACGACTGTAATCGGCAGCACACAAATGCCACAAGTACTTTCAAATTAATTTTCTAATTCTTTTTAGAATAACTAGCAGAGAAACCAGGAATCTTAGCAATTTTAGAGTTTTTACTGCAATGATATGATCAACTGAGGAGAAAAAAATCTAAAAACCTGTATAATTTCACTAACTGATACTAAAATAAAAACAATTACCTAACTGAAGTAGAGTTACAGAGATAGCTAAAAATACAAGGAAACTCTGGTGAGAAAGTCCTAAAATCAGTTGTTAAAATTTATGAATATGGAAAATTGTGGACTACTATGTTACAAAAGTGATTGGAATAAAAGCTTTATTCTGCTGAATTAAAAGTGGGGATACTGACAGATGACAGAAGCTTTTAAAAATTCTCCAAGTATTGACAAAAGACAAATAGAGCCATTTACCATGTCTATGCTATTGTTTTCCTCCTATCTGTGGTGACTATCCGTACTTCAATTTGGATATAATTCTGTTTTAAAGTGTTTATACTGTGTTTGTAATGTCAACATTTAAAAAAAAATTTGTTTTGCATTTTTTCATTCATTTTCAGCTATGTCTTTGTGTGAAGGTGTAAAATCCATCAGTGAAAATCAATATGCTGAAAACATTACTCTTCTCATCATAGTAGTGTCTTTGCCTCCCAGCCTCTTCAGATACAGCATTAAATTACACTTTTAAAATATGCTATTTACATAACTAGAGAAGGAGCTGCTTCAGTCATGCGCACAATGATGGTGGATCTCCACTCACAACTAAAAGCTCCACCATGAAGCATGGACAAAGATACCTCCTTCTTTTCACTACATTTTTCCCATGGAAGAGTGGAAGTTTCCACATTCCCCCCCTTAAAAATCACTTCAAACTATGCACAAAAACCCACCAAATATAAAGCATGAAAATTATTCCAGAACCTCTAGCTCTGTAAGCAGAGTGATTAAAACAGGGTTTATTGATAATACAAATTATATCTTGATCTTAAAAAATAACTGTTTCTAGATCTACTGGCTATACCGTCTCTAGTGTGAAAAAGAATGTTGTTGCATTACTAATTTGTTAATAAAAAACAACAGCACCTTATATTCTATTTTCTTTTTAACTTTGATTCAAGGTCATTGGATGTAAGCATTGTCTTTTTGGCATATTGGAAACACCCTACCTCTTCCTGATTACTACTTGCCGTTATAAAACAGTAGGAAGTACTCTGTCATGGTTTTACTCTGTATAATTATCCTTTTGTTTATTTTAATAAAGACGATATAAATTACAAAGCAGGGCATAACTCTGCTCAGGGTAGGCTAATCTTCCGAACTATTTTTGTGCACAGACTATGGCCCATTTTCTAAAAATGAAGAGCAAAAGTTTCTGATGTAGAGATATTTTACACACAGTTAACAACCACAGGGGAAATTAGAATCAGCCTTTCAAACACACCTTAGGCACAAAGATTTGTCCACTAAGACATACCAAAACAAAGAAATGGCTGCTCTAAAACCATCAAAACCAAACCTCATTTTTACATTAGAAATTACAATGCTGCATGCAGGCTAGTAGTCCAGTGTCAATGAACACCAGCCTTCATCCTGCAGAACAGGAAGGTGACCACTGACTACTTGGCTTCACTAAATTTACTTCTTACACTCCTCTCTATGGAATTTTCTATACTTTACTACTTACCTCCACAGGAGATTAGTGACAAAGTGAGGCTAAGAATACTTCTCCATTTAAAACAAATGGCATCAGAAGAACTTACAAACTCCCTCAGAAGAGGCTATACTTACTTCAGATGGTTTTTTTCCATTACATTTTGCAAGAAAAACAGAATTTGCTATATATTTCCTACATCTCCAGCAACGCAGAACACCAGTCTCTCGGTTGTTCATTATTTCTACCGGTGGTTTTTCAGCTCTGTATGTTGACCTGTAAAGACCACAAAACATGCAATTCAGTCACCTGTTGAAACCACCACTTTTCTCTTGCAATGCTGGAGTCCATAAATATTCTCACCACTGTAGAGAAGACTAATACTTTACTTACAAACATCCTCTGATCTTGTATAGCATGCCACCTAGATGTTTTAAGTAGTATAGTGAAACAGTTGGTTTTATTTCCAGGTTGCATATAAGAAGTAGAAAGCAACAACAACAAAATAACTAACACCAAAATAAAATAAAACACATCCAACCAATCAACCAAAGAAAAAGCTTGTCCAATATATGGACAGAAGACAAAAGAACTCCAGTTCTTCTAGAACATGTCAACAGGAATAACTCACTGCTTTCTTAAGCAATAAACATACACACATATAATGCCACGTAACAAAAATGAATGTGGACATAAAACTATGGATGACAAAGACTCTTAATATGCCACTGGAAGCTTGCTCAAATTATTTTATGTGCAAGGATCAGCACTACTAGTGCATCAGAGCTTTTAATGGATCTGTATAAACCTCCTTGTGAAACAGGGACCTAAATTAAGTCAAAAAGATGGACAAAACAAATATAGTATTTTTGTGTTGTGTCTTGTTGTTTCCTGATGTTCTCTCTGGTCTTCTCTAGTTTGTTCCAAAGTCTTGCCTTGTTGTCATCTCCAAAGATCCTCCAACTCTCCTTTCTACATACTTATGTTTTTACCCCCTTGTGCTACCTAGCTACATGAAAAAAAAAAATCATCTTTTTAATCTACAAGCCAACTCAAGCCCTATATGACATCTATACCTACTCAGAGTGCTAAGTACAGAGTGCTCCTGGATGGGGAAGCTGGAGTATAGAACTAAAAATCAGAATCAAAAGTTCCAGAGTCCAAACATCTGATTTTGCAACTATTTTAACATATAAATTACTTTAGTTTTCACAAACTAAAGAAAGTTTGAGGGCTTCATTTGAGGGCTGTCTGACAGTTTGCCTTGTTGAGACACATACACTTATGCATTTGACCCATTTTTACCTTTCCTTTTTCTGCCTTGTTTTCTGATTTAATCAAAGGCTATGAAACACACAGAGAGGTTACTCATTATCTTTTATTTACATCTGAGGTCTTCATAAAGCCAATTTTCTACTTTTTCTACAAATGTAAAGGTCTGAAACACAGTTTTGACAAGGACAAGCAGAAATGTGTATACACAGTGGACTCTGAACTCAGGTGCACATGCAGATTTTAACAATCAGATCCACCCCAAGCTTAAAAAGTGAAATTAAGGCAAACATTAAATATTTTCTTGCAATATCACAATAAATGAAAATGAATGTTTTTAAGGGTCCATTAAAGTATCTTAAGACAGCCAAGCAGAAGATCATGGAAGAGACACTTAAACAAAAGACAAGAACTTATACTGGTAACCTGTCTTGTTCCTGACAAAAATGGAATTACACAAATGCTTTGACTTACGCACAGTCTCTCTCAAGTTTTTACCAACCCACATATGTCAGTGCTGCAACTTTCTGTATCATACACATTTCAAAAGTGGAATGTATAAAATAATGAACCTGTCTATGAATGCCTTTTTAAAAAAAAAAAGTAAATTCAGACTCTGAAAATTTTTAGAAGGACTTTGTATCACTTTGCTGTTATAACATTAGGCACCACAGGGTACTGAAATAATGATTATCAGTTATGAATTTCTTTGTATCACTCAAACACTTAAAAGCTGTTCTAATTAATTCATTCTTCACAAATTCATAACACAATTCCCGAATGTATTTAGTTTCACAACAGCTCAGTGAGAACCTCAAATCTAACACCAACCAGGATGGACAAGACTTTCGGCACAAGGTTAGCTCAGACATTCTTTTTAGCTATAGCCATAACCTCATCTGCTCAAATACATTCTTGAAATGAAGTGATATATAACTTGCATCACTTTTTATGCTCTATTTTTGTACTCAAATTATAAATATTAAAGTCTATATATACATTCTGTTCCACTTAGAGAAAAGGATGTTTTGCTATCTGTTGAACAGCTGCTTCATTTGAGGTTGATGACACTCACTGCAGCAGGGTATAGACCTCTCAACAATCAGACAACAGACTGATGAATAAATGCACTTGTTTTATTTAAAAGACAAGGTTCAAGTTGGGCAAACAAAGGCTCTCTAAGGAACACTGGCATTTGAAGCGATGTAAACTTCCCCCTAATTTATACAGTATCTTCCAAACTTTACTGCAAAATAAAAGGACTTGGTTAGTTAGTCAGTTTGTTACACACTTTGAAAGGTTCTTCTCAGTTCAGCATATATCTTTTATTTAAAATTACACTTACATAAGAGAAATGAGTGCATAGTGTATGTGTAACAACACACACAGCATGGGTTGTATTTTGTGCAACCAAGAATGCTGGTAGTGAAATACTTGGAAAAAACCCAACTCATTTTTTAACATTATGGTACACTAGGCTGAAGCGTTCTTCTGTCCTAGAAGTATTTAAAAAGTAAAATTCCTGTAGGTCTATTAAAAATCTGCACGTATGTGCCTTTTGCAGTTCTTATAAATGAGAGAAGAAACTCTACAAATGTACGTTAACACATTGCAGAGGTTTCTACATGTATTGTGTTAGAAAATAGCAAGAGATGTTTCTCAGCACATTGGCATTGACTTCTGTTTTGCGCATAACTTCAAATAAACGCATGTGAGCACAGGATTTTGAAGTGGGGGTTTTTTTGTTAAATGCGGTTTAACCATAGTATTTTGGATATATATTCCTAAGTTTTATTTGTCTTGGTTTGCATGTAAAACTATTAAAAGGTATTTTGTTCCCTTTCAGCAAGAAGTGTCTATATAAAGATAAAATTCTTCCATTTGGAACTCCAAAAATAGTGTCACCCTGAGTGGACCTTTTCATCTTGATACTGGGTCATGTGTGTTGTGGCTGTACTGCTTTCAGGTCAGTTGCTTTGTGTGAGGTCATGTTTGCCTCCAAAATACCATGCAGATGTATCAGAGTGTTAAAAAGCCTATATTCTTCCATGGCTTTTGTCTGATGACCTTCAAACTCTTTTTATTATTTAGCCCCAGTAAAACCAGTAGCAGAGTCCTAAGACTTCCTCTCCAAGTCAGTCTCATTTCCCTTTCTTCAAAATCACTTGTCTAATGTTCTCTTAGAGACCTTTGATGAAGATTTCATAGCCTTCCCAAACTATTTCATTGCCATCTTATCTTTCATTATTAACTTTTCCCCTAACACTAAAATGGAATTTTCTTGTAATTTCCCTTATTTGCTGTGAATACAGAGAACAAAATTGCCCCTTTTTTCTGTGCAAGAGCATTTTACAACTTTAAACACTCATTAGATATTCGCTCCCCTTCAATCCTGTCTTTGAACTAAATAAATCTTTCTCTTTTTCCTCAGAGATAATGCTTTCTTGGTCTCCAACCATCACTGCTATTTTGCGAACTCTTTCAAATGGGTCAGATATTCTGGCTGTATGCAAGTTCTGGATGCAGAACTCATTGAAGTTTTACCAGCTGAGAAGACTAGAAAGATTACATAAATTTTTAAGGGAAAAAAAAAGATTAAAGAATGCCTATCTATATCTAAATTTCTTACATGATCCAAATTGTATAAAGTATAAAGTTTCGGTCATTCCATCTTTAAAAAGATTGCTAAAAACCATGAAGTACAACTCCAACTAAAAATTCTCAAATGTTCACAGTGAAGAACACAAAGCCCTAAATTTCTGTTGAAATCTGGTTTAGAATTTCAATTAACTTGCTCCTCATTCACAAATACATAAAAATGAGAAAATAAGTATTGCAGCACAAGTGGTTATCAATGTCTTTTGTTCCAACATCACCTATGATCTCCTCAGAATACTGCAGCCGTGAGAATTACAAATAATAATTAGGTTGCAGCAGGAAATCAGGGCACAGAAACTTGAGCATTAGTTACTGAGAGCCTAAAAAAAATATTAGATCAGCGTCAGCTTTGTAGGAGGACGACAGAGGAAAGCTAGACAACAAGAGTCCATACCAGAAGGTCCTGCTCCCAGAAAACGGGGAACTGACACTTTACCAGACACAGAAACAACCATGAGAAACATCATTAAGGTACACTTAAAAACCTTCTGGTAGTTTCTGATCACCAAAGTATTTCTGCTCAAAGAAACACTTAAAAAAAACCTAATTGAGCAGTGTTTCTCAATAAAACAGCACTTAAGATGGGGAGAAAGAAAAAAGAACTGTCTCCACGCTGTCAAAGAAAAGCAGAAAGATGCATCATCTGCTCCTGTGCCCCCTCCTTCTCGTCTAATGAACTCTCCCACCAGTGCAGCCATCGTGTGATCAACTTCCGCACCGTGGAAGCTGATGACAGTGATGACTAGGTGGTAACAGAGGGTGGCCAGCATGTGATACTCTTCCTTTTGTAGCAAGATTTATGAAAAGGAAGTTAGCAAAAAAAAAAAAAAGGGAAAAGAATGTTACTTGCAAAGTATCTCTTAAAAAACCTCTACTGCATGGGGCTGAAGTCAACAGGTCTTCCAGGCACAGCTAGGGTCTGGAGCGTGTAAATGACTTTGACAGGGAACAGACCGGGTGGATCAATGGAAAACCACGGATTGGCATGTAACCTGTTTCTTCCATGAGATGCCAAGATCAGAGCTGTCTGTTTCATGCCCTTACACATACACACATTAGCTGTGGCACACAGTAAACGCCGACAGAACTAGCAACAGGGTGCTGAACACTGCCGCGGCCGCTGCCTCGGACACCCCCCGAGCCCGCCCAGGCCCAGCCCTGGCGCGGCGGTTGCTGAGAGCCCGCGGCGGCACCGCCGAGTTCCTGCGG
>VZRL01006193.1:0-48002 GCA_013397895.1 Origma solitaria | reverse complement strand
GCCCCGGCCCCGCTCAGCTCACCGGGCCGCACCATGCGAGGCTGCGAGGAGGAGGCGACGGCACTGGAGCGACCGGGCGGGCGGGGAAGGGGTTGCGCAGCAGCAGCTGCTCCCGCGAACGGGAAGAGACGAGAGACAAACGGCGGTGGAAAGCGCTCCGCCAGCGCGGCCCCTGCCCTGGGGACGCGGCGGGCACACAGGAGCAGCCCGGGCGGCCCAGGCCGCTGCTGCGCCCCGCGTCCCGCAGCAGCCCGGCACCCTCGGGGCGGCCGACCCAGCCCGGCTGTCGCGGAGACAAGGGCAGCGCCCTCCTCAGCCTGCGCCGTGCCGACCCCTGAGGCTGGCACGTCCTCTCGGTTCCTGACTGGCAGAGATGGAGCGGGGTGGGGTCAGACCCGGCGGCCGTCCGTGACCAGAGAGAAGAGAGGCGGAGGGAGTTAAGGGAACGGAACGAAAAGTTTTCAGTGGGCACTGGGGCAAAAACTGCGTTCCCTCAGGCCCGAGGAACAAGCTCAGACCGAAAGATCGTGCAGTCATGGAGCGAGGCCAGGGACATTGCAGGGACCGGCGAGTGCCCGCCAGCCGCCACCTGCTAGGCTGGGTGTCCTCAGCAGACCCCGACTGTCCCATTGGGCAGCAGGAGAAAGGAGGAAACGTTTAATGAAATGGAGTGCGGGAATGAAGTACACTTATGAATCGTTGTAGGGAATCGCTGCACATCACGCGGGGCTCCGTGGAGGGAAAGGCGGCCCGGCGGCCCAGGGCCGGTGAGCGTCCGTGGCGCCGCGGCCAAGAGACGCGAGCTGCCGGCTGCCGTGCGGCGCCTTCTGCACCGCAGCGCTGGTTCGGCCGCTGCGGCCTGAGCGGGAGCGCATATGTACCCGTAGCCGACAATCTGCTAATGATTCCTTTCCTGTGCTTCCTTCAAGCACTGGAGAGGAACACTTGTTAACGCAATGTGAGAGTAAAAAAGGCTGGAAGATGTCTGAGGGGAATAAAATTAGTCTGTTCACTTTTTTTTTTTTTTTTTTTTTTTTGAAACACTGAATTCTAATTTTAGTTTTTTTTTTTTTTTGGAACACTGAAATCTCAATTTCAGTCTTTTTCTTGTATTTATGATATAAAATTTCTGTGATCTTCTTGCAGGTCAAGACAAGGTTATGTTATCATGTAGCTTTTGTGGGTGATGTGTGACTGACAATAAGATCTGGGCTCTCATGCAGACCAAAGTGTGCTGCCACCATTTTTTTTCCCCAGTGGTCCCATTTATCAGATCTTTTTACTAATAATTACTCTTTGCTACCCTATTATTATTTCTATCCTATTATTACAGAATGTCCTGTAACAACAGAATTACTGAGTTGGGGTTTTTTTAAGCTGGGACAGAGTATAGTTTTATGTGAAATGTTTTCAATCAACTGTATAAAACATTCATTTGGAAAGCCTTATTCTTTTTGATAATTACTTAAGACTAAATAACTCTATACTTTTTTCTGCTTAAGCCTTGTAGTTGGATGTTGTGTGTTTAAAAAAACCCACACCAGAGCCAACAAACAACCCTGTGCTACAGTGAGTAATTTTCTTATCTTACCATTTTCCCATTCCATTGTTAGAAAAGCTGTTGATTTCATTTTTGGAGGAGAGGAATGTTAGGAGCTTTTTTAGTGGTTGTTACATTTGGTGAGATTTTGTACTAATTGCTTCTTTTTCTTTCTTAGTGTAGATCCAGTAAAGAAGGTCACAATAATTAAATTCTGTTTTACTCTGCTGTGATTGTATGGTAATTATATGTAGAAGAAACAGACTGTTATTTTCAAATAATTTGTAGTGTGCGACAATGCTCAAATTTAGACTAAAAGGAACATTAGAAAAAGCAATATTTATCAGTCATAAAGAGATGCAGGTTATAAGGCACTTCTAAGCAAACTTAATTGATAAAGCTATAGGGCAACACATGAAATAGATGAATGGAAGAAATTAAAGACAGATTAAAATGACTAGTTTAAGACATTTCAGACCTCAACTTCTGACATAAAATAATGTTGAAAATATTAGGAGAGAGATATCTCAATTTTTTTTTGTCTCATTTGCTTCCATTTAAGTAGGTTGTAAGGTTGGACTACTTGAATTGAATGGGATCCCAGGCTTAAGGAGAAATAGGCATGAAGGTGGCACTGGGGGAAAGAAATGAAAAGAACGGTATGGCTCATGTCCCAGCAACAACAAATGGAATGAGGAAAAATGGAACTTTGCTGCTGGCTGTAAGATTATATTCAGAGCTGCTCAGCTGTCCTGTGTGGTTGACTGTATTTATTATTTCCCAGGTAGTGTTTGTCTATCACAGGGCATCTGGGCTGTGCAAGGCTAGAGAGGATGAATTAAGGAGGTTAATGGATATTGCTTGTGCTGTGGCTTTGAGACTCATGACAGACGATACAGGAGTCAATGCCAAGGCACACTATATATTAAATACCTTTCCCTGAGATAGCCCCTTAAGTCTATGGTGGTAGTTCAAGGATCAGTGCCAAACCGACACACAGTAAGTCAGAAGTCAGAGTGTCTTTGCTGTTCTGAGACCCTGATTGTGTTGTTGAAGGCTCTATGCAGTGCATCACTGAACACGGAAGCACCCTGCAGGGCTGCGGTGGTTTGTGCATACACAGCGGCACATTCTGCTTTCATGTCCGTGGCAATGGATAATGTATTCACACTCACAGGTGCTCTATGAGAACCTCTAAAAAGTGGTCATGCATTCCAATGATCACACCAGGAGCACGTTATTTCCATTCCAATTGTCTTGCTATAACTGCCTAGGGGAATGGATGACCTAATTTTCATTCCTGTAGGGTTTCTTTCTTTACCAAATTACTTCTTCAATACTAGGAGTTACATTTTCTGCAGCTATCCAGTAGTACACTAATCACTACCCAAGACATGAACCCAGTCTGTAATCCCTAGTTCTTTGACCCATTATGTTGCTCCATTAGCTGGGGTCATCTCCAAGATCTACATATCTATTATTTGGTTATCTGTTCTGGAGGAAAATATATGAGAAAATGGCCAGAGAGGGAGCATTAGGAGAAAAGAATGAAGAAATGGAACTTTTGGGACTTGCTATTTGCAGTCCTGTTCATGTGAAACGTTTTCAAAGAACAGTATAAAAACATTCATTTGGAAAGCCTTATTCTTTTTGATAATTACTTCAAAGTAAATAACTAGTTGCCATTACCTGTTAGGTGGTTTTTTTGTTTGATGGTGGTTTTTTTTGTTGCTGTTTGTGTTTTTGTTTGTTTGTTGTTTTTTGGGGTTTGTTTTGTTTGTTTCTTTTTATTTTCTAAGCAGCTTGCGTAGTTGAACAGTACTGTGTCAAGAGAAGTCAAAAGAGCAGCACTGGCTTCTTTCACTCTTCACTATAGGATTAATTGTTGGGTAAGCTTTGATAACACTAGGCATTACAATAGCCATAAAGCATAACATTTTTACTGTATGGGGATTATTTTTCTTTGTGTATTATTATCTTATTCAGAATACACTCTGACTTTCAATTCAGCATATTGTTGAAAAGCTTTTCCTATTACAAAGTAAATTGTAAGAAAATGACATTTAATAACCTTTTATTTGAAGATTATGGTTTATATTTGATTTTTAAATCCTGTTGTACTCCTATAAGAACTGTAAAGTCTATACAGAATATCCATCAATTAATAAACATTTGCTTTCCTTTTGCTCCTTTTTGAAAAACAATCAAATCCATTTAAAATTGCTGTGTGTAGTGATAGGCTGGATTATAGCTAGGGAAAACATTTTTTAGGTCACATAGGACTAGATATAATAAACTGATTCTTAATGTAGTTTTCTTAATTTGTGGTCGCTTATTCCCTGGAGAGGAATCCAGAGCTGTGTTAAATGTAGGGGTCTTTTCTGTGCTTCAGAATCCTGCTGGTCAACGAATCCTGCCATCTTGAGAGAGTATAAAAGAAATCATCATTAAAAAACCTGTGTACTGCAAATACAGTAAGTCACTGAACTTTATTGCTTAGCAGGTGTTGAGAGCTGGTTCCTGGAAATGAAACTACTTATACATAAAAGAGACCCAAAGTCACTTCTTTCTCCAAGTTATTTATTTATCCACATTTCCCATGATTTGGGTTAACATACTAGTTATCCAGCTGAAAATAAAGACACATTTTTTTTTCTCCATGGTGGCATGGTTTCAAAGAATTTGTGATCTATGTGAATATACAGGATGGAGAAGAATATGTCTGTGCCGAAAGAATTGTGGAGCTTACATGAGAAAGGGAATTTCAGGGATCTTCAAGGATGAACTTAAGTGTTTTTCACTAAACAAATGTATAAAATTGCACTAACAGCCCTTTGAAGAGGGTTTGTACTATTTTATATTTAGTTTGTGTAAATAGTAAGGACATTACTGTTAAGCCAGTCATTGTAAATTTTGGTCAGGGCTTTTGATAAGTTGATTCAGTTTAGTTTTCAGTAAAGAAAAAAAAAAGTGTGTCTTCAAGTGAAGTGCTTGATTTGAAAAGTGAGCTTAGATAAGCTATTCAGCCAGTCTGAACTGCTCAGGAATTTGGGGAAGATATCTGAAATTGAAGCTAAGTTTCCTTAAAACCCAAGGATTTATATCCAAGGAAGCGTAATACTTCCAGGAATAATGTTAGAATGAAATGGATAATTACCTGAAGAAGTATTTTAAACAGACCTTTGAGGAATAGAAAAAAACTGAAAGAAATAAAAAATACTTATCAGCAGATTTTTTTTTTTTTTAACGTGGACTAGCAATTAAAACTGCTTAAACTGAAGTTGGATTAGAATTTGCAAAGAATATTAGCTTTATAACCTTGGCTGTTAGAGAATTGGAAAATGAATGAGATTCAGGTGAATAATGTACAAGGTTATGCACCTGGAGATTGCTGGCAAGAATTTCTGGTATCAGGTGGTGGCTCATCAGTTGGAAGCAATAAAGAGGTTAAGTACTGGAGTATATTAATTGATCACAGGGTGTCTGCATTGACTGTGTGGTGTAGCTCTGAAAAGACAAATTGTGCCCTGGACTGTGGGTATATTTCCACTACATGCAGGTGAATATCAATGTTCTGGTAGTTTTTTATTTGAAATAATACCAATCGTGATATTAATAATTTTTTACAAAAACTAATTTGGGCTGGAGTAGACACAAAGAAAAATACTAAGGTGATAAAAATGGATAGAGCCTGCCTTATGGGAAAGCAGAAATAGCTTTGCTTACTCAGTTCAGCAAAACAAATGCTGTGAAAAGTTTTTCTTGAAAGGTCATCACTGAGGAAATAAAATATTATTCGAGTCTTATATAACTTAGAAAACGTGTACAAGAAACTCCCACAAATGAAATGGCCAATAAAAATTTTAGAGTGGAAATGGAAAAGTTATAGCAATGCTACCAGGGAGATTATTGGAAAAGCTTCCTAGGAAAACTATTGGGGAAAAACACCAACTAACTTGAAGCACAGCTGTATGATATGAAGTTTACAGAAGTTGGTGGTGGCCCTTTTATTTTTACTTTTACTCTTTCTGTGAAAAGAAGATTATCCTTGGTAATTTGCTACCTCATGGCTGTGTCTCTGTGTTTAGTCCTGATTTCCTTTCCCATGAAAGGCACTGCCTTGTCAGTACTTAATATGTATATAAAAATAGTATTTCCTAAATTGTGTAAAAATATCTTTTATATCCTTCAGAGGGAATAAAAAGGAATTCAGGCATTTTTAAATGCTGCTGTCATTCAAACATTCTGAACAGCTCTGCACAGTAATTTCTATTTGGTGAAGTTTAATCTTTCATAACAGTCCAGTGTCCGTTGTTTTACCATTGTCTAAATTAAATCTTTGTAAATATTTTTTATTACAGAATTATGTAGTTTATGAGAGCAGTTTGTAATCTATTTCTTTCCTAGAATTCTCAATTTAACTTTTCAATAGGAATGAGTAGAAAAGGGTGAAAATTTCTTTCACTCGTTAGTGCTAATGTCTACATATACCAAGCTTGTTTTTAAGCTGAGATATAAAGAAATTAACTATAGAATGGTTTGGATTGAAAAGAGCCTTAGGGATCATCTGGTTCCAAACCCTCCTGCCATGGGCAGGGACATTTCACCTGAGACCAAGTTGATCAAAGCCCCATCCAGCCTGGCCTTGAACACTTTCAGGGACGTGACATCCACAAAGTCTCTGGGCAATTTGTTTCTGTGTGTCTCCACCCTCACAGTGAATACTTTCTTCCTAATGTCTAATCTAAACCTGCCCTCTTTCAGTTTAAAACTCTTACCCTTGTCCTATTGCTATTTGTTCTTCTAAATTCAGAAGTCCTTCTCCAGCTCTCTAGAAGACCAATTTAGGCACTTGAATGTGCTATAAAGCCTCCCTGGAGCCTTCTCCAGGCTGAGCAGCCCAACTCTCAGCCTTTCTTCATAGCTGAGGTACTCCAGAATTCTGGTCATCTTGACTCTGAACTCATTCTGACATAATACCTGGAGCCTGCTGGGCCCCCAGAGCTGATGCTGCACTGCAGGTGGGGTCTCACCACAGCAGAGCAGAGCAGAGCAGAGGGGCAGAATCTCCTCCCTGGCCCTGCTGCCCACACTGCTCTGGATGCAGCCCAGGACACGTTTGGCTTTCTGGGCTGGGAGTGCTCATGGCTGGGTCATGTGCAGCTTCTTGTCCAGTTACTGTCCTATTAAACTGAAAATTGTTTTTGAGTTTAATTTTTAAGTAGTGTTTTTCTTTCATGTAAATGCATGTATGCCTAATGTATAAAATCTTATGCCTTACAAATATTAAATAGAGAGTAAGTAGAAAGAAATAGTAATTTGTCTGACTGCTGAAGAAAACAGCGTAATCCTGTTTTGATTTTAGAAGATACCCTATCTTAAAGAATCCCATAACCTTTGAGAACAGATAAAAAAATAATTTCATTTGACCTGTTTGAGTGGATATTCCCTGTGGACAAGGTATTTTTGTAGAAATAATGATTTCCAGAGATTTTTCTATTGTATTAAGTTCTCTTTTTGTTTCCTTTTAATGACATTCTGAACTCTCTTTAGTCAGTGAAGTGGCTGTAAGTTATCAGATAAAAATATTGGTACATGATAAATCAATGCGCAATCAGTTAATCTCTAAATTACTCTGGAATTAGCTTGTTTATGTACATGTTCCAGTTTCAGTTATGTAATTAAAATAATTAATTATGAAAAACTTACTTGTCTTACACTCAGAAGACAATATCTTCATTCAGATACCAATTTCATTTGAGGACATAAAGAATTTTGAGTTAATTTTTAGCTTTACTTTTTTGAAAATTATTTATATTTCACAGTTATTGAGTTGAGAATTGTAGTCTGACAATTTCTATGTTGTGCTTGCTATTTGCAATTTGATGGCATAACAAAACCAAAATGGAGGTCTTGGAATCTATATAACGTGATACTGTGTTCAAATAATCTTCTGTTGTAGTCAGAACTTCCTACAGCCATCCCTGATTATGCACAGTATTTTCATTATTACTGAAACATGATGCCTATGAATTCTTCTGACATATCTCACAGAGATCTAGAATTCTCTTCTTACCACACAGAAATCTAAAGTGTGTAATATAATATGATGATACAGTAAATAGTGTTGTTGCTGTAAGTTATTTATCTGTTACCAGATTCTACATAAATTGTTACCCTACTGCTTTTGCCATGGAAGTCGTTCTCTAACCCTTAAATGTAAAGTTTGGTTTTATCCCAACAAACGGACCTGTTAAAGTGACCATTTCAGTTGTGAAAACTAGGTGTTGATGGGCTGAAAGGAAACTCTCTGCTTTACCCATGTTTCTTGCCGTTAGTGAAGAGTGGTATTCCTTGAAAGGTTCTCTCTTCCAGCACTGAGCAGGATGCTGCCAGAGCTTTGAGTAAGAACAACCAACCACATAACCATGACTCTGAACTCCAGGTGGAAGCACTAATGCCACAAACTAACACAGCAGTTGATTTTATAGCCTTTGACTGGTTTAGTCACACCCTCACTTCAGGCATAAACCATAGGATGAATGCTTAAGGAAAAAACTTTGTACTCACAGATTCTGAGCAGGACATGAAGCTTAAACATTCAGCAAATTCTGTAGTTTATATTATGGGCCTTATAAACTGCAGACAATTTAGGAGCTGCTTGACCATGGAAAGCTGGTATTCCGAGTCCTATGATTTTGATACAAGGCTTGATACCCACATGTATGTCTTCAGCGCTACTTAAAATTCTCACTTGTTCATGATATTGGCAGATATGACATGGTCCTTTAAAGCAGCACTTAGAGGCCAGGTTTTGTGCCTGAGGGCATCTCATATGGCTCTAGGAGTTTATTTACTGGCATCTGAACAGAATCCTAATATTCCATTGAATTGTATCAGAGATGTCTAAAAAGTAACTGTGCTTGTTTGCCTAAGTATTTCAGTTTTTAAGGATGATGACTGGGAAAACAAAATTGGAGAATGTCTTTTCCTTTTCCAGTTTCCAGTAGTGAGCACCTCTGCAAATCTCTGAAAGTGAGATTTGTGTTTCTGCTGAATCCAGGTCACTTTCTGTGTAAACTATGCCTTTGTTTTGAGTTATTATGACTTTGTTATGACTTATTAGGGCCCATAGACAGCTGTCAGTGTGGGGAGTGCTTGGGAAGTGCTTCAACCATGGGAAGCTAGAAAGGTGTCCTTCCTGAGGGAACTACGCTTTTCTTCCTCCCCTCTGCGGAGCAGTAAATGATGATGGTCTCCTCTGTTCTGCAGTGTGTGACATTGCTGTTGTGGGGCTGGCAAGGGTGAGCAGTTCCTTGTCCTCAGGTCTCTCTACCCTGTTGCAACAAGCAAACATGGTCGTGGAGACTGAGTGAAGCTGCCCATCTGTTGCAATGCTCAATAGAATCTTGCTTAGGTTAACCCCTGCTTTACCAGTTCTGCCTGGTAATTGTGTGGTGGACAATCAGGAAACCAGAGTTTCCTTTTTTTCAGGCAGGCTCTAAACACCAGTATTTTTCCATGTGGGGCAAGAGCCCAGGACTTACATGGGTACCTTTCAGCCTGATGTCTAGGCAGGCATTTTGTAAGACTGTTCAGAGATCCTTGCAGCCCTGCTGCTCTGGCTGAAACAGGCATTGCACAGGTGGTGGGAAGTGGCTTTGGCACAGCGGTGCTGGTTGAGGAGGCCTTGCTTTGGCAGTTGCAGCCCTTTCTGCAAAAACCAGACAGTCATCTCTGTGTGTCAGCTCATCAACACCACTGGAGACAAATGCCCCACAAAGAGGAGGTCCAGCAGCTCCCAGAACCCTTCAACCACCCAGGACGTCATGCTTCTGGCAACACTAGGGCAGTGAGACCAGGGGCAGGTCGGCAGCTGTGGAATGTGCTGGCCCCTAAATGGACCTGAAGGCACTTGTAAAAGAAGCATATAAAACTATGAAAACTGCAGGAAAAGCCTTAGTGTCCCATTAAAACTGTGCACCTGGTATTACTATCCCCATCTATGAAGCTTTCTCCTGGCGCTGTGCATGCCTTTCCCGACATGTATCTGCTGCAGCCTGAGGTTGATGGGGCCTGTCTGGTGGGATGGGGTGCAGCCAGGTGGTCCTTTGCCAGGGTGAGGAGGCATTCACGTCCAACCTATGCCTTATTGCTCATTAGCCCAGGCCTCGCCTCCTCCATGCTTCACTCTGTGCTGACATCTTGAAGCTCTTTTCTCCTCCAGCCTTTGCTGCTCACTGCAGTCTTGGTATGGTTCCACTCAATACTTCTTTCTGCACAGAAGCACAGCCTTGTTCTGGTCTTTGTGTAGAGCTGTCATTGTACTCAGATGAAGTGGGCAGGACTGCAATGGAAGCACTGTGGTTGCCTGGTCAGCCAGGAAAGTGTTGTGGTAGCTCAGCCTGGTGGCAGCCCATCTCCAGGCTGGCCAGACCGCATCCTGGCAGAGCGTGCCTGACAGCCTGTCTGTGAGGCATTAAGCAGACTGCAGAGCCTGCAGTCTGCTGCTGGCAGTAGCTGTGGGCTGATCCTGTGTTATGGGGCTCAAGGATGGGGGTGCAGGATCTCCCTTCCCACTCCAGGTATGTGGAGGGCAGACAGAGTGGAATTCAGGTCTGGGGAAGAACAGAGGCACCATCGCATCTGCTTCCCATCTGGTAGCAGGCACCATCCTGGACAGAAGATGGGGGTGCCTTAAACCAAACTCTCTCTCAGGGATGCTCTGGATTTCTTCACTGTAAACATCTTCCCAGCATAATCTGGTTGTGTTGCAAGCACTTTGGGGATGTCTGTGTGGAGCTCTGGTGTAGAACTTTGTGGTGTGTGAAAAGAGAGCATTTCTAGCCAGGAACCTGGCAAGAGCTTCTGAACATATGGGAACTCACAGCAACTGCAATCAGTTGGTGCTGTCTTTTTATCTCCCTAGTCTTTGCAAGTGTTTGTGTGGCTTTTTATGGGGAGAGATTTACTGTTTTCATCTTGTTTTTCAAAACCAATTCCTGCGTCTAGAAATGCCATGCTTGGGAGATTGTTGTGACCTGACAATGGAAAAACCTCACAGCTCACAAAAGCAATGGTACTTGATCTGTGCCATCATGTGGTCTGCCCCTTATGCCAGCCCCCAAAAGCCTGATGCCTCCCCTGTCTGCCTTCCCATCAGGAGTGAGAACACATGGACTCTGTCCTCCTCACCGGAGCTATTGACTGTCCCATCATTTTTGAAAGAAGGTGTCAAAAATCCATCTTTAGATCAATAAAGTAGTAAGACTTGCTGTTTTGAAACCTAGATTGTTAAGTGGTCAAGTATGTCAGTTGGGAGCAATTGGAGCTCCTTCCTGGGTTTCTTATACCCAGAGAAAATTCCAGCAGTTGCAAAGGTTATACAGAATTTCTAATGCAGTTTAGTATCACAGGTAATCTTCCTCTTTTGTGTATGTATTAAAAATATGCTCATTAATTTTATCATGAAACTTATTATGCTGAGATTAGGAGCTTTGTTTAGTGTTAAAATCTTTAAGAAGACATTGAAAAAATAGCTGCTGTTAATGGTGGAGGAAAAATCTTCAGATAAAAATCCTTCCACAGATGATAATGGAAATGTTTTTCTGTAAGACAACAGTTGTCTGCAGTTAAGTTTTATTTCCATCTGCTTTCACTCCCCTGACTGCTGCTTGCTTTGCCAAACTGAGACTTAAAAATGGATTAAGCATCCTGAAGTTAAGCAGCCCCGTTAGTGCAGTAGAGTTGACTGTATGCATCGTATGTGTTTCACACTGTGATACATATGCTTTCCTCTCATGTCTCAGGCCACAGGTACTGTTGAATGAGCCCAAAATACGTAGTAGTTAGTCATAACATTTTATACACAAGACTTTCCAAATATGAGAAAAATGTCAGGATTTATAGTGAGCTAATAAGTGATGAACATTTGACACAGTTCAGCAGAATTTTAAAAACTGTGAGACAGAAAAGCTATAGCAGACTGAATTTCAAGAAATATTTTCCTGTCTTTTCCTGTATATTTGAAATATAATTTGGTAATTATCCTGATTACCATAAAATAAATGGACTGAAAAATGGAAAGGAGGAAGAAAAGGAAAAGAAGGAAAAGACAAAGGAAAGTGAGAAGGAGGAAGTGAAGGAAAAATGAAAAATTCTTACAATCTCTTTATGTGGCAGCATGTTCTCACGTCCCAGCACATAAAATACTTTTGTATGTATTTTCTATAGGAAAAAAGAAAAAGTTTTTGAACTTTGAAATATGGGAACTGCTACAAAGAAATTAATTTTAGTGCAACACAAACATCCAGACACTCTAACATCCCTAACTAATTATTGTATTTCTCAAGTCTTAATAACAGAGACATCCTCCTTATTAAAAAAAAAAAAAAAAAGCAGTCTTGACTTTTTAATCCACATTTTCTACTGGGAAAAAAAAAGAGCATTTTAGCTCAGAGCCTTTTTTATGATAAATCTGTATATTTAAAAGAGATTTTTCTTTTTGCATTAACCATCCAAAGACCTTATGGATTTTTTCCATGGGAAAATAAATCCACCATGGAAATATGTGTTAACACATCCACTGACAGTGGAGAAAGAGAAGACTGAGGTACTCAACAGCCTTTTTGCCTCAGTCTTCACTGACACCCTCTCTTTTCACACCTGTTGAGTGGATGGAACTCAAGGCAGCATCTGCAGGAGCAAAGTCGCACCTGCTGTAAGAGAAGGTCAGGTTTGAGACCACCTGAGGAATTGAACATACATGAGTCTGTGGGACCTGATGAAGTCCATTCCAGAGTTCTGAGGGAATTGGATGATTTGGTTGCCAAACCTCTCTGTGGTATTTGAGAAGTCATGGCAGTCAGGTGATGTTCTGGGTGACTGGAAAAAGGGAAACGTGGAACTCATTTTAAAAAGGGTGGAAGGAGCTACCAATCTGTCAGCATCACTTCTGTGCCTGGAACGATCATGGAACAGAGCCTTCCAGAAGCTGTGCTGAGGTACTTGGAGGACAGGGCTGTGGTTTGAGACAGCTAGCATGGCTTCACCAAGGGCGAGTTCTGCCTGACCAACTCAGTGACCTTCTATGATGGAGTGACTCCAACAGTGGACAAGGGAAGGGCTACAGATGTCATTTATCTGGGCTTCTGTACAGCCTCCGACAAGGGTAACCCCCAACATCCTTCTCTCCAAACTGGATTTGATGGATGGACTCCTTTGACAAGGAGTTGGCTGGATGGTTGCATCCAGTGGGTAGTGGTCAATGATTGATTGTCTGTATAGAGATTGTCTGACCGGTGACCCTTGGGGGTCTGTACTGGGACTGTTTAGTATCTTCATCAATGGCACAGCAGACCAAGTGCACCCTCAGCAAGTTTGCAGATGACCCCAAGCCGAGTGATGTGGCTGACACACTCGAGTGATAGGAATTCATCCAGAGGGTCTTGGACAAGCTTGAGAAGTGCGCCCATGGGAGCATATGATTCTATGAGTCTATTACACTAGATAGATTAAATGACTCCAGAAATACCTGAGTTCATAAATACTTGATGTGAAATAATAGATGTGAAACTAAGTCTGTTCACAGAATCACAAAGTTGCAGAATGGCTGGGGTTGGAAGGGATCTCTGGATGTCATCTAATTTAACACCCTGCTAAAGCAGATTCGCCTAAGGCAGGTGCACAGGATGGCATCCGGTGAGATTTTGAATATTTCTGCGGGGGGGAGACTCCATGGTCTCTCTGGGCAATCTGTTCCAGTGCTCTGTCACACTCACAGTAAAGAATCCTAGGATCACAGAATGGCCTGGGTTGTGACAGACCTTAAAGATTGTCTAGTTCCAACCCTCCTGCTATGGGTGGAGCAACCTTTCACCAGAGCAGGTTGCTCAGAGCCCCATCCAACCCAGCTGTGAGCACCTCCAGGGATGGGACATTGACACTGTTCCTCAGAAATGGATTTCTTCCTAGTATCTAACCTAAACCTACTGTCTTTTCACTTTAAAGCCACTGCCCCTAGTCCTATCACTACTTGCCCTTGTAAAAAGTCCGTCTCCAACTTTCTTGTAGACCCCTTTAGGTTCTGGAAGTCTGCTGTCCACTTTAGGTATCTGCCTTTGGGGTTTTTATTGTATTTTACATGTTTCTTCTAGTTGTATTTTTTAGGCACTTCTGATACCTGCTTAGATTCTATGTGTCTTCTGTAGTATCTGCTTTAAAACATTTTCTTTATCCCATTTGTTATTTTCTTTATCCTATCTCTTATCTTGCCAAGGTACTAATAGTCTTTTGTTCTGATTTCTACCTACCCTTTTCTTATTTGCTTTCCATTTTTACTTTTTCTTTCAATCTGGTGCTGTTTTTTTCTTTCTTTTTTAATGAAGTATCCCCTCTTTCCATTAGACCTCTCTCTGTCTCTCTTAATTTCTGAGCTGAGCAGAAACATATGGACCGTATCTTTTGCTCACGATAGGAATACATATGAGATGACTAGTGCATATGGTTTCAGTGGGCCACCAACAGACAGGGAAATGTAAATCCGCAGTTGAGATCTGTCTGATAAACGCTGTATTGACGCTGCAATAAGAGCAAGGGGCTCGAATATCCAGCAGAGGGAGTGATTTCCTCAGCCAATATCCCTCTGCCTTGACTCCAGCCTCAAGGACAGAGCATCAGCTGCTGGCAGAGGCACGAAACTAAAGCTTGTGAGACATGTGGCAAAAGGAGATAGCTAAAAAACAATATGTAAACTAAATAAACAGAAGGCACTATCTTGAAATGGCTGTAATTTTTATCTAACTAGTAAAAAGTTCAAAGAATTAAGGAGATAAGATTCAGAAATAATTACTAGCTGGCATGGCGGTTTAATCCCAGGGGACAGGTAAGTACTACACAGCTGCTTGCTCACTCCTTGCTCCCCATTCCCCTGGTGGGAAGGAAAATCAGAATTAAGAAAAATTAAACTCGTCCTATGGTATAAGAAAATGTAATAATTGAAACAAAATAAAATGTTATTACACTACAACTACTGCTGCTGCTGCAACTGCTACTACTGATCATTATGAAAAGGAGAGAGAGGAATAGAACCTGGAGAAACGAGTGACACACAGCACACGAGGTCTCACCAGCTGCTGACCGATGCCCAGCCCATCTCCCAGCAGCAGTCAGCCCCTCCTGGCCAGCTCCCCCCAGTTTGCATCCTGGGCATGATGTTCTGTGGTTTGGAACATCCCTTTGGCCTGTTCAGGTCAGCTCTCCTGGCCATGCTCCCTCCCAGTGTCTTGTGCCTGTGCTCGCTGACAGGGAATGGGACACTGAAAAGTCCTTGACTTAGGGTAAGCACTGCTCAGCAGCAACTAAAACATCCGTGTGCTACCAACATCACTCTGATGCTGAATCCAAAATACAGCGCTGTACCAGTGACTGAGAAGAAAATTAACTCTGTGCCAGCCAAACCCCAGCTAACTAAAAGTGTGAGACATTACTCAGGAAGAAATTTTAACCAATGATGGTGATATTTGTCTTCATGATTGCCACAAATCAAATATTAATGAAGTGATATTAAGTCTGTAATAGGGAAATTTATTTATTACTGGGATGTGTAATTTTTCATATCAGTTCATTAAAGTGTAAATTGAAATGGTACCTCTTCTTCCTGAAATGCTTAATGGTTAAAAAAAATTTACCACTAACTATGAAAATTTTACCACTAACTATGAATATTATGTAAACAAATGATAACAACAAAAAATTCATAAAATCTGGCCGATGTAATGAGTAATTTATTCACTGGTAGTGCCTGGAACATTTTGAATCTCAATTTGATCAGTATGTATTGAGCACGTACTAAAGTAGATATCTCTGGATGTTTTTGCATAATGTTTGTAGTAAATTACTCCAAAGATTTTCCCAAGGTAACTTCCTGGGAATGAATGAAAAAGTCAAGTTGATTTATCCATGAGCTGTCAACATTTTGAAAGCAGTCATTGATCTCTAGGTGTAATGAGCACTAAGAAAGGTGTTGACTGTACTGAAGTACTTAGCTATTGCTTTCTCTCAGTTTTTGCTGGAAGCAGAAAAGGGTGAATAGAGATGAGACACAGACAAAGTGGACTGACCAGCATTTAAACTGACCCATATCAGCTTTTGATTTTGTTTGGTATGCTCCCTTCCTTCCATAATTTACAGAAATGAAATTTCGGTTCTATAAAAAATAAGGCTGCTGGACAGCAATCCTTTTGTACTTTTAGTTTTGAAACAAAATTAATGGACTTGGTTATTATGAGCTAAACAATAATTATTCAAGCTATTTTTGGAGAGGTAAGTGTCAAGATTAAAACAAAAAATTAGAAACAATACCAGATTGTTAATGATTATGTTATGTTAATGTATGGATTGCCAATGTTCTAGGATGCCATTTTAGATCAAAACACAAGGTAAAAGGAAATTATGGAACATTGTGTAATTTTCAAAAAGTGTAGTGTAGCAAAGTTTATTAACAACAGAGAATACTAAGTGGCAACCTAAAACACAGCTAGTGGAGTTCTGGGTAAGTAGTCCAGTCTGTAATATGTACAGTTTAATTGAAACTTGGGTGAAGTAAGGAGGCTTGCTCTTGTTGATCTTTAGGTTATGCCAAGTGCCAAAGTAATATTTACCTAGACTTTTTTCATTGGGATGGGTAGTAAAAGAATATTTTATTCTGTTGGGGAAAGGATTACTTTGTTTTGATAGTATTTCTCAATTTATTGAAACCATATGATATGGTAAAGTATGCACAACACTTACCCATTTAATACTTGGAGATACTTCTAGAATTCAACACAAAGTAGATGGAACCCCCCAGCAAATTTATCTGGGAATTATCAACATTGCCTACTCTATTAGCTACATATTTGTTCAGCATCTGTCACCATAGAACTCACCATGGCTTTCATCATTAGGAGCTACTTCAAAGATCTCTAGTATTAAAATTCAAAGGGAGAATGCAGAAACATCTTGTTCACCACAGTTATTTGCAAAATATTGTGGTAATTTCACAGTAGCCACAGCTGAGACAGGGAAGAATATTTTGCTTCATTCCATGTTGAGGCAGAATGTTTCTCTTAAAAATCTCATCTGAAACTGTGAACCATCAGTGAGTAATACAGATATTGTCATCTAATAAAACAGAAACATTGTATCAAGTGATGAACACCTGTGCCTTATTTTCATAGTCTATTGCAGTCTGAAAATAAGGCTCAGAATTAGTGGTTTGATAACACTAGCCAAATTTGTATTCTCCTTGGAAAGGGAGGTGGTACTAGGTAATATTTTCCTTAATTTCTTTTGTTGACTTGAATACCTATCATTTAGATCTAAATAGAAAATCCAGATTTCAGAAGATGAGGGAAATTGAAGTGGTTAGCAGTGAAAAACAGTAAAACTGAAGTACTAAGAGATGGCAAAGACTGTGCCCTGGAACTCTCAAAAGGACATCAGGATTCACATGAAAATTTCTGCATTACACCGTTGGGTCTGGACAGCATGTAACATTTACAAGAGCGAGCTGAAATATTGGCAGGGACATAACTGGTGGGTGATCCACTAGCTATTTTTGACTCCACCTGCTGTTGTAACTATTTTGATAGAGAGTTAAGGAAAGCAATTCTTGTGATTTTTTCTTTATATAAATATGGGGTTTAAAAGATGTAATATGATATTAATATATGAAGGAATGTTTCTGACAGACTGAGTGTTTGGAAGTGTTTTGGCAGCAGGTGTCATTCTTAGGATATTTTTTAGATTTGAGATTTTTTTTTAGGTGGAGAGGGGAACAGGTTTCTGAGGGAGGGTTTGATAGCTTATCTTAGGCTACATGGTACAATCAGAAAAAAATCAAACAGTGTTTCAGAAGGCTGCTCTTTAAAAATAGGTATAAACAGACTGTAGAGAGCATCCCAATATAATGATGTGAATGGCTTAATTATATACGAGGAGAAGATCAATACAGAAACTTTATTCAGACATGTAGCTGTACTTACTTCATCCACAGGGATATTTTGACAAACTATTTGAATTTTTACTGATTTTTGGTCCTCAAAATGCACCTTCTGCAGTGTCACCGCACGGTTAATTAATTTTTAGATAATTGTGTAATTTAATACCTTTTATTTAATATGAGATATATCATTGACATTTTAATAATATACATTAACTCCCATTGTTGTCTCACCATCAAACTGTCTTCAAAATATCCTCCAAAATGTAGAGTGACTTGGCGTTGTTTATATTCTAGGGACGCCTTTTTCCAAGGAAAATACTGTATGTTGGAGAAGACTGCTAATGCAAAATTATTAAAAAGCATATATTTAACTTTTTGTATATTTTCAAGAGGAAATAAAAATGTATGGTTTGTGAAGTGATTAACACATTGTTTTGCCCTTTCTTCCCCCTTGGGAATTAATAACATATTGTTTATTAAATACTTTTGGCAGGCTTCAAGCGAGAGCAGAATCTACTGAAAGAAATGGGAAAACCTAGTATTTATAATTAGGTCTTCCCAAGTACTAGAAAAAATTGATATTATCAGAGGTGTTATTTCCCCATTAGACCTCCCTGATGAGCTTCCCTTGCTCTGTCAAGCATTGTTCTAGGTAGTTACCTAAAGTATATTTAGTGGATTTGGTAGTCATCATTTGTATTTGGTGTAATTAGCTGTTGGCGCAGTACCAGCAGTATTTACCTTGAGAAGCCCTTGTAGTAGCTCAAAAAGAAGAAGACGGATGTTATTGCTTGCTTTGTATAATACACCCATAGAATCATTATTAAGGTCGGAAAAGACATACAAGATTGAATCCAACCTTTGGCTGAACACCTCCATATCAACTAAACCACAGCACCAAGTGCTATGTGGGGACTCCACCACTTCCCTGGGCAGCCTAGTTCAATGCTTGACAAGCCTTGCAGTGAAGAAATTATTCCTGAAAGTATGTTGACTTTTATGTCAATTTAAAAAATTTTAGTGCCCATGAACACACTGTTAGTAGGAGTATCAAGTGGTCACAATATGTTTGCAAAATACAGTAATTGTGCAGTTTCTAAAAGCTCTAAGGGAGCAATGTTTAAAAAAGTAAGGCGCAATAGTGAGAAACAATGAAAGAAATAATCAGTGTGTGAATATATGCTTAATAAATATTAGCACACATAGATACAAGTTAAACCAAAATCTTGAATGTCAATGAAAAGATATGATAAGGGTTGGCAGTCCTTTTCACAACTGGTTCGAAAAGCCACTTCTCCCCTCTCATAGATCAGGCAACATCTTTCAGGACGGTATGTGTTCCAGGTCATACTTTCTATAGGCTGTTAAAGGTTATGACCTGCTCTGAACTATAGAGCTATACCAAACCTGGCCTGAAAATCAAGAACTATCTTCTCAAAACAGCATTGAGTTAAGAACTGATATTTACTGGGGTAAATTCTTCTACTGAGCTGTATGACTGTGGCTAGACTGCCAAAGGTTTCTGAGCTCATTTCTTCAAAGTTGTGACTTCTGAACTGATGCTGAATGGTGATGAGTATGCACAGACATGTATACTTGAGGGTTTCCCAAGCACCATTGTAGCAGGATTTCACTTTGAATTGGGGTTTACATTTCTGTTATTTTAATTATTTATAAAGTGCGTTGATAGGAAATAGTACATTTAATGCATCTAGAGCATTTAGGTGAGGCTTTGTGTTTTGGACTAATTTTTGTCAGAGTTTACCTTGTGGCATGGCAAATGCTTTCAGATGCTAGACATCAAAAATATAAAAAACTTGAAGAATAACCCTTCTTCGGACACCTCTAAGTATCTAGTGTGTCTCTTTAACTACAAACTGTAATGTGCCTTGATATTGGGTGCTCCAAGTGGGTGTTTAGTAAGTTTTACTGGCTCTGACCGGTTTCCTGTGTAAAGTACAGAAGGATTTGCGTGGACTGTGATTGCCCTCTCCAGCATGTCTGCCATAACTTTACATCACACTAAACAAGCAGAACAAATAAATACACAACGCTTTGATTATTAGCTCTCCAATACTGTCCAGAAGCCACAGATTGTTCTGTGAATAGAAAAAGATCATGATGGGCCATCAATAGTGTGCAATGAACCTCTTCCATTCCAGACTGCTGCTGAAGGGAAAAAACTGAAGATGGATGGCCCTTTTCTCCAACAAAACTAAACCAAGTGACTACTTGGAAAGGTGATAGTTTTTATGGATTGGCTTAGAGGTAACTGGTATTTACAGTTCATAGCCCAAAACGGGCAGCACCACAGCCGTAGTTGTTTTTTAAGGGCTAGATACTGTCCATCCTTGTCATCGTTTTGAAGGCATGCAGAACACTGAACCATAAGTTGTCTAATAGAGCCCCTTCTCAAAATTCTAGAATTGATATGGAAATCACAGGTCTCTTCTGGGCTGCTTTTATTGCAAAAGTATTTCTGACTTTCAGTGAGATATTCCAATTCTCCTTATTCTGAAACCTAATGAGAGGCCCTTACTTCTTCATGGATATAAAGGTATATTTAACTTCATCTTTGGTTGAATGTGTTTGCCTTTTGGCTGCTCCTCCCCTATCTGTAGAAGTCAACTACCTGAAATGAAGGACAACACAGACGAGAAGGGGATGATGGGATTGAGAAAGAGTAGCTTGGACTGAAGAGGCACAGAGGAGACACCTGTCTTACAGTGCACCCAAGAAGGCTTCTTGAAGTTGTCAGCTGTCTTATGGATTTGAGTGCGTTGCTAAATGCTGATATTAATGCTAATTAATGCTAATTTAACATGAATATTCTTAAAAGCTTATGGTGTCCTTTACCCACTTCTTTGGAGAATTCAAATCCCAGGGCACAGCATATGAAAGACTAGAAAAATAAATCAATCTGATAATTTCTTTCATATATTTTTAACTTTTGATCTGATACTATCTTCATGTTAGGGATGAGTGAACTGCTTATTGCTCTTTTGGAACCTGGCTTAGATTCATTACACTGAGCCCTAACCCTTGTTGCATTCCAATAGGGTAGTATCAGTAATCAAAACAGAAGGATGGTAAAATTGAAGAGGCACATATGGTAATAAATCTCCTGAGAAGAACACAGGCTATAGCATAAATCTACCATCTGCTCTAAGATTTACAATCTCCCTTTTTACTAGATGACAAAGAGATTACCCACTCTATTAGCCTATGATGAAAGGAATTTTTCTGCTCTCTTGTTATAAAATTATCTGGGCTGAAATTTGCCGCATACCTAGGCTTGCTCAACTGAGCCTCCTCAGTGGATGGAAGAAGTCTAATGTGTTAATTTTAGACTGCAGTCTCCCTTCCCACAACGAGAGGTGTTACTCAAAAGTCACCGTAACAGCTAGTGGTTTCTTACAGCATGTGAAAGAGAGGGGCAAAAGTTTCTACTAATAAGGAAAATCAGCTGTAAACCCACATTTACAACTTAGAAATGCAACAGAATCAGAGCACAGTTATGTTTTCTGTAGGTAATACTTCACCTTGCTGTGGCTATTTTTTTTTCAACTTGGACCATGGCATAGTAGAGCCCTTTTTGTTCCAGGTGTCGCCCAGCAGCATAATGTGGTTGCTTCTACACACAGATAATATTTACCTCTGTGCAAAAGGAGGTCAATTCAGGACTTTTTACTTTCCAAAACTTCAGTTAAAATTCCTTATTTTTGAGGTAGGTTTATGCAACAGAGCAAGACTGGAAGGAAACTATTTTCTACTTCTTCGGAAGCGGCTGCAACTTGCTTGCCTTTCACAGAATCTTGCCCCCATGTGCATGAATTTGCTGCCAGAACTATTGAAAACATGTGGAATAATCTCAGTGTCTGTAGAAAAAATTTGCATCAGTATCTCCAGAACTTAACCCTTCAGTGCCTACCCTCTTTTAATGGTTACTAATTAACCAGAGGATGGGAGTCCCCAGCTCTGAGCAAATACACAAGTTTAACATCGATGTCTCCTCTGATTCTGGAACAGGTAATTGTGTTCTTACTGAGACATAACGTCCTCACAGCCTAATGATTTGTTATCCCCCCAGAATGTCCTTTCAGATTAATTTTTCTTATCTGAATATAATATAATTAATAGTATTGATATTTCAAATGTCTACATTTGATTCCAGATTTAAGACCTCAGACATAAATGAGTCACTTCAAGTCTTTTCTCTGAAGTTTTATTCCACATCACTGATCTGCGTTCTCATTTGGATCACACAGAGTTTCCAAGCCCAGAGTCACAACTGCATATAGAGGAAATAGAATCTGAAAGGCATGATCTGCAAGACTGTTAAGCACACAGAATTTAAGGAAGTCCAGATAGAAATCTTTGAAATTCAGAAAACATTGGGAATTTTTTCATGTTCAGTAAAAAACCAAAATAAAACAAAAACCCAACCAACCAACCAACCAAAAAACCCCACAAAAAGCCAGCCAACCAAACCAAACCAAATCAAAAACCAAAAAACCCCAAACCAAACCAAACCAAACCAAACCAAACCAAACCAAACCAAACCAAACCAAACCAAACCAAACCAAACCAAACCAAACCAAAAACCAAAAACCCCCAAACCAAACCAAACCAAACCAAACCAAACCAAACCAAACCAAACCAAACCAAACCAAACCAAACCAAACCAAACCAAACCAAACCAAACCAAACCAAACCAAACCAAACCAAACCAAACAAAATCCAAAGCAACCAACCAACCAAATAAAACAAAAACCACCAAAAAAGAAGAAAAGAGAAAGATTAGGCACTAGGTAGAAGTTTAAGATATACTAAAAATGCACAGGTAGACCATTGATCTGTTTGGTTGAACTAGATTTTCACAACATTTGACATTTATCTCTCTTATAGCATTTTCTCAGTTAAAACATCATAAGTAAGATTATTTTATTTCTTCTTTTGTCTCCTTGAAGGTTTCTTCTGGAAAGTTCATTAGTTCTACTTTTTCCTGGTTTGAGAATTCTTAGACTCATATGAAAATAGGAGATGGTCTAGAAGGTGGATGGGAATAAAAAAAAATCATTTTGAGTATATCCTTTTCACCTTTAAGATACTTTCTCCTTCTAAATGCAGCTTTAGCAGTAATACCCCAAATGCTTTTAACTTGCAGATTAGCAACAAGGGCATGGATCATAAAGACGTAGTTAAGTCAGTTAAAGGTTTAACTTCTTTTATATCGGCCATTTTCTTTTGATTAGAACACCTTTGAGAATTCAGAATGTTTCAGACTAGGCTTTTTTCCCATCTTTCTTCTGCAAATTTTCAGAAAACTCTGGAGAACTGTTACTGCACCCGAGACCGAGTTCTCTGGCACTCTGAACATATGTGAACAGGAATGTTGGAAAAAACCTCTTGATACTGTTTACCATGTAGTTACGAGTATTCTTGCACAGAAATGGTATGGAATTCCTCACAAAAGGGTGCACTTATATCTGTCACTTTCTTTTAGAGAAAAACAAAAAGCAATTCCATCTTTCTTTCAGTGTGATACCTTACCTAACATCCCTTTTCTTAGTGTTTGTTATTACAAGAAGTAAGTGTAGCCATTACTCTTCATATGCAGAGACATTTGAATCACTGTCTAAATTATGTTAATAATTTTATTAACTGAATAAACTACTGCAAACAGTTTTTAGGGACATAAGAACCTCACTGTTATGAAACATACAAGTAAATTGAACTGTGCCAGGGAACACTCCTGAGAACTGAAATTCAATTGTACATGCTGTGAATTTTTTACTATGGTTCTGTTGGGGTTTGACGGCAGTCAGCAATCAAGCCCCACACAGCCGCCTGCTCACTCCCCCTTCAGTGGGATCAGAGAGAGAATTGGAAGGGTAAAAGCTGGAAAACTCATGGGTAGGAATAAAGGCAGCTTAATAGGGAAAGCAAAAGTCATGCACACAAAACAAAGCAAAACAAGGAATGAATTCACTGCTTCCCATGGGCAGGCAGGTGTTCAGCATCTCCAGGACAGCAGGGCCCTATGAAATGTAACAGTGACTTGGGAAGACAAACACCATCACTCCAAATGTCCTTCCCCTTCCTCCTTCTTCCCCCAGTTTATACACTGAGCATGATGTCACACGATCTGGAATATCCCTTTGGTCTGTTGGGGTCACCTGTCCTGACTGTGTCTCTTTCCAGTGTCCCAGGCACCCTCAACATCCTCACCAGTTTGACAGTACCAAAAGCAGAAAAGGCCTTGGTTCTGTACAAGACCTGTTCAGCAGTAACAAAAACATCTCTATATTATGAACCCTGTGTTCGGCACAAATCCAAAACACCAGCCACAGGGAAGAAAATTAACTCTACCCCAGTCAAAGCTGGCACAGATCACTAGTATATTTTGTCCCACATGAGACTGGATTGCTCCAAATAATTTCCAAGCTCAGTTTGTGATATATTATGGATCATTTCCACTAGTCAGTCTGCATGTGCCCAAGCAGCTTTGTAGGCTAAGACAATTTAGGGGTGTGGAAGTGAGCTGTTCTCTCCTAGCTGGCATCAGCAACTGTAACACAGGCACACTTAACTAAACTTACAGTATATGAAATGTCTTGAGAGAGACTACATAATTTTGTTCATTATCATGATGAAGGGCTAGTAACAATCTCACTTTTTAAGGTTCATTTATTCCTCCTTTCAGAGTAGCTAGAGAGAATGACCTGCTCTCCTTGACCTCTGGCTGCACACCCTTAGACCAGCTGATACACAAATCTCCTTATCTTCTTCCCTCAAATCTCAACCAGAACTGATGATGCTCATTTTAAAAACTCTTTGCTTACTAAGGCACAAGAAACCTGTTGCCAGCAGTCAGTCACAAGATTTAGTTGTGTGAAAGCAGTGATCCTACTTCTTAAATTGCATCTGTGAGTGCATTTTCTCACTCAAACTAAGCAATAAAAAACAACCTAAAAACGCAAATGTACGCTAAAAATTACAGACAATCTATGTTATTGCAGGGAAGTTCATTAAGTGTTATAAGAGAGTAATCCCAAAGACATAAACCAGGCAGTGTGCAAACTATGTTTCTGAATATCACTTTTAAAGAGGTTCCTGTCCGGATATACCCATCCAACTTAGGTCAACTACTAAAGATGCTCAAAGTGCACACTGCTTTGACGTACGGTACTCTGGGGAGGTAAATTAACTTTACTTTAAAATTGCTAATTGCTAATAAAGTGATGTAGCTGAATGAAAATAATTAATTCACATTCTCGAGGGCAATTTCCTACTTGCTTAGATATATAGGTACCAAAGAAACTCTTAAACACATAGAAATCAAGAGATTTAAAAGTTAATCACACCTGTCAATGCTAAATAGATTCTGCAAAAGTCTGAGATAAGTAGTCAAATATTTCATATCCTCATCCGTGATGGTAATGGAATTCCTTCTTAAAGACACCAGTTTCATATTGTAATTGCTAATTCTTAAGGCATTCTTTATCCCTCTTCCTGATGCCTTCTTACATTCTGGAGCAGCCTCATTCTTCCTCCTGGATAGCACAGTGTTCTGCTTGTCACATACTACATCTGTGGTGCTGCAGCTTCTAGCTAAAAAAAAAGTCAAAGAGCCAAATAATGAACGTACAGAATCAAGAGTGGCTGGAACTTTATTGCTGCAAATATGGGGAGATCTGGGTGTATTTCTGAATAGTATTTCTTATTCTTGTCTGGAAAACAGTTTTGAAGACTTAAGTAATTTCAAGGATTATCTGTCTGAAGATATCAGTTTCAAAATCTTGTTTCCTTCCCTCTAAAGGTAATTAATACAAGGTATAGGTAAAACTTGAATGGGGATTGCATATTAGTATGATGTCTATTCACTGACAATATCTGTATTAGCCTTTAATCTGTATAGTATTTTATTAAATGTTGAATGTATTTCCATCATCCCACCTTGTAACTAAGGTCGTGTTAAAATTGTATAGGAATGAGATATCAGGAATAGCTGTGTAATACAATTACTTACTTTTGGATGTGACAGAAGGGGAGGCAAAAGTATTGCAATTCTTCTGACTGCAAGACGTATTTTCCACAAATAATAAACACCTCAGAAAAAGTGCACAGCCACTTCTGTTATGCACCTGCTCTTGCAATTTCTCCTCAGTTTTATCTCATCATCATTCTCAGACTAGTGTACCCTGAATAGAAGCTAAAAGCAAAAGCAGTTGGAGTCACAGATAGAAAGGGGAGCAGATAGTTGGAGCATAAGGAGAGCTTTGTTGATCCTTCTCTCCATGTAAAATATGCTGTATAGCTCTGGAGAGATGAGCCGGAAACTGACATCACCAGTGGTTCAAAGCATTAGTAAGAAGTGTGAGAGTCCCCAGATTAGGAGTTTTCAGTCCTAATCTTTCAGAAAAGACAATGGATGAGGGAAGGTGAGGCAGTATGTAGTCAGTATGTAGTCACAAATGCTGTTTTCTTTATATGGCTACATGGATTATGAATTACAATAAAATAATACAGTGTGTCCCACTGATGGTTTTCACTGAACCCTTGACAGACGAGTTGAGTGGTTATGGCCTTTTTATTTCTGACATCCATGGGAGTCAGACTTTATATATGGTCTATGAAGTCTAATGAATACAAAAGCAAACATCCTTCCTTGCTTTTTAAGTGGGAAAGCACGACTACGCAGAATCCTAAGAATTGTTTAGTCTGCTCTTACACAGAGCAGCAATTACTTTCTCAGCTGTAGTATTTTGATGACTTTCTTGGCTTTGAGCTGTGGCTTTCTATATGAACTTCAATATTTTTGATTTTTTTGTATTTCTGATTTTTGGAGTGGAGCCTTCAAACAGTTCAATCAAAGCACTCCATTATGGCCACAAAACAAGCTGAGCATTAGAGATCCAGGTAAAACATTCTTATGAGGACACTTCTGGGGATAATGGTACACCAGATTTTATACTGCAGCCTTGGCTTGGAACTATCTGTCTTATCTAACCACTCATTTGAAGGTCAGATTCACCAGGGAAGTCATACATAAAAAAAGAAACTCCTTACCACCTCTTTGCTTACAGTCTCAGTGACATTGTAGTATTATTTTTGCTGTTACATTTAAGAGATTATCTGTGTGGACCAGAGTTCAAACTCTTCAAATATTCCATCAATGTTGGTAATTTCTGACAAAGTAACTGTGAAGGACGTAGAAAAGCCCTGTAGAATGAAACTAATAATTAAAAAATTAATCTCTAGGTGATGTAACTGGCTAAGAGTGGCAACCATCATTTTGCTGTGTGGATGAGTTAATTATAAAGATTCTCAGTATCTATTACAAACTATTTTTAATAGGAAAAGCAAGAGGTAGTTGCTACATTGTTGAACATGTTCTGATTTCTCTTCTTCAACCCCATCTGTTGGAGTTCTGCTCCTTTTTCTGCTTCTGCAGTTTTCACCTAATCTCCTGGTAAAGAGCTATGGACAGTAAAGTGGATAGCCCTTTGGATTTGAACATAATTTATTTATTGTAGTTGAGCTAAAGAGTTTGATACCACCTGTTTTCTTCTATTTTTACTATTTTAATAATGAGTGCCTGTAATTATAGTAAACAATGATACTTATCATGTTTATTATTATGATTTATGATATTAAAATAACATATTATAATGTCATAGAGTCAGAGAACCATAGAATATCTTGAGTTGGAAAAGACCTCCAAGAATCGTTGAGTCCAACTCCTAGCCCTGCACAGGACACCCCAAGACAGACCGTGTGCCTAAGAACATTTTTCAAATGCTCCTTGAACTCTGGGAGAGTCAGTGACATGAAGACTTCCCTGGATTGTGTATATGCTTGCATACATATTTGAATTTCCTCTTTGTGCCTATCCCTTCAAACCACTGCAGTTTGAGCTGATTCTTAGCTCAAATTGCAGCAACCTTGAGTCTTCCAGTTACAGAAGTCCTTCATTTTGTCCTTGTGTGCTGAACAGCAGGCAGCCTTTACAAACTGTGATCCTTTTGGATTTTCCACATATGCTAAATGTTGCACTAGGGCAAAATGAAGCAGCTCACATAGCTCACTAAATTATCATTTAAGTGAATTAACTTGAGTCAATAAGTTACCTGTGCAAAACAGATGTAAACAATTATTCAACTAATTTAAGTGTCTCTACATTAAGGGCCTTTTTATAGTTTGGTGACCAGTAAGGGAAAATATGAAAATGCTCATCTTCAGAGGCTCAGAAAACAGGAGTCAGGTAAACATGTTTTGTACTTTGGCTTTAGAAATCCGAGCTTATTTGGGCCAATTAGCAGAAATACGCAGGAGCAAAAAATATTTTCCAATGAAAAATGTATTTGTTATTCTGCAGTTTAGTTAGAATTAAGATACCCCTGTGCTGATATAATAGGCTACATTCAGATAGACCACAGATAAATCAGAGCTTGTCATGACACTTACAGACTCTGCTTCCCGGTTGTCCTGGTTTTCAGCCAGGACAGAGTTAACATTTTGCAGTAGCCATGAGGGAGCAGAACCTGAAGCTGTGTGAGTATGTCTAAGTTGTTATTCTGTACCACCTCATGTCACCCCCGGGGTCAGAAGAAAGGGATTTCTTGCAAAGGCACAGAGAGTCCATGATGGTTAATTGTCTCAGGGTGGTGCCACATCGAGTAGGTTGGTGAGCATTTTTTGCTTGTAAGTCACCCTTTTTTGTATACTTTTGTCGTTAGTATTGTTTCTGTTACTGCTTGTTTTCTTGTGTGATTGCTGTTTCCAGTAAATTGTTCTTTTCTGTAACTGTTATTTCTGCCTTTTTTCTCTCTCACCAGAGAAGTGGGTGGACTGAGCAAGCAGCATCTGGTTTGGGAGAGTCTTATTTGTGGGGGAGCTCAGCTGGGGAATACTGTTCCTAAACCACGACATCTCCATGGGCTGCAGGGGCTCAGCTGCCTCACCATGGCCTTCACCATGGGCTGCAGGGGAATCTCTGCTCTGGAATATGGATTATCCCCTTCGCTTCCTTCTGCACAGACCCTGGTGTCTACAGGGCTGTTCCTGTTACGTATACGCACTCCTTTCTTCTGGCTGCAATGGTACATAATTTTTTCCCTCCTTTCTGAAATACATTATTCCAGAGCCACTACCATGAGCACCGATGGCCCTGGCCTTGGTCTATGTGTCTTGGACCCAGCTGGCACTGGCTCTGTGGGACATGGGGGAAGCTTCTGGCACCTTCTCACAGAAGCCAACTCTGTCGCCGCTGCTACCAAAACCTGGCCATACAAACCCAACACTCATGCTTCCAGTGAAAGTTAGCTTTCTGTAAAACAGTATTATCATATTAATTTTTCCATTAGATAGATGTGCCCTAGGAAGATACTGCTTTTGGTACCTTTATAACAGTTAAGTATCTTTACCAATAGATTGTCAATGGGGCTTTCCAAGATAGAAAAGTGAAAATGAAGTATTTAAGTAGAATAGAATAGAAACATAAAATCTCTGAAAGTTTGGCCAAGGAAGGTGTGTTAGTGGGGCTATTATCAACCTATTATAACTTTGCTCTCAGGTATTCTCGGCCCCTGATTTTCGTCATTTTCACCTGGCTATTAAGACAAAGACGCTCTTGTTAACCCACTATCTGTTCACAAGTCTAAAACTGAGAACCTGTTTTCTAGTACTTGTGAAACCTGAGGTATAAAAAGTATTAAGATGTTACAATAATAGAGTTCTTTTATTTCCTAGTGTTTTGGAAGATAGTGACCTTTCTGCTAGGATTTGTTAGTATTCAGCTGTCGATATGCCTTTAAATATTTATTTCTCCTTTTAAAATTTTTATATCAAGTTTATTTATCCTAATGTCAGATACTATTCACTGAAGTAACATTTATAAGGGGAAATATCAACAGAGATAGAAAAATGATTGAGTTTTTAATAGTCGTGCAAGAATGTACAATTATTTGAATAAAATAATTTTGAAGGCATGTCTTTCTTGAGTATAAAACATAGCTTGTTTGAGCAATTTCTGAAATCTGATTTTCTAATTTCTTCCTTGTTTTCTTTGCTTTTGCATTCCATAGGACTTTCCCAGGGAGTAGCTCTTACTCTAAACAACTCCTGGCATCCTGAATCATAACAGATGTCTGAAAATGGAAAAACTGTTTTTTATTATGAGATAAGAATCTATTGGGTCTAGAAGACTGTGCAACTTTACCCAGGCTTAATGTCAAGGTCAGATTTTTGTTTCTTTTTTTCCTTAAGCCGAAACAAGAAACTTTTTTTTTCAGACATCATGGATTCTTCATTTTGTGACTGGTGTAAATGGTCAAGTTAAAGATACAAAAAATCTCCTCACTTCATAAGAATCTGTGCTACATTATATTTTTTAAGGGACTTTATAAGGAAGAAAATAAACCAATACCTTTGGGAGAATAAGTTGATTTAGATTTTTCCAAAAGATAGTTTTCTAAAGGTGACTGGACTTCAAAGGTAGCAAAACTGAGGTAAATGCTTACCACAGAATCATCAGGGAAAAGTTCCTACAGATGGAGGGAGATCAAAGGATCTGTTTCAAAGAACAACCTAATCTTGCTCTCTAATTTTATGACTCTATGCCAATGAACTGCATAGGAGAAACTACTCTGGATGAAATAGAGGTGAAGAAAGCATCAGTGTGTATCAGCTGTGAATTTTAATCAAATAAAGGAGAAATGTGCAGAATTGAATTTTTACTTGTGCATATGAGAATTCTCTAATAATGCAAAAGTTTGCTCAGCTGTGATCTAAGGAGAATAAAATTTTACACTGTGGATACAGATTAAAGTGCAAACATATAAAATATTTTCATTGCTAGGATTATATCTTAGTCCTTTGAGGAGAAAGCAATTATTTTCACTGCTGTGAGCTGTGTACAAAAAATTGCAACTGCTCATTTTAATAGTGTCATTTAAATATTTTGTTTTCTATTTTTATCTACATTTAACTGTCCAAGTTTCAGTGACATTTGCTGTGTTTTCTATATGCTCTTTCAGGCTTTGGGAAAATATTTAAGTATTTCCTGCATGTATTTCCCTGTGATCTCTGTCCATCTTCATGCCAAACCCTTGCCCCCTTATGTACCGGTGGAATAAAAATATCCTTGTTAACATTTGCTGATGGTACAGAATCCACCTCATCCCGTGGCAAACATTGAGAAGAAAGTATCTTGACTAAAGGGAAAACAGACCCTGAAGTTCTCATGGGAAGAGCAGATTAGTATGCAGACATTAACTTGCTTCTCACAGATAACACTGGAAGTTTTATTCCTAGAAAATTATGCCACAAATATGCTTGTGTAGGTCATTGTGAAAGAGGAAACCGGCAAGTAGGTTTGGGATTTCAAAGTCAGTTACATTTCTTGAGTTATAATTGTACAAAGTTGACCATATGATGTGGTAAAGGTCAGGATCAAAGACACAGGTAAAATAATGAAAGAACAGAGCAGCCCAGGGGAGAAGGGACAAGCACCTTCCCACAGATTAAAAAATCTAGTTGGAGCTGGTTTGCTTAAACATGAAATTAGCACCTGTGATAACAAGATTTTTTTTCTGAAAGGACCAGGACACCTGCTAAGGAGAGGACACACACAATGGCATCTCCAGGAATTACTTAACCCATCAAAAATCCCCAAACACACTCTTACATACTGGAAGGGAAGCATACCTGTTCAACTGCAGTGTGTATGATATGTAAGATTCATACTTATGCTTTCTCATAAAGATATGCCAGAATTTGCAGATTCATTCTGAATTTACACCTGGCAAACATTAATAAGAAGGGAAAGATTGCTTTCACTTGCTGTTGGACTGACATTTGGGTTATCTAGGGCATGTGAGAGTAGGCCTTGGGAAAATGCTAGTAACACAAGTGGAGACCTGTGAATGAATCATTCCTGCCAGACTTTTGGGTGCAACACTCACAACAGAACTAACTGCAGTCCACTTGTGACATCAGCCTGGTCTTTGGGATCTTGCCTACACAGCCGCAATAGTTGCCCTGTTTTGAAGGATGTCACACTGCATATGTTACAGATCTACATGCTGAGATGGAAAGAGGAACAGATTAAGGGTTTTCTCCTTCCCTGTTAATGGGATTGATTTGTAACAAACATGAGGATTCCTAATGGTAGGACTACGATTATTGTATCTCTGGCTGTATGAAATCTTTATCGTTTGAGAAGCCGTCCTTATTCTTTCTGGTATTCCTGGTTAAGCCAGAAAAATATGGAGAAACAATGAGACTAACAAATCTTTGGTGTTGTAATTAGTAGGTTTATTCGTCTTATGTTTCAGTCTTGACTAATTATTTTAGTGATTTCATGCAGATACAGTAGAAACTGATTCATCACTAAACATAAGTTCCATTGCAGAGACTATTATACAATGGCTGAATAAATCTATGTTAAAGAATAGTCGCTTGCCCCCATGTGATGCATAGCATGCAGTTGTATATTATTTTTATACTTAGTAAATACTGCAGAGAGATTTCTAAAAGATTAGATGCCTCTGAAAGACATTGCTGACTGCTTTTAAGTGTTGCATAGCAAGAGTGATTCGCAGCCTTTAGGCAGACAGAAATTACAAACTCTGAGTGCCATTTTTCTACTCACATTTAAGAAATGGTGAAATAGAAACTTTTTATTGCTACAGTTTATATGAAGATTAGGTCCTTAAAACAGTAAGTCGCTTTTATCATGCGTAATATGGTATGCATCAAAGCAGAAGGAACATAAAATATTTCACCTGATATTAGCAGCATTTTAGCATTTGCTATTTATTATTGCAAAGTGAGGAATTTTATAGGTAATAAAGGATAAAATCATCCACAAGAAGAGAAGCAAGTTCTGTGTAGTACAGACTTATGTGTATGAGTTACTTAAGATTATGTGTTTACCTTTTTAATATTTGCACACAAGTTTGTACATTCTGCCCTCTTACCTTGGGCATGTGGGATTTACATAGCATAAAGACTAAACACTGAGGTGTAAAAACTGTTGTTCATCCTTTTAGCAACATCAGAACCCAGAAGTATTTAGAGACAGATAAGCAGTGCTTTAAGTTTTCACCAACTGGCCTATCATGGAGGTGAGATAAAACTTGGACGCTGCTAGTGTTCAGGCTAGTCTTGCAGAAGACATACATGTAAGGATTTTTGAACAAATCTGCTGCTGAGCAAAGTCCGAATCTAATGCCTCCATAAAGCTGAAGTGTGTAGCAGTCCCGAGCAACTTGCCACAGTCAAATCCCCTTAGAAGTTGTGAGATGTTTTCAGAGCAAAACCAAACACCTTCCTGCCCTAACCTTCCTGCTTAGCTCCTTGACATCACTGCTGGCTTTAAAGCAAACCCACCTGGCCACTCATGAATCAGCACAGTTTTCATATAGCCTACCAAATTAGTGAGAAATACTGCCTCTGTGAAACACCACCCCGGAACATCTTACCTACCAGCTACGTAAGTGTTCCCCTAACGTATAGCATAATACGTAAGTAACCCACAGGCTGTGGAATTACTACCTTTGGCTGGAATCACCTGTGATCGCTTGAGACAAGTGATAATTTCTTCTAAGTTCTTTTTTTTTATTCCAACACACAATCGTGAATGAATGTGATACTGTTCTGAATTTGTGTCTGGAGTGTTATCTAGGAGAAACAAATAGATAATCAGGAAACAAGTAGTTGGAGGTGTTTGCTAGTAGGAGATTGCTAATGCATTATATCAGAGAACCAATTGGAGTAACAATATCATTGAAGAACAGGAAAATTCCTTATGGAAGAGGAATTACTAAATAGCAAGTAGAAACTGTTTAGATTCACATATTTAGTAGTTGTGACTGTGAAAGTAGAGTAAGAATACAATTACACTGGAAAATGAGAATACTTTGATATAAGACAGAATTCAGTTGTTCTTATGATCCTGAAAGGACACCTGAATTAATGCAAAGAACTAGTCAGTGGGATCTTAGCATGATCATTTCAAGTAATCTGTAAGAGAAAGTAAGTATAAAAGAAACTTTTTTGAAATCAGGATGGCAAACTGACCTGCTGTGGAGAAAAAAAGTGAGTAATAAAAAAAGGGAGAAATAGGGCTGCATGTGCTGTGCTTCAGTGGATGAGAAAAAACAGATATACAAGGACAAAATTAAAAAGAAAATTGAGAATAAATGAAACAAAAAAACCCATTGAGAATTAGACATTCTTTTGTAAGAGAATGAAACAGACACTTATTCTATAAAGGGGAGTGATGTTTAAATAATCATAGGTGCAGGAAAGGTCAAAACAGCTGTCAAATAGCTGTTTATTACCACTGGGTTAATGACCTTTCTTTACAATAGTATACAGACCATAACATGACGAAAAATAAAATATATCGATATGATGTATGACTTCAGGTTGCAAGGGCTGGTGAAACTCAGTTTTGTTTGTTGAAAAAATCCTGAGCAGCCTTAGAACCTATCAAGGCTACTGCTTGAAATGTGGAAAAGATAAGGCACGGATGGAACATAACTTGAAAAGCAGCACGAAAGAACTTGAAGAATTTTAAATTTTTCAGCCTAATGCTAACATTGGTTAAAGTGCTAGAAGAATTACTTTTGTGAGGATCTGTGGGACAAAATTACCAGTTAAGTATCCAATGTAGATTTCTCAATATCAAATAGTGGAACCCAATGTAATTTCCTCTTCTGGTAGAACATGACTAGTAAACGAGGGAGAAGGATGTTGTATGAGACACTGGCTTCAGTATGTTGTCATCCTGCTTGACATTCTTACTTGCAAACTAAGGAAAGGTGGTCATCCACTGGGGAAACACTGCATTTCTCAACTGTGTGCTCTCAGTCTGGGAAGTTGTTCCAGTATTACAACAGCAAGCTTCTACATTTTTTTCTGTGTTTTTCTGTCTACAGTAAGCTTCTGTTCAAGATTTTGGTTAATGGCCTGGATGGTGGAAAACCAAATATACTGTGAAAGCCTGCAGATATTGCTGGAATACAGAGGGTTTAAAATATTTACAGAAAAGAGAGGAGGACTGACATTCAGAGTGTTCTTATTACAATAAGGAGTTGAAACTCAAAAGAACATTACTTTTGTGAATCACATCCAAAAATCAAATGCAAATATTATCTTTATTTGTATGTATTATATGGTTAAATGTTAGGTTTTCTTTAAATTCATGGTGGGAGTATATAGACACTAGGGAAAAATATCTTAATTAGCAGTCAGTTGTCTTTGCAGAATTGAGTAACCCTGGAATTCCCTGCACTAAACCCCACAAGAAGACAGAGATATGTATATATATTTTTGAGGAATACCTGAGTAAGATTCTCATGTTTGAGTAACTGACATGATTAGAAGCTATTTTAACTTAACCCAGAAAAACAAACCAGACTGGATAGATGAAATAAACTAGTGCACATTTAGGAGCAAGCAATCAGGCATAATCACGTATAGTAAGATCACAGAATTCCAGAATCACAGAATGTACTGAGTTGGAAGGGATCCATCAGGATCACAGAGAACAACTCCTGGCCCTGTGTGTATAAGACATGCAGGGAAAAACCGCAGAATTGATTACTCTGAGGGGAGATACTAATGGAATGTGATGGGTGGTGAACAGAAGGGATAGAGTCTATTATTATAGGACTACAGTGAAAAAGCAAATTTAGAAGAACAGCTAATGTCATATTCTGCACAACAGGCCATATTGTTACTGCCAGGGAGAGAATACACAAACACACCATCAGGCTGTCTAAACTGGCAACACCAATTTATGCAAACGGAAAGTATTTTTATCACATCGACACAAGATATTCCTGATATCTGTTTTTCCTTTGTAGATTTTCTCTGTGGGAAAGGACTCCTGAAATGGTCTGTGAACTTTTATCCCGTGTTTGGTATTGCAGTCTCCTGACTCCTTTTGTTCTCTCCGTGTGCAGCTGCATTACTTTTCCTCTTGGAAATGTGTCAGTGGAGACTCAAGCATGTCTGACCACCTGCCATTTGGTGTGAAAGGGAGGGGCACAGTCTGCAGTGGTGTTTCATGAGGTGTGACTCCTGAGCTTTTCATTAGGACAAACAAGGGTTCAGGGGCTCCCTTTAACATTTCTAACTGTAATTTTTTTGTGTGTTTGTTTTCAGGGCTGAAGGGGCAAGATATTGGGAAACCTTATGTACCTTCCTTATTTTAAGACGTTAGATTAGTCCACTTCCCCTGTGAGGGCTGTTAAGAGAGTGATTTGACACCAGGAAAGCTGTGTGGATGAAAACCTTCCTTCAGTCATGGTGCTAGACTGCTCTTTTGCAAATAATGTGAACAACAGTCATCAGGAAGATTACAGAATTCTTTATGACAGGGCATGAAGAATCTGCTATTTGAATTCATTCTATGACAGGGTAAAAGAATGGAACAGAACATTGTCCTGTTTACACAATCCCTAACTCAGAGAGATTCCAGTTTATTGTACCTAATCTGTACTCAAGTAGAAAAAGTAGTGGATAATTGAATTATGTGTATAGAAGAGAAAAGGTAGTATTTGAATCCACCACCTCCTTTCACTCTTAAAATCTGTATAATCAGAACTTTTTCCACCTTTTCCTGGAAATTTATATCAGATGTCAGTGTTAGAAAAAATAGTGAGATAATTGTACCACTGACATCTCTTTAATGGCTGTTGTTTTAAAGTGTATGACTCTACAGTGAGGCTATAGTTTCATGGCCATCAATACCAAAACCCACATTATCGAATCACTCATTTATAAGAAATCAATCCAAATCAAGTATGCAGTTTATGGTTGTGTTTATATTGCTTTAGCTAAAGACACAGTGAAATTCATGATAGGTTTTATGCCAAAAACCAGCTGTAGGAGGTCAGATAATACAAGCCTTATGGTACAAAGCCAGCCCAGAAAAAGGTGCAAAAATATCTCAAGCTGCCGATAATTTGTGCTGGATCAGTGCTTTTGTGTAATGTGGTGGTACTGATTTTGATCTAGAACTGGGAGCTCTAAAACCAGACTCGATGTGTCATGAAACTATGGACTAAGGCCTTAGTTGTGGTTATTTTTGAAAGTACATCCCAGCTGGTTTAAAAAACTCCTCCCTCCACACAATACAAGGTCTTACCACCTGTTGACCAACGCCTGGCCCATCCGACATCCTCCTGGCCAACTTCCCTCAGTTCAGATCTGGGCATGATGGTCTGTGGCATGGAATATCTCTTTGGCCTGTTTGGATCAGCTCTCCTGGCCATGCTCCCTCCTGGTGTCTTGTGCTCCTTCTTGTTGACAGAGAATGGGAAACTGAAAAGTCCTTGACTTAGGATAAGCACAAATTAGCAACAATCAAATCATCAGTGTGTTATCAACATTATTCTCATGCTGAATGCATCACTGCACCAGTTAGTAGCAATAAAATTAACTGTATTCCAGCTGAAATCACAGCAGGACGCATGTTCTTATTTCTGCATTGCAGTTTGTCACCACCTCAGTTTTGGCATTGCCAGGATGCATGAGCTGGGCTGCATCCTGGGCCATGGGAATTAACGGTCCTCCAAAATGTTATTTCTTGTTTTTCTTGTTTACGCCTTTTTAGGCTGGGAAATTTAGGCAGTGATTCAGTGATTAAATGTGCAGATTTCACTAAGCTATGCAAAACCAACTGAGGCGTGATGCTTTGTGGCATGAGGTAGGAATGAGTTGTCACGGATGTGTGTAGCACATCATGCACAATAGAACTAAGAAGTTCTTCTGGACAAAATAAGGTTTATTGTGGGAGAAAAGGTGCAAAACCATTTGCGGCAACTAAAATTACAAGGAAAGAAATATGGGGGGCAGGGGCAGTGTAACATACTACAGACTAAGACTGCAGCCAAACCCTTGGCTTTGCCCTGAGTCTATCACTTCTCAAACTGCCTGAAGTGGTGAATACTGTGTAGATGACCCAAAAACCTCTGCAAAGCAAACTAATTACTGAACATTACAGATTTTTTTAAGATATGCAAAGAAGTGCTGTGTCTTAAATACACATTTATCAAGTCCAGCTAGTGTGACTATAATTTACAATGATTAAAATGGGAAAGGCTTTGTTAAGGTTGAAAATATATTAAATCCAGGTTTTCCTTGAAAAGAAAGGTGGTTTTGAATGTTTTTATTTTTAAAATTAGTGAGTATTTTAATGACTGAACAATGGACCAGGGGAAGCAACTGAATGCTTATGAACAGATGTAGAAATACCTCCAAACCTGCTGGTAAATATGACTCTTTATGAGAAGTATAGTGAAATAAAGTACCACAAAATTTTAAAAGGCTTTTCAAAACTGGGGGAGATGATTATTCTGAAAGTTACTATAATCCTTTAATTTTCCTTCTGTGGAATATTCTGCAGCTAAACACTCTCTTCTCTGTCTGTAAAGAAAAAGAAATTTTAGGAGGGTAATTGCTGTAAATTAGAACTTGAAGCTGAAACGAGACTAATTAAAACTGGATGTTGGACATGGACTGTAACAAAAAAACTGTGAAATATTGGAACAAACGATCAAAGTCTTTTGTTTTTTGTTTTTGTTTTTTTTTTAAATGATCAAATGTCTTCAAATCAAAATTGGATAATAAATTATTTGGAGAAGTATTGGGGTAATTGGCAGAAACATAGAAGCCTGTGCCATGTAAAAGACCAGGCTAAATGATCAGAAATTCCTTCAGGACTTAATTTTATCAATTTCTGGAAAAAGAATTTTTTTCCTCTACTGCCAAACCTGCACTTTTGCTAGCTGAGGATCCTGCATAACCAGCCATTGCACATTTTCTCATTTTATGGATATTGCTAATTTCAGCAATATCCCATCGCAGTGATCCCGTGCCAAGGCTGCAGCCTAGTTTGGTGCCAATGTGAAACAAAATGAACAAAAGAAAATCTCAGTGTGGAAGTGAAGTAGATTAACAAAATTTAGAACTATATGAATTTGTATCTCTTTAGATAAAGGAGCAACCCCTCCTGTTCCAGAGTGCGGGCAGTTTATCACAGAAAATTCTTGAAATGTGCAACTGTAAGCGTTCAGTTCTGCACTCAAGGGTGTGTGTGACACATTGGGTATCAAGTTACAAATGTAGCAATACACCTGAATTACCGATTGAATTACTGACCACTGCTTCCCAATTGCTAAACACTAGCTAAAACATCCCTGTGTACCAGAATCTACATTTCCTTGGATGTACTTTCCCTGGGATGCCTTCATCTAGGGTCATTTGCACTTCCAGTCTTTTCCTGTGCCTCCGTGGTGTTACTGAAAGACATATTGTATCAGCTTTCACCTTCTGGGTGCTAAGAGAGTTTATCAGCATAGCTGTGGGCCTTTTCACGCATCTCATTTCGGTGCCAAAGAGCATTCCAATTTATTTGACTGGAACAGTGTGAGATGCCTGCCTTGGTTTATACTGATGATGGCTACAGAACTGGGTGCTGTCGATGGCTGATGCTTCCCAAACTGTTTAAATTATGAATAGAAACTAATAACTGAAGAAGTAATTAAATACATTAAAATGTCTTCTTGTTCTGTTACTTCTTTCTTTCCATTAGGGAAGCTTTTATAATTGTACTCAGTGTTAGCCTAATTTTTTTCCCCCGGATGTCCATGAAATCCCTAGCCCATAAATATCCATCATCTACAAAAATGTGTGTTTTACTTTTTATCAAGCGTGACCCCACATCTCAGAATGATAAATAGTGGATATGCATAGCTAAAAATTGATTTGACATACTTCTGTCCAATTTCTTGCCATTTGTCGAAACCAGTCTGGATTCCTGAGAGAAGATGATCCTGGAGAGTATACAAACATGTGAGCTTGCTGTCCCTTGGTCCTAGCACATAGCCACATTCTACAGTGTTTGACCTCTACGCCTAGAGGAATGAGGAACTTACTGAGTGTGAGCGGAAAGGCTATCTGGAGGTGAGATGGTCTTTCTGTTTTTAACTCACAAGCTCCAATATTTGCATATATACCATATATGCAGCTACAATTGTTGTAACCTAGATAGAGTCATTCTCTCACTTCCTTTTAAAGGAAGGATTGTTCTTTAAACTATGACTTTCTTTGAATGGTAGATTATGTTCATTCCAGCCAATAATTTTTATTGTACTTCTTTCAAGCATAGCTGTAAAATGCACATAGCATAAACCCTTGACCAGGGTATTAAAAGTTCAGTTACCAATAATTTAGTGACAAAGTTCTCCCCAACTTAATTCTGTTATGCTCCACAGACTTCTTTGCATAAGAGATTAATATCCTACAAGCTTTTATTTGTTCATTCATTTTTTTCAGTATTTCCACTCTGTGTATATGAGGAACATTTGGCAGGTTCCCAACTAGACAATTACTTTTAGCAGCTTGAGTCAGCCAGGACACTTCTTTCATTAGAGTGCTGATGAATTGTTTCTTCTACAATGTGAAAACGGTTCTGGCTGTTTCTACTGTCTTTGTGAAATTGGCTTCCTGAAATCTGTAATCAGTTGGTTAGGTTCCTCTTTAAATATTTACTAAGCTGGTCCCATATGCATTAATTCCAAATATACTTTTTACATCATCAACAGAAAAATCCCCCTTCCCAGCCCCAAATAAACAAGTTGTCCTTGGAGAATATGACATAAACTGAGCCAGTTTGATATTTAGTGCTATTTCAGTGTATTTCACTGGTACTACAGCACTTGGATAATTTCTGTTAATACAGAAGCAGTTTGTGAAAGATCCCACATAAATTTCAACCCATTTCACTGTTTTCAGGTATACATGAGGGTATTGGCAGCATTTCTGGCAATTCTATGTACCTTACTGCAGCCCAGGCAGTAGTTGAGATCTGTTTTAATTTTAGGATTACTAACCTGAACTGAGATGATGACTAAGAGACAGCAAACTGTAAAGGAAGATTAAAAAATTCTATTTGTCGGGCTCAAACCCAGCAGGTTTCATCCTGGAACTGCTGAGGATTATGTACAACATACTCCAAGTCTTCTTGTATTTTACCTATTAAATGATTCCTAATTACAGGTGTCTGAAAGAAAAACTAGAGACGCCTGTCTGGAGTATCACAATATGTTGGTTCATCCCAGAAACTGTTTGCACATACATATTTAAGGAACGTTCTCACCTACCTTTGTTTCAAGAACTGCATGGTCTAATAATTACCTATTGTGTTCATATCACCATTTAATGTGTTGATCTCATTTAGAGATTTGGCAGATTTATGTGCTTCCCTAAGGCAGAAACACCACTGAATGAGTGAAGAGTACTGATCTGTAACATCAAGCAGACATGTAGCTATGCGATTTCATTCAGTAGCACCAAAAAATGTAAATGCCTGCCAGTTTCAACACTTTTATAAGTATTTTGCTGAATCAGGAGTTTTCTTTAAGCATCAGATAGTCCCACTGTGGTCCCTGGAATTGCTATTTTTTAAAGGATGTGTTTTGCTACAGTAATTGTGGTCTTTAAGTGATCTTCACAAAAAGGCTTGCCAAAACCAGAGCATCTACCTTTCCACTTCAATCTCCACTTTATAACTTTTTGAAGAGAACTGGCATAGCTTTTGCTTCTTCTATGCTCTTTTTCATAGCTATTAGCTGAATTCTAAATGGAATTCTAAAGATTTGGATTACCTTCCTGCAACTGAGATGTATTTAAAAATTAATTAAACTGGCAATTTCTGATTGCCAGCTGAAATACATTTAAGCACATTTTCATTCAATTTCAAATGATGGAGTTCCTTTCTGACAGCTTGTTACCTAATGCATTCCACCAGACCAGTTTCTTTCCAGAAAATAAAATATATTTTATCTTTCTAAACATACACATTGATCTAACTTCCAGTGTTCATGTTTGAAATCTTGCCTGTCTTTGACTAAGAGACTACTTCTCACAATCTGTATTTCATGCAGAATTTTAACCTAGTGGAAGTGTATGAGAACTTTGAATTTCAGTGGAACCAGGATTTTATTCACGAGGTTATCTTCTGTCCTTTTCTGTTTTCTTTCTCTAACTTTTACAGATAGTTTGTGTCATATGTGGCATCTACAGGGGCATCTACATTTTCATGTGCAATTGTGTGTTGGCAATTGTCTGAAATGATGCCACATGATATCTTTGCACAAAAAGAATAGCTCTACATTGTTTTCTTGGGCAACAAGTAGGACATTTTCTTGTAGCTATAGAAACCTTGATTGCAGAGGTGGCAGGCTTTGCTCTGTTATTATTGTACACTTTAAACTGCTGAATGCTCCCTTAAAGTATAACACAGAAAAACATTGTCATTGATAGTGACTTGTAAATTACACTGGAGTAGACTTTGCTTAGAAAAAGAAATTGTAGACAGGACTTTAGGACAATTGTCTTCAGAGTGGTGTGTGCATCCCAGCATATGCACAAGAAAATCTGATGGAGTGTGGAAGGAGAGTATTTTTTGTACCATTAAAAAAATATTTTTAACTGTCTTTATTTTATTTTTATCTTATCTCTTTTATTTTACATTTTATGTACATTTTATAATGTGTGTAATATATTAGTAGAGTAACACATTAATGTAATAAATAAATTAAAAAACTTATATTCAGGCTGTGCAATAAAAAATATTTGGAGGAGGCTAAGATAGAATCCTATAAAAAACCAAATACTTAATCTTAGGCTGTCTAAGGCTGAAAACCTCTAGAAACTTGACAGAGACTGTGCTCCTACAAATTCATTTTTGGGAATGGGAATTAATAAGACAAGCTATGGGCTGCAGCTTGATTTTTTTGAAAAATATGTATCCTACTACATTTATTATCCTGTGAACAGATAAAGAGCCATGACCATATATCTGCACTTAGAAACTATTAGCTATTTAGTCCAGTTAGGGATCCTGTTGCGGAAAAAAGAAGATCTAGCCTGTAGATATCCAAAACTTTTGGTGTCTCACACAACTCATGGATTGTCAGTCTAAAATCGTAAGTGTGGAGACAAGTGTGCATCCTGAACCTTTGAACAGGCCATGACCATGACAAATCCAGAGAAAGATGATTAATTGCCACACCTGATCTGCCAGGAAGCAAATGCCTGTCTAGTTTGGTTTATTCTAAATTCTCGGGAGAACTCCATCCCAGTGCAGAAATAGTGATTTCAGTGAGATGCAGACCAGTTGGAGCAAGTCCAGCGAAGAGCCACTGAGTTGATCAGAGGGTTGGGATGCTCCCCCTGTGAACCCTGTCTGAGGGAGTTGGGGTTGTTCAACCTTGAAGAAGAGAAGGCTCTGGGGAGACCTAGTGGCAGCTCCAAGTACCAAAAAGAGAGATGGAAATGACTTTTTAGAAGGGCAAGGAGTGATAGGATAAGGGGGAAAGGTTTTAAGCTAAAGAAGGGTAGATTTAAATTAGGTATTAGGAAGAAATTAATTACTGAGAATGGTGAGGCACTGGAGAATGCCCCATCCCCAGAAGTGCTGAAGGCCAGACTGGATAAGGGTCTGAACTAGGGGAAGGTGATCTTCCTTGTGAATAGTTCACCCTGTGGATTAATAAATCTTCATTTATTTACAGAGATTAAAATACTTTTCATCAAGAGAAAATTAGAGAGAGAAATTCTGGCTCTATACTTCTTTTACTATTCTTATCCATTTAAGGAGTGAGCAATCAGTTAGTGTGAACCAACAACGATAAACATGAAAATAAAATGTTGAAAAAAATCCTGTCCTCACTGAAGGCAATAAAATGAGCTTCAGTAAAAACCATCTTGTTTTTAAAGTGATCGGAGCTTAATCTATTGCTTCTATCTGAATTGTCAATATTTTTGGGGGAGTTGGCTTGTGTATATATATCAGTGGGGCACACCTATGCAAGCAGAACTATATGTTTTATAACATATATGCTTAAAATGCTTTACAAAACCAGCACACTCAGATCTCTGTGGCTGAAACAAACACTAGCTGAAAAAAGAAGAAAATAATTTGTTGCTTTGTGAAGACTCATTCCAAGAATCCATTCATTGATTGATTTTTGCTCACCTCAATCTTTATTTTAATGTAGTTCTGAAGAAAAATAATATTGAAAAACTGCCCACATGTACTTGGTAAATCTGTTGCCCTTAAAACTGTAAAAATTATGCTAAAATCAGTAAGAGTTTTCTAGAAGCACAAGTTTCTTCAAGTTTTGACTGACTGCATTCCTGCTGCGATCATTCTGTGAGCACCATTCTATGAGGAATTGGAAGATCCACCTCAGGTATGAAGGAAAACAGTAGCCTAATATAGAAGACTTGTAAAGTAGTGAACTAGTAAAGATTTGTTTCAGTGAGCCTCAACAGAGGACAAACAAAAAATGGAGAAATAAGTAAAAAAAGTAACACGTACATACCTTAACCAGAACTTCTTTTGAGGTCGTCTTCATTAAAATGTTCCGCAAAACAGCAGGCAAACTGATTTGTATACAGGTAACAACAATTATAGAGTGAGCATTGATTAAACCATCATCAGAATGACACGATAACAAACACTGCATATGCCTAAAGTCAGGAATGTAGCTCTAATGGAGGTCATCCTGTGGGTGAAGAGTGATGAGTTCAGGGTTCCAGACATCATGGAGAAGATGTGCCATGATTGTCTCATAGAACAGTTTGCAGTTATTTTAATGGTCTTGGATATATGCATTTTTACACTGCCTGTGCTTTAAAGGAATTACACACTTGCATTCAGTATCTTGCATCTGATTATATCACCTTCATTTGCATCTCATTAAGAAAGGTGGGACATGCTTAATTAGATGAAAAAGATGCAACTATTATTGTGGTATAGAGGGTAACCAAGAAACAATTCCTCTTCAACAGCAATTTTTTCAGCCTACCTTCTTTCCTCCATTCAACCAATTTAAACATGGAATAATGGATAATAATAATGAATAGAACAGAACAGAACAGAACAGAATAGAATAGAATAGAATAGAATAGAATAGAATAGAATAGAATAGAATAGAATAGAATAGAATAGAATAGAATAGAATAGAATAGAATATGCATAGCAGCCAAGATCTTCATCCTACACTCAGTGACCAACTTCAATGGCAATAAGTGTTACATTTTTGTTTGTGCCCATGTGACTGAGAATATTGAATTTTGGTTGTCACAGACTCTATTGAATCTTACCATGTTCTCAGGTTTGTTATAATTTGTGGCCACTGATAATTTCATTTTGATTTAACTATCCTGATTTGCAGCAGCTAGGAAACCAAACTCACATCTTTTAATAGTTAGATTTATTCCAACTAAATTTCACTGTTCTTAATCCAGGAACTTTTTTTTTGAAACTTTTTGATTTAAATACTTGTATTAATTTCCATCTGCCCTCTCAATTTAAAAAAAATGGCCAAGGGCATTACTTATTGAAAAGGCTTGAAATGTATTTCTCTACCTAACCACCAGAAAGATGGGTGTAAGAGAAATGAAATATTGTGAAGACATAGGAGTTTGCTCCAAACTATATGCATTGACTAAGGTGGTTCAAGGAGAGAGAAAAGCTGTTTATAGAACTAGTTACTGATAATGCTCTTCTGAATTTGATACTGGAAACAGGAACTAAATAACTTGGTCTGGGGAAAATTTCACATTTATCAAAGTGAAATCTTTCAGGAAAAAGAACTTCACAGGCTCCTTTGTAATGGAACGATGTTCGAAGTGTCACAACAGAGAAGAGCTTAGAGAGCTTCCCTATGATATGAAGGGAATGGAGAAGTTCTGTTCAAACAGAAACTTACTAGAAAGAAATATGAGAGAAAGATAAAATAAGGATATAGAAGATCTTTTTAAGCTTTTGCTAATGTACGAATAAAAGACTTGCTATTAAAAATGTAAAAAACCGTATATAATCCTTAACAAAATATATAATTAAATATTCAAACTTTGCCAAATGTTAAATAAGGACTAAGAGCAAAATATTCTTTCTTTTTGAACCTGGCATTTTAATGATCTTAACTACATTAAGGTAAAAAATGTATAGAAAATTATATGAACAGATTATATCTTGTTCTTGAACATATATTATTTTTTGACTGTGCGGGACTGCAAAACCTTTCAATAATTTCTCCAGTAGGTATATTGTGCATAATTGCCCAGTTTCTGCCCTCCTCTTGAACTGCAATTTGTGGTCACTGAAGCCTCATTTGTCTCAAGTAGTGAAGCTTCTCCCTGCTGCAGTACACTCTGCTATACAACCAACTTGACTTTTGCATTCATGTGTTGGTGAGAGACACAAATGGCATCTGGATCCCGTGAAACTTAAAAGAAGGGATACCCGGTGACAGAAAGGAAGGACAGGCATTTATCCCTTTTTGAACCTTATGTACTTACCTACCACTTAGTGAATGACCAGATAGAATCACAGTATCATAAAATCATCAAAGTTGGAAGAGACCTCTAAGATCTATCATGTCCAAGTGTCTGCCCAGCACCACCATTACCTCTAAATCACTAGACCATATCGCCCAGCAGCAGATGCAGACACCTCTTAAACACCCTCAGGGATGGTGACTCCACTCCCTCCCTGGGCAAGCTGTTCAAATGCCTTTTTTACCTTAACAGTGAAAAAATGTTTTCTAATACCGAATCTGAATTTCCCCTGTCTCAGCTTAAGGCCACTTCCCCTAGACCTCTCACTGCAGGCACCATAGGAGAGAACAGCCCCCACTCAGCTACATCCTCCTTTTGGGAAGTTGCAGAGGGTGATGAGGCCCCCCCTGAACCTCCTCTTCTTGAGACCAACAAAGCCAGTTCCATCAGCCATTCCTTGTAAGACATTTTCTGTAGATGCTTCATGAGCCTTGGTGCCCTTTGCTGGACATGCTCCAGCACCTCGATCTACTTTTCAAAGGGAAGGGCCTAGAACTGAACACAGTAATGAAGGTGAAGCTTTCAGGGGGATGATCACTCCTTAGTCCTGCTGGCTACACTGTTCTTGATATTGGCCAGGACGCCATTGACCTTCTTGGTCACCTGGGCACATTGTGGCTCATGTTCAGCTGCTGTTATCAGCACCCCCAAGTCCCTTTCTGCTGAACAGCTCTCAAGCCACTCCTGTCCCAGCCTGTGGTGGTGCCTGGGGTTCTGTGACCCAAGTACAGGACCCAGCACTGGGCCTTGATGAACCTCCTGACATTGTGACCTGAGCTCATTGATGGAGTCTGTCCATGTCTCTCTGCAGAGCCTTGCTGCCCTTGAGCAGATCAACACTCCCACCCAATTTGGTCTTCTCTGCAAATTTACTGAGGGTGCACTCAATTCCCACATCCAAATCATCAGCAAAAATGTAAAACACGACTGGCCCCAAACCTGAGCCCTGGGGAACACCACTAGACAGCAGCCACCATCTGGACTCACCTCCATTCACCACAACACTCCGGGCCTGGCCATCCAGCTGCTTTTTTACCCATCAAGGAGTCCACCCGTCCGAGGCATGTGCAGCCAGTTTTTGTAGGCGTTGCTGTGGGAGATGGCGTCAAACACTTTACTGAAGCCTAGATAAACTTCATCCGCAGCCTTCCCCTCTTCTAAGTGGGTCACTACACTGTAGAAGGAGATCAGGTTGGTCAAACAGGATCTTCCTCTCATAAATCCATGCTGGCTGGGTCTGATCCCCTGGCTGTCCTGCATGTGCAGTGTAATGGCACTCAGGATGATCTCTTCCATAACCTTGCCTGGAACTGAGTTTAGGCCGACAGGCCTTTAATTCCCTGGACTATCCTTCCAACGCTTCTGCTCAGACTGCTGGTAGATGATTGAGAGAGGTTTGTCAAGTTCTTTCACCAGGTCTCTCATTACTCTGGGATGGATCCCACCAGGGCCCATAGACTCACACATGTCTAATTGGCATAGCAGGTCACTAACCATCTCCTCCTGGATTGTGGGGGCTTCACTCACCTCCCTAGCACCAACTTCCAGCTCCGGGAGCAGATTATCCTGAGGACAGCTGCTCTAGATTTTGAAGACTGAGGCAGAGAAGGCTATAAGTATCTCTGCCTGTTCCTCCTCCCCTTCCCTGAATGTCCTCTGCATTCAGCAAATGATGGAGACACTCCTTGCTTCTCCTTTTGCTGACAATGTATTTATAGAAACTTTTTTTGGTTTTAACTGTAGCGGCCAAATCAAGTTGTAGTTGGACTTTGGCCCTTCTAATCTTTTCCCTACATGACCTCACGACATCCTTGTAGTCCCCCCAAGTCACCCGACCTTCTTTCCAGAGATGATAGAATCTCCGTTTTCCCTAGGTTCCAGCCTAAGTTCTCTGTTTAATCAGGCTGCTCTTTTTCCCTGGTCACTTGCCTTCCTACACCTTGGGACAGTGTGCTCCCGAATACTTCACAATTCCTTTTTAAAGCACATCAGCCTCCCCGGCCTCCCTTTGCCTTCCAGCACTGACTCCCAAGGGACTCTGTC
>VZRL01006192.1:50629-68843 GCA_013397895.1 Origma solitaria | reverse complement strand
TCATCCCTCCAGCCCCTTCCCCTTCCCCTTGCCCTTCCTGCCCCCAGAGCTGCCCCCCAGCCCGGGGGGGACACATTGGCTCTGTCCCTGCATGTCCTGGGGGGTTCGGTGTGGTCCCGGGGGCTTTTCCACCCGAGTTTCCCGTGCGGGGATCTTTTTGGATTAGGGGGATCCTCTTCTCCAATTTTGGGTTTGAGAGGAGGGCTTGGGGGAGGGTGAAGGAACTAGGGGGAGGGTGGCTGGGAATTTGGGGGCTCTGGGGGTCCCAGGAGGGTTTGGGTTTGGATCCTGGGGGTGTGGATGGGGCTCAGTGCTGCTGCAGGAGCCGTGTTGGGCTGCTGGAGTGGTTTCAGTGCCAGGCTGAGGCTCTGAGCGGTGAACAGGTGTTGGGAAGGTGTGCTGGAAGTGCTGAGCAGGACACGTGGATATTTCCNAATATTCCCTTTTTTCCCCCTTGTAGTGAGAAATATTCCTGAGTTTTTCCCCTTATAGTGAGAAATATTCCTGGGTTTTTTCCCTTGTAGTGAGAAATATTCCCTTTTTTCCCCCTTGTAGTGAGAAATATTCCTGAGTTTTTTTCCCTTGTAGTGAGAAAAATTCCCTTTTTTCCCCCTTCTAGTGAGAAATATTCCTGGACTTTTTCCCTTTTAGTGAGAAATATTCCTGGGTTTTTTTCCTTGTAGTGAAAAATATTCCCTTTTTTTCCCCTTGTAGTGAGAAATATTCCTGGGGTTTTTTCCTTGAAGTGAGAAATATTCCTGGGTTTTTTTCCCTTGTAGTGAGAAATATTCCTGAGTTTTTTTCCCTTGTAGTGAGAAATATTCCCTTTTTTTCCCCTTGTAGTGAGAACCCTCAGTGCCCAGATCAGCCAGAGCAGAATCTGCTGCTCAGTTATTAATAATAATTTATTAATGATAAATAAATAATAAATTTATAAATCCATGCTGAGCCCAGGAGTGGCACGGCCCTCAGTGCTCAGATCAGCCAGAGCAGAATCTGCTGCTCAGTTATTAATAATAATTTATTAATGATAAATAAATAATAAATTTATAAATCCATGCTGAGCCCAGGAGTGGCACGGCCCTCAGTGCTCAGATCAGCCAGAGCAGAATCTGCTGCTCAGTCATTGACTATAATAATAAATAAGAATTTATTAATTACAAATAATAAATGTATAAATCCACGCTGAGCCCGGGAGTATTTCTCACTAAAAGTGTAAAAAACAGGAGTATGTCTTGCTAAAATTGAAAAACACAGGACTATTTCCCACTACAAGTGAAAAAACCAGGAATATTTCTCACTACAAGTGAAAAAAAACTGGAGTATTTCTCACTAAAAGTGAAAAAACCAGGAATATTTCTCACTAAAAGTGAAAAAAACCAGGAATATTTCCCACTACAAGTGAAAAAAACAGGAATATTTCTCACTACAAGGGAAAAAAAGTGAATATTTCTCACTAAAAGTGAAAAACCAGGAATACTTCTCGCTACAAGTGAAAAAAAAAGGGAATATTTCTCACTACAAGCGAAAAAAATGAGGAGTATTTCTCACTAAAAGTGAAAAACCAGGAATATTTCTCACTACAAGTGAAAAACCAGAAATATTTCTCACTGTGCAACCCCTGCCTGCTTGATCCTTGCAGTGACTGGGTCAGATATCAAAGTTTCAGAGTTTTTTCTGCCCTTTTTTTTGCTTCTCCTGCTCCAAAGCACAGCAGCTCTGGTTCTGTGACCCTGAAGGACCTTCCCTGCAGTGAAGGCATTTTCACATTCCTCAGCAGCAGCTGAGCTTAGGTTTTATTCCCTAATAAATAAATATTATTTATTTCTGCCAAACCCCGCTCCTCTGTAGGATCCCGAAGCCAGGGAGTGAAATATTTAAATTTGCTTTAAGCAATTTAATTTAAGCTTAAATTTTATCAATTTAATACAAAAAGTTGTGTATTTTTTGTCGTTGCGCAGGATTTTCTGTATTGACATAAATGGAGTTAATTAAAACCAAAATGCACCTGCTTTCCTTGGGATGTTTTTGAAGGGAAATTCAGTCACTCCCCCACGCCCTGTGTTTGAATCTTTTTTAATTAATTGTTTAATTGTCTTCTCCAGGTGGAAGATGGGATTTTTCCCCTCGAGTTTTAGGTGAAACCTGCTCGCCATGAAGTCCCGAGGGACATAGAGGCACAGCAGTGAGAATTCCTCTCACTCCTCCAACACAAAAAAAAAATTAAAAAAAAAATCCAACAATTGCCTAATGGTAAGAAACCTGTCGGTTTTAATTAACGCCGCGTTTCCAGCGCTCGTTAATCAAGGAGCAGAGCGAAAAGCTGGAATTGCTGGGAGGGTTGGGGGTCTGATTTTGGCCTGGTTTGTGTCCTGTCCGCAGGGATTGCCTCTCTGCCTGGCGTCATGGGGAGCTGCTGCAGCTGTCTGTGCCCAGACAGCGTTCCCGACAACCACCCCACCAAATTTAAGGTGAATTTGGGGCACGGATTGACTCTGCAGCTAAAGGAAAGTTGTGAAGGAGATGTGTTTATTCCAGCGCTGGGGCACGTGGGGAGGGCTCTGGAGAATCCTGGGGGAAATAGGGAAGGGTCTGGAGAATCCTGAGGGAGCCGGGGAAGGGTCTGGAGAATCCTGAGGGAGCCAGGGAAGGGTCTGGAGAATCGTGGGGAAGGGTCTGGAGGAGCTGAGAGAGGTGAGGAAGGGTTGGAAAAATCCTGAGGGAGCTCGGGAAGGGTCTGGAGCACGTAGAGAAGGAACTGGAGAGTCCTGAGGGAGCTGGGGAAGGGTCGGGAAAATCCTGAGGGAGCTGGAGAAGGGTCTGGAGAATCCGGAGGGAGATAGGGAAGGGTCTGGAGAATCCTGAGGGAGCCAGGGAAGGGTCTGGAGAATCGTCAGGAAGGGTCTGGAGGAGCTGAGAGAGGTGAGGAAGGGTTGGAAAAATCCTGAGGGAGCTGGGGAAGGGTCTGGAGGATCCTGAGGGAGCTGGGGGAGGGTCTGGAGCACAGAGAAGGGACTAGAGAGTCCTGAGGGAAATAGGGAAGTGTCGGGAGCACATGGAGAAGGGTCTGAAGAGGCCTGAGGGAGCTGGGGAAGGGTCTGGAGGATCCTGAGGGAGCTGGGGGAGGGTCTGGAGCACAGAGAAGGGACTAGAGAGTCCTGAGGGAAATAGGGAAGGGTCTGGAGCACATGGAGAAGGGTCTGAAGAGTCCTGAGGGAGCTGGGGAAGGGTCGGGAAAATCCTGAGGGAGCTGGAGAAGGGTCTGGAGAATCCGGAGGGAGATAGGGAAGGGTCTGGAGAATCCTGAGGGAGCCAGGGAAGGGTCTGGAGAATCGTCAGGAAGGGTCTGGAGGAGCTGAGAGAGGTGAGGAAGGGTTGGGAAAATTCTGAGGGAGCCGGGGAAGGGTCTGGAGCACATAGAGAAGGATCTGGGGAATCCTAAGGGAAATAGGGAAGGGTCNGGGAACAGCGACAGGAGGAGAGGGAACGGCCTCAGGCTGGGCCAGGGCAGGCTCAGGGTGGACATGAGCAGCAATTTCCTCATGGAAAGGGCGGCCAGGCCTTGGCACTGCCCAGGGAGCGAAACCCAAAGGTTTGGTGTCCCCACCCTGGAGGTGCCCAAAGAACCGCCGGGAACCCAAGCAGGAATCATTCCCCAGCCCTTCCCCTCCCCGTGGCTCTGATCCCCCGCCGTGTCCCCCGCAGGTGACCAACGTGGACGACGAGGGGCACGAGCTGGGCTCGGGGGTGATGGAGCTGACGCCGCGGGAGCTGATCCTGCACACGCACAAGCGCGACGCCGTCAGGTGGCCCTACCTGTGCCTGCGCCGCTACGGCTTCGACTCCAACCTCTTCTCCTTCGAGAGCGGCCGCCGCTGCCACACCGGGCAGGGTCAGTGCCCGGGGGCTCCGGGGGCAGGGCTTAGCCAAAAATGAGGCCAGGAGGGGTTAGGAGAATAGAAAATGGATAAATTTGTTAAAGGCCTTAGGTGCGTTCAGGGCAGACAGAGCCCACTCACAAGGCTGCACCCAAAATGGACCCTGAAGTTTTCATATTTTATGAGGTCTATCTCATTTGCATATTGGGCCTCAAACATACATGAGGCTGCACCCAAAATGGACAGCGAGTCACGAAATTTTCACATTTTATAAGTTCTGTTTCATTTGTGTATTGTGCCTTAATTCTCCATGAGGCTGCACCCAAAATGGACAGCGAGTCACGAAATTTTCACATAAGTTCTATCTCATTTGCTTATTGGGCCTTAATTCTCCATGAGGCTGCACCCAAAATGGACCCCGAAGTTTTCACATTTTATAAGTTCTGTCTCATTTGCTTATTGGGCCTTAATTCTCCATGAGGATGCACCGAAAATGGACCCCGAAGTTTTCACATTTTATAAGTTCTGTCTCATTTGCATATTGGGCCTTAATTCTCCATGAGGCTGCACCCCAAATGGACAGTGAAGTTTTCGTATTTTATAAGTTCTGTTCCATTTGCATATTGGGCCTTAATTCTACGTGATGCTGCACCCAAAACGGACCCTGGGTCACGAAGTTTTCACATTTTATAAGTTCTGTCTCATTTGCATATTGGGCCTTAATTCTCTGTGAGGCTGCACCCAAAATGGACCCCAAATCACAAAGTTTTCANGTCTCATTTGCTTATTGGGCCTCAATTCTCCATGAGGCTGCACCCAAAATGGACAGCGAGTCACGAAATTTTCACATAAGTTCTATCTCATTTGCTTATTGGGCCTTAATTCTCCATGAGGCTGCACCCAAAATGGACCCCGAAGTTTTCACATTTCATAAGTTCTGTCTCATTTGCATATTGGGCCTTAATTCTCCATGAGGATGCACCGAAAATGGACCCCGAAGTTTTCACATTTTATAAGTTCTGTCTCATTTGCTTATTGGGCCTCAATTCTCCATGAGGCTGCACCCAAAACTGGACCCTGAGTTGTGAAATTTTCACATTTTATAAGTTCTGTTTCATTTGCATATTGGGCCCTAATTCTCCAATCGCACCCTCAGGTGATGATGTTAACCACCCCAGGCCCGATCTCCCAAATTCACTGTTGTTTCCATATTTTGGGGCTCTGAGGCAGCAAAATGTCCTTGGATTTGCACTCAGAGGAATTGTTTTGGCTAAAGGTGCTGGCGATGGCTAAAAGCCTGCCTGAAACAGAGGCCACGACAAATTAGGAGTTTAAAAAGTAGACAAATTTATTCAAGGCTCCCAAATGATCCTCTCAGGTGACCCCACAGCCCTCACACCTGCCCAGGCCTCCCTGGAGGTGCTTTGAACAAGGAAAGTTTTGTAGGAAAACTCTTCAAATTCTGCAATGGAGAGCAAAGGGCTAAACCTCCAAAACAAAAATAAAAAGGGTGTGAATTTAGGGGTTGTGCTGGGGCAGGAGGGGTTGCTGGGCCTTCCTTAGGACCCAAAAAGCATTTTTGTTAAGCATCTTTGAGCTCAGGGAGTTAAAAAAACCGCACCTTTTCCCAGGTCTCTCTCAGGATTATTTATTCCCCAGAGCAGTGGTTGGTTGAGTTTTATTTTCTTTGGTGCTTTCCCCTGCCTGGGCGCGCGCCGGTTCTGCTCAGAGCTCTGATTTTGGGTCTGGCAGTGCTTTGTGACGCAGAGAAAAAGGAATTCCACATTTTCCTGATGTTGGATGAGGGAAGCACGGGGAATCATCTCCAGTTCCACACTGGGCCCTGCTAGTTCCTTCACCACTCTGCCCCTCTCGCTTTTAAAAAAAGCTGAACATTTTCTTGGCATCTTCATCCCCTGGGAGAAGAAAAAAAAGTTGTTTCCCCATTCTGTTAATGTGTTTGTAAACTCCAAAAGGACTCCCACGAGCGTTTGGGGTCTGTGTGAATCTGCAGTGGCATATGCTGCTTTTTAATATTCATTTCAGTGAAATATTAGAGTTTTGCTCTCCTATCGGTTGCAAGGGATGGGAGTTTATCCTTTGGTTTCTGCTTTGCCTTTTGCAGGGTGAGGATCAACGATGAAAATTTAATCCAGTGAGGAAAATTCTGCCCTCTGTGTGGTTGGGATTTTTTTTGTGTGGTTTGGTTCTGTCCAGCTGCAGGCACAGGGGATGAGGCAGAGCCCTCACATCCTACAGAATTTTTACCACTTAAATCAGAAATGTGTTTTGTTGAGTTTTCTCCCTTCCTTGTAGGATTTTATGAATTTTCCCTTCCCCACGCTGCTCCCCACCTGCACAAGGCAGACCCAGCTATTTTTTTTTGCCAGAGCGTGGCAAAGGAGGCTCTTTGGGAGCAGCCCTGGTTGCCAGGCTGTTCTGTTGCCATGGCTGTGCTGTGTGCCAGCCTGGGATTGGCTCCTGGGCTCGGCTGCTCCTTTGGGGGACACTCCTCAGTCCTGGAGATTTTTAAAAATGTGGCGTTCTCGTCCCTCCGTGACACGCACGGGGCCCAGTCCAGCCTGGAGGAGTCTCTGCGTGGATTTTCCGTGGGAAGGGATGGGCTGGAGTTCAGACAGGAGAGGAGCTGAGTTCACCTGGCCCTGCACACCTGCGTGGCTCTTGTGGGATCACACAGCCAGGAAGGGGTTAAAGCCAGGCTGGATGGGGCTCTGAGAGGGAAGGAAGGTTGGGAATGGAATTAGATGATCTTGGAGGGGTTTAAATCTTGGAGGGGTTTAAATCTTGGAGGAGTTTAAGTCTTGGAGGGGTTTAAATTTTGAAAGGGTTTAAAGCCAGGCTGGATGGAGCTCTGAGCAGGGAAGGAAGGTTGGGAATGGAATTGGATGATCTTGGAGGGGTTTAAAGCCAGGCTGAGCAACCTGGGAAGGCTGGGGATGGAATTGGATGGTCTTGGAGGGGTTTAGATCTTGGAGGAGTTTAAATCTCGGAGGGGTTTAAAGCCAGACTGAATGGAGCTCTGAGAAGGAAGGTTTGGAATGGAACTAGATGATCTTGAAGGGGTTTAAATCTTGAAGGAGTTTAAGTCTTGGAGGGGTTTAAATTTTGAAGGGGTTTAAAGCCAGGCTGGATGGGGCTCAGAGCAGGGAAGGAAGGTTGGGAATGGAATTGGATGATCTGGGAGGGTTTTAGATCTTGGAAGGGTTTAAATCTCGGAGGGGTTTAAAGCCAGACTGGATGGAGCTCTGAGAAGGAAGGTTGGGTAGGGAACTGAATGATCTTGGAGGGGTTTAAATCTTGAAGGAGTTTAAATCTTGAAGGGTTTAAAGCCAGGATGAGTGGGGGTCTGAGCAACCTGGGAAGGTTGGGAATGGAACTGGATGATCTTGGAGGAGTTTAAATCTTGGAGGGGTTTAAATCTTGAAGGGTTTAAAGCCAGGCTGGATGGAGCTCTGAGAAGAGAAGGAAGGTTGGGAATGGAATTGGATAATCTTGGAGGAGTTTAAATCTTGGAGGAGTTTAAAGCCAGGCTGGATGGAGCTCTGAGCAGGGAATGAAGTTTGGAAATGGAACTGGATGATCTCGAAGGTCTCTTCCATCCCAAACCGTTCTGCATCCCGTGATTTTTGCTGTTATTTCTTGAATAATCCCTGGGGTTGTTGTTTGTTTCCCCGTGGCTGTGGGTTGGTTGTGTTAAACACAGAATGAAAAACCAGATTTTCCTCAGAGCTGGCAATAACACATTTTTTAAAGCACCTTTAACACGTTTTTTAAATCCTTGCTGTCCTAACCCTCCTCTCTGTCCCCGGCAGGGATTTTTGCCTTCAAGTGCTCCCGAGCAGAGGAGATCTTCAACCTGCTCCAGGAGCTGATGCAGTGCAACAGCATCAACGTGGTGGAAGAGCCCGTGGTGCTCACCAGGAACAGCCACCCCTCGGAGCGGGAGCTGCCCCGGACCCCACAGGCACCCCACAGTGAGAGCCCCTCCGCGTGTGGGGACAGCAGGGGGGACACGGGGCTGGGGGACACGTCTGCGATGCCGTGGGTCTCTCCTGTATCTTTATTTCCATGGCTGGTCCTATTTTAAGGCTTGTTTCCCCTGTGGAATTTGGTTTCCGAGGGAACACAGCAGGGAAAAAGCCCTTGGGGCGCTCGGAGCTGTCACCCCCCGGGATGTCCCTGTGCCACCGCTGCCCGGTGGCCTTTCCTAGGCAAGGCTTGGGTGGTTTCTGCAGGAAGCCATGGCTGGAGTGGGTCAGGTTGGCTCAGTTCCTGTCCCCGTGAGGAATTCCTTGGATTTAGAGGAATTTGGATTTAGGCCTGGCCCTCGTGTTGTGCTGGGATGGCCCCGGGCAGGCTGGTTTTACCTCCCAGGGTGTCCAGGAGAGCCCAGCTCACTCTGAAAGTGTAATAATTCCATTTTTTACCCATCCAACACATCTCTGCCGTGATTTTCTCCCAGGTCTGGGCTACACTGGACTTCCCAATGGATTTCACAGCTTCCCTGGAGACTCCGTGTCCTGCTCCGCAGCCCGGCACCCCTCAGTGAGCAGCCTGAGACATTCCTCCGTGGGGGAGGACTCCACCCACCCTCTCCTGGGGCCCGAGGAGCAGGTAAACCCTCCCATCCTAAACCCTGCAGTTCCCTCACCCCGAGCTCAGGGGGTCCTCACACCTCGGCACTCTTTTTGTTCTCTTCATTTTGCTCCCGGAGGCTCCTGCTCTTTGACACTTCTCTAGAATGGATGTTCTGTCACAAAAATCTGAGTTATGTCCTCGATTGATCGATTGTGTTTGGGTGGCAGTTAGTCTGTCAGCTGTCACACTGCCCCGAAATTCAGGCCCTTTTTGTTTTTATTGTTGAGGTTCAGCTCTTTGCTCTCCATGGTAGAATTTGAGGAGTTTTCCTATAAAACCCTCCTTGTTCGAAGCACCCCCAGGGAGGCCTGGGCAGGTGTGAGGGCTGTGGGGTCACCTGGGGGGACAGTTTGGGAGTGGCCACGTGCATCAGGCATGGCACAGAATCCCAGGATCACTGAGGTTGGAAAAGACCTTGGAAAAGACTGAGTCCGAGGTGACTGAGTCCACTGATGCCCACCTTGTCCCCAGCCCAGAGCCCTGAGTGCCCTGTCCAGGTGACACCTCCAGGGATGGGCACTCCAGACCTCCCTGGGCAGCCCTGCCGAGGCCTGACCGCCCTTTCCATGAGGAGATCCCTGCAGATATCCAACCGAGTGGACACACGATGTGAATCTGGACCCTTTCTCTCTTCCACCCCACAAAACCCAAACCAACTTTTGCGTTCTGCCTCCCAAAACCTTTCCAACTTCCAAAATCCTTTTATTTCCCCTCCTCTCCCACCAGCCCCTGACGAGCTCCCCTCTGCTGGCGGTGTCTCAGCTGCTTTGCTCTGCTCTCTGCTCTCCTCCTGTCACTGTCCCTCTGCTTCTCTCCTTGCAGTCCCACACCTACGTCAACACAGCCACCGGGGAGCCGGAGCCGAGGGGCCGGCACTGTATGCACACCTTGCCTGAAGCCCACCCTCCTTTCCCCCCTAGGAACCACAGCTGCTCGCTGGAAGACCGCAACCCCCAGGTCTTCCTGCAGCCGGGGGAGGTGAAATTCGTGCTGGCTCCCACCTCCGGCTACCGCCGCCTGTGCCGCCACCCCCGCGAGTGCCCCGCACACCTCTGCCCGCCCAACAACAACAACGAGTGTCAGGAGGGCTGTCCGTCCCCTCAGTGCGTCTACGAGAACCTCAACGGGCTGGTGGCACCCGGCGCCTCGTCCCTGTGCCGGGCCGGCCGCTCCAAGGTGTCGCGGGAGGACGGCAGCTGCTCCCATCGCCGCTCGGCGCTGCTGCACTACGAGAACCTGCCGGCGCTGCCGCCGGTGTGGGAGTTCCAGCCGGGCCGCGATGGGGACGAGGACCCCGGCACGGCGCCCACGCCGTCCCCCAATGGATTCTCCGAGGCCGGCGAGGAGGAGCCGCTGCAGAATTCGGTGAGCTCGGCCCCGCAGCTGCGCCGCAGCTCCTTCCTGCCCCGGGCCCGGCGCAATCGCCTGCCCAACGTCTTCAGCTTTGACTTCCCCCGGCCGTGTCCGGAGCCGCCGCGGCAGCTCAACTACATCCAGGTGGAGCTGGAGCCGGAGGCCTGCACGGGCTGCCAGGAGCCGCGGGGCCCGCCCGCCGCCAGCCCCGGCGCGCGCCGCACCGACTCCTACGCCGTGATCGACCTCAAGAAGACGGCGGCCATGTCCAGCCTGCAGCGGGCACTGCCCAGGGACGATGGCACCTCGAGGAAAACGCGGCACAACAGCACCGACCTGCCCCTGTGAGGGCCCCGAGTGCCGGCCCCGTGTTGCGGCTGTGGTCCCTGCCCCTCGCTGTGTCCTGTCCTGTGTGGCTTCCATCGGCCATCGTGTGACATCCGTCGGCCATCGTGTGGTGTCCATCAGCCATCGTGTGGCATCCATCGGCCATCGTGTGACGTCCATCGGCCATCGTATGACATCCGTCGGCCATTGTGTGACATCCGTCGGCCATCATGTGACATCCGTCAGCCATCGTGTGACATCCGTCGGCCATCGTGTGGTGTCCATCGGCCATCGTGTGACATCCGTTGGCCATCATGTGACATCCGTCGGCCATTGTGTGACATCTGTCGGCCATCGTGTGGCTGCCATCGTGTGGTGTCCATCGGCCATCGTGTGACATCCCTTGGCCATCGTGTGGCGTCCATCGGCCATCGCTTCCCTGTTTGTCCATTCCCAGGGGCCTGGCGTGGCTCCTGCGGCTGCTAATGTTGAGGCTCATCCGTCTGTCCATCCTCCCCTCGTTTCCCAAGCCTTGAGGGACGTTTGGTGACTCCGAGGGTGGAATCGCGGGCAGGAGGTGCCGGCGGTGCCGTGGCGCAGCTGAGCCAGAGCTGGGCAGTGCCAGCTCCCGAAACTGAGCTGCTTCAGGAGCTCCGTGGATTTCACACCTCCTGGGATGTGTCTCGTGGTTCCGCTGGTCCCTGGGGCTGAGGGAGCTCATGCCGTGGCCTTTCCCCCCTCAGCTCACTGTTACCTGTTCTCCTGAAGCTTTTTATCCATCTGTCCCTGTCTCAGATTCAATTCAAATTGGGCAGCTGCAATCAAACGAGAGAGCCATGGGCACACACTGTGATCACAGAAACCTGATTGCCTAAATCCTTAAAATTCCCTTCCCTGCTTTGGAAGAGGAGGGAAACGCCACAACCTTGAGGGAGATTTTGGAGGTTTGGTTTAGAAAACTTCACTTGTGCCATACCCTGCTTTGCTTTTTTTTTTCCCACGGGTTCTTTTTGGCAGCTTCTGAGAAAGTGTTGTGGGTTTATTTATTTGTTTACTTATTTATTTACGGACTGCTCCTTCGCATCCCAGTTTGGTGCCAAACCAGTGCCAGTCTGCAGCTTGTGCTCGCTGGGGCTCGGTGGCTTCGCTGGGGGAAAAACACCGCGGAAAAGAGCGGCTGAGGATCGAGAATTTCGGATTGCTTGGGTCTGAGCGTCGGGGGCTGGGCGGGAAATGGAATGGGAGCCGTGGGAGTGGGAGCGGAGCCGCCGGGCAGCCGAGCCTGGAGTGGCATCAAAGCCTTTGCCTCCACCCACGAGCCTGGTGGGGCCCAGAGCAGCCTCTGCTCCGTGCTGGCAGCGAATGTGGAATTTGTTCCCTCCCCTACGGACCTGGAAGGGCTAAAATTTTGGGTAAATTTGTGGCCTTCTGCTGTGGATTTTTTGTCTCGATGCCAGGGCTGAGCTGCACTGCCCCGGGATGTCCTTGTGCCCTTTCCCCGGATTTCTCTGTGCCTGTTCCGATGGAGAGCAGCGCTCTGGGATGGTCTGGAGCACACAGCTCAGCCCTTCCCCAGATTTCTCTGTGCCTGTTTTGATGGAGAGCAGTGCTCTGGGATACTGTGGAGCCCTTCCCCGGATTCTCTGTGCCTGTTTTGATGGAGAGCAGCACTCTGGGATGCTCTGGAACCCTTCCCCGGATTCTCCGTGCCTGTTTCAGTGCAGAGCAGCACTCTGGGATGGTCTGGAGCCCTTCCATGGATTCTCTGTGCCTGTTTTGATGGAGAACAGCACTCTGGGATACTGTGGAGCCCTTCCCCGGATTCTCCGTGCCTGTTTCAGTGCAGAGCAGCGCTCTGGGATGGTCTGGAGCCCTTCCATGGATTCTCTGTGCCTGTTTTGATGGAGAGCAGCCCTCTGGGATACTGTGGAGCTCACGGCTCAGCCCTTCCCAAGATTTTTCCATGCCTGTTTCAGTGCAGAGCAGAGCTCTGGGATGCTCTGGAGCCCACGGCTCAGCACTTCGGTGGATTCTCCGTGCCTGTTTCAGTGCAGAGCGGCACTCTGGGATAGTGTGGAGCCCTCCCCCAGATTCTCTGTGCCTGTTTCAGTGCAGAGTGGAGCTCTGGGATGCTCTGGAGCCCTTCCCTGGATTCTCTGTGCCTGTTTTGATGGAGAGCAGAGCTCTGGGATGCTCTGGAGCCCACGACTGAACCCTTCCATTGATTCTCTGTGCCTGTTCTGATGGAGAGAAGTGCTCTGGGATAGTGTGGAGCCCACAGCTCAGCCCTTCCCTGGATTCTCCGTGCCTGTTTCAGTGCAGAGTGGCGCTCTGGGATGCTCTGGAGCCCTTTCCCAGATTTCCCCGTGCCTGTTTCAGTGCAGAGCGGCGCTCTGGGATGCTCTGGAGCCCCACCTTCCTCCTGGGACAGGAGCTGGCCCCAGCACCCAGCGAGGCTCCGCCACCCGCCCAGACCTTACCAAGCCTCGTGTCCCCCTCGTCCCTCGGTGTTCCCCGGTGTTGACATCCGCAGAAGAGGAAAGCCTCCCTGCCCCAGCTCCGAGGGCCAGGAGTTCCATTCCCAGGGTTCGGAAGCTCAGCCTTTCTTTGGTTTTTGGTGCTGTCGTGTCCTGTTGAGCCGTGACCCTGTCGGGAGCAAGGCCACGTGTCCCCAAGTCCGAGTGATGCCATGTTTGTGTCGCAGAGCGTGGAGTTCTTGGCTTGCTGTTGCACTATAAATTCCGAGTGTGCCGCATGCTTCAATCCACTGTTTTTTTTCCCATTTTGGAAGTCCTTGTGCTCGTCTTCCGTTCTTTTGTCCGCCCCATCCTTTGTGTCGCCTGTAACTGAAAGGAAACCCGAGTAATATATTTTTATATGTATAACAAATGACTTTATTTGAAGGGAATAACAACCCTCCCCCCAAGTAATGTATCCCCCTAAATCCAGCTTTCATTTAGGGAAGTGAGAGAAGAAATTGTTTATATCTATATATATAAATATAAATATATATATATATATAAAAGTTAACTGCGTTAAGCTTTAAATAAAGTATTTAAATAAAGAGTTTCTGAGCTGTCAGTGTCGCCCTCTGGGACAGCACAACTCCCTCTGGAGCCTCTGTCGGAACCTCCCTTGAGGTGAAAAATGCAAAATTCTTTTTTTGCAGAAAGAGAAGAGAGGATGAAATGTTTTCTGTTTCCATGGAGGAGGAGGTGAGGGCCTGTTCCGGGTGGGTTCAGTTCCAGGGAAGGTGCTGGGGGTGGCAGCAGCTCAGGGCTGGCCCCGTGTCCCCAAGGGTGGCGTGGAAGGGTCCGTGAGCTCCTGGGATCAGGGAATTCTCCCTTAAAAACTCCGCCTGTGCTATTTTGGTGGCTCCACGTGAGCTTTGCGTTGGGAAATGTGCCTTGGATCTCTCAAAGTGCTGCTTTTCACCTCCTCCAGGCACTCTGGGCTGTGCTCCCTCCCCTCCCTGGCAAACCCAGGGCTCCCAAGGGCTCTGGAGGGACAAATCCCCATCGCCGTTCGGCCCATCCTCATCCCCCAGGATATCCCTGCTCCTCTTCCAGGAAGGAGAAGAATTCCCTCGATGGTGGAGATGAAAAAGGATCGAGCTGGCAGCAGCTGCACGTTCCAGACAGGAGCATCTGTGTCCCCTGGTGTCCCCTGGTGTCCCCTCCGCGGTGGCCTTGGCCCTGCTGGCTCAGCAGGCCGAGCTTCAGTGCTGTCCCCAACTCCCCGGGGAGCTTTGGGAATGTAAAGCCGCTCTCAGCCCATTGTTTTATTATTTATTTACATATTTATTCTCAGCCCCTCGTTTTAATTCCCATTAAATGGGAATCGTGGAGCCAGGAGAGCAGCTGGACTTTACGGATTCCGTGGTGTCGCATTCGCATCGTGTTGATTTTCCTGTTTTTTTGGTTTTCCCTCCTTTTTGGAAAGCTTCCCAGGAGCTGTGTCGGCTCAAAGCCACCAGGACGCTTTGAGAAATGCTCGATATTGGTTTTTCCAGGTGGCGGGGAAGGAGCGGAGCATGACCTCGCCATTCCCGGAGCTCAGGTGACACTTTTGGGATTTTCCCGGCGCAGTGCCGCAGCTTCCTCTAGTGGCCGTGGGCAAAACGGTTCCAGAGGAGGATCCAGGTTTGGATTGGGATGTGGGGAGGGAATCCGAGTCCGCGTTCTCTCATCCCTTCTGTGATTGGAATCTTTTTGGAGTTTTTCCCCACGGCTGTTTTATTTTGTTTGGGAAAGTTCTTCCAGTCTATCGTATCTTTATGCCACCTTGTCAAGGTGGATTTTATGGATTTTATGGATTTTACGGATTTTATGGATTTTATGGATTTTACGGATTTTATGGATTTTATGGATTTTACAGATTTTATGGATTTTATGGATTTTACGGATTTTATGGATTTTATGGATTTTACAGATTTTCCTTGGGGTCTGGCACGTTTTGCTGGGCTTTCCCCATGGATGCACAGCAGAGAGGGAGGTGGGATTGGGATACTCAGTGATCCCTCCAGCCATGGAATATCCTCTCACTTTACAGCACAATCCTCACCCTCGGTGGCTGAATCCATAAATTTGTGTTTGAGGGATCCATCCCGGGCTCTGTGCATCCAGCTGGCGCAGAGGGGTAGGAAAAATATCCAAAAGCTGCTCTGGAGTTTGTCCCCAGAGCTCGGGGGACGCTCTGAGCTCTCCTCCCCTCTCTCCCGAGCTCATTCCCACCAGGCCCAGCTCGGTGAGCCTCCGTTCCTTACAATTCCAATCCTCGCAATTCCTCCACTGGAGCTGCAATTTGGGGATGTCTCTGGGCCGAGCAGAGGGAATTTCACTGCCGTGACCTTTTCCAGTGGCTCTCGTTTGAGTTAATCCATCATTTCCTCCCTGGTGAATGCACAAATCCATCTCTCCCTCTTTCCTTTCCAAGAACCTGTTGATGGGAACAGAGCTTCATTTTCTTATCGTGGGAGGGTTTTTTTCTCTTTTAACCCATTCTGGCTGCCTGCTTTTCCCTTGGGGAACGAGATTGGAATTTCAAGGGAAGGGAAAGGAGAGGTGGTGAGGGTTAAAGGATCGATATTTCTGCAGAGAGACTCAAATGTTCGTCATTGCTGAGGAATTGTTGATTTTATTCCCTAAATTGTGCTGTTTGCTGGGAGAAAACCAAACCAGGGGTGGCATTCCTTGTGATTTCAAGGGAGGGGAAAGGAGAGGTGGTGAGGGTTAAAGGATCAATATTTCTGCGGAGAGACTTGAATGTTTGTTTTTCCTGAGGAATTGTTGATTTTATTCCCTAAATTGTGCTGTTTGCTGGGAGAAAACCAAAGCAGGGGTGACATTCCAGCTTCACGTTCCCTCGGAATCTCTCCATCATCTCTCTGTGGGATGCTCCTCTCACGTGGAGGATCGTTAATGAATGATCATTAACGAACCCATTTCTTAATTCCATCCTCTGGGAGGGCTGCCCTGAGTCTTTCTGGGAATTTTGTCTTTCCGCAGCCTCGGCTGGTCTGGAAATGCTGCTCACAGGCAGCAGAACAGGTTTGGGCTCCTGTTCCTGAGGGGAATTCATCGCTGGGAACCTCGGGAGCTTTGAGCTCGGCAATTACAGACCGGGAATGGAAAAAACTCCTCGGGAAGATGGGATCGGCTTTGTGTTCCTCCTGTAAAAATGGGATTTTTCCAGCTGAAAGGCCCTGGATGCTCCAACTCCTCCATCCCTGTCATTGTCACCTCTGCCATTCCTGTCAGTCACCTGCGCCATCCCTGTCATTGTCACCTCTGCCATCCCTGTCATTGTCACCTGTGCTGGTGCCTTGGACACGGAACATTCCAGAGGAACAAAGGTGCTTTTAGGATGGAGCTGCTCTGAGCCAAGGGTTGCTGTGTGGTTCTTTTTTTGGGTCATTCCTGTGGAAATCCAGGAATTCCCTCTCAGTGCCATAGAAATCCAGGCATTCCATCTCATTCCCATAGAAATTCAGGATTTTCCTCTCATTCCCACGGAAATCCAGGAATTCCCTCCCATTCTCATAGAAATCCAGGCATTCCCTCTCATTCCATGCATTCCCTCTCATTTTCCTGGAAATCCAGGGATTCCCTCTCATTCCCATGGAAATCCAGGCATTGTCTCATTTCCATGGAAATCAAAGCATTCCTTCTCATTCCCATGGAAATCCAGGCATTCCCTCACTCCCATAGAAATCCTGGAATTCCCTCATTTCCCATGGAAATCCAGGGATTCCCTCTCATTTCCATGGAAATCCAAGCATTCCTTCTCATTCCCATGGAAATCCAGGCATTCCCTCTCATTCCCACAGAAATCCAGGAATTCCCTCATTCCCATGGAAATCCAGGGATTCCCTCATTCCTGTGGAAATCCAGACATTCCCTCTCATTCCAGGCATTCCCTCATTCCCATGGAAATCCAGGCATTCCCTCACTCCCATAGAAATCCTGGAATTCCCTCATTTCCCATGGAAATCCAGGGATTCCCTCATTCCTGTGGAAATCCAGACATTCCCTCTCATTCCAGGCATTCCCTCATTCCCATGGAAATCCAGGGATTCCCTCATTCCTGTGGAAATCCAGACATTCCCTCTCATTCCAGGCNGGCATTCCCTCTCATTCCCACAGAAATCCAGGAATTCCCTCATTCCCATGGAAATCCAGGGATTCCCTCATTCCTGTGGAAATCCAGACATTCCCTCTCATTCCAGGCATTCCCTCATTCCCATGGAAATCCAGGCATTCCCTCTCAGTCCAAAGTTCCTCTCCAGCACCGCTGGAAAAATAGGAGGAGCTCTGGAAAAATCCCTGGGCTCTGACTGAAAGGATAACAGCCCATTTGCCTGAAAATATTTAGGTTATGACCGAGAAAAGCTTTGGTTTTTTTGTGCTAGAAAATATTTACATCGTGACCAAACCCATTTTGGTCCATTTCCTGGAGAATATTTGGGTTCTAACTCCAAATGTTTTGGTTTGGGTGCTTGCAGGCAATTTGGGAAGTGTGTGTTTGTGACTCTCTTCTTTTTTTTTCCCAGAAGAAAAAAACCCTAAACCCTTTAGGTTTTCATCGTCAAGAAATGGCAGATCCTCACCAGGTTTGAGAATTTAAATGCCTGACCCGGAGCCCAACCATTTATTTAGAGTTATTTACTGGCAGGAATTTAATTACAGTTTATTTACTCGAGGAATTTCCTTGCAGGAAAACAGGAATCTTAATTTTGATGTGATGGGAGCTGTGTCCCGTGTGCCGTAAGCTCTGTTTTGGAAATAAAACACCGAAATCCGCTCGGGCAGCGCCGAGGGAAGGATCCGAGCGCGTGTGTGGGGTCATAAACACAGCTGCACAAAACCACAGAACCCCAGACCGGTTTGGGTTGGGAGGAACTTAAAAAATCATTGAATTCCACCAGGGACACCTTCCACCATCCCGGGGTGCTCCAAACCCTGTCCAGCCTGGCCTTGGGCACTGCCAGGGATCCAGGGGCAGCCACGGATTCTCCGGGATTCCATCCCAGCTCCTCCCAGGGAACAATTCCTTCCTAACATCTGATGCCCCAAAAGACAGGCCATAAATAAACCCCCACAGATGTCTGTGGGGCAGGGATTTGATTATTATTATTGCGGCGCTGGAGGTGAGGGAATCGCTCCACCGAACTCTCCCGCCCTCGGCAGGTGCTGTGGTTTATGTGTACAGGGAATTTCACTTAGTGTGACTGTGGCACTGTAACGTCAATATATATGTGCTGGAATTAATTTACATAACGTGACCTCGTGGTTATAAATAGTTATTAATAGTTGTAAATAGTTATTAATAATATAACTAATATATATATAGAATATATATAATAGTTATAAATAGTTATCAATAATAAAACTAATGTGTATATGTATTATATATAATAGTTATAGTTATAAATAGTTATAAATGGTTAAAAATAATATATACAATATATATTATAGTTACAAATATTTATAATATTA
>VZRL01006192.1:37301-50012 GCA_013397895.1 Origma solitaria | reverse complement strand
AATATAATATAATATAATATAATATAATATAATATAATATAATATAATATAATACAATACAATACAATACAATATAATATAATATAATATAATATAATATAAATAATAGTTATAAATAATAGTTATAAATAGGTTATAAATAGTTCTTCTGCACTGCGCTTGTGCCTCCCCAGTTCGGTGCTCATGGGGCTCTCCCTGATGAAGGCTTCCAAGGTCTTCTTCACATCTCAACTTTTCACCTTTGTCATTGGAGCACGCGCAGTTATGGTTCTTCGGTCTCTCTGGTTCTAACTAATTTAAATTCTGTGTTCTCTGGCTAATTGGCTTTACATTGCCAATTTCTCGTTAGTCCTATACTTGTCCACCTCTGAGGTTATCCACCTGGTGAGGCTTTTGTCTGTTCAGCATTAAGTGACAAGTGAACCATATAATAGCCATGACACTGTATAGAAAGTTATAATTGAAGTTATATTAGGATAAAAGGTTGTGATTCAGGTTATACAGTTATGGGAAGCTAAAATTCAAATTATGTTGATATGGAAAGTTATGATTCAGGTTATATAGGTATAAAAGCTATGATTCAGGTAATATTGATATAGAAAATTACAATTCAGGTTATATAGGTATAGGAAACTATAATTCAAGTTATGTTGATATAGAAAGTTATGATTCAGATTATATAGGTGTAAAAGCTATAATCCAGGTTATATAGGTATAAAAACTATGATTCAGGTGATATTGATATAGAAAATTATAATTCAGGTAATATAGGTATATAGGTATACAGGTATATTAGGATAAAAAGTTGTAATTCAGGTTATATAGGTATAGGAAGCTATAATTCAAATTATGTTCATATAGAAAGCTATAATTCAGGTTATATAGGTATAGGAAGCTATAATTCAAATTATGTTCATATAGAAAGCTATAATTCAGGTTATATAGGTATAGGAAGCTATAATTCAAATTATGTTCATATAGAAAGCTATAATTCAGGTTATATAGGTATAGGAAGCTATAATTCAAATTGTGTTTATATGGAAAGTTATGATTGAGGTTATATAGGTATAAAAGCTTTAATTCAGGTTATATAGGTATAAAAGCTATAATTCAGGTTATATAGGTATAGGAAGCTATAATTCAAATTATGTTCATATAGAAAGCTATAATTCAGGTTATATAGGTACAAAAGCTATGATTCAGGTAATATTGATACAGAAAAGCTATAATTCAGGTTATGTTGATATAACTAAAGCTATATAACCCAAGGCCCTCTCCAGCTCCTGTGGCCCCTCCAGACCCCGGGGGGCTGTGAGCTCTCCACAGAACCTTTCCTTTCCCAGGCTCCACAGGCTCCTCATGCACTGCAGAACCCCGGGAAAGGCACTGGGGTCAGCCATGGCGTGCAGGGGGAGAGATGGAATTCCCTTCCAGATCCTCTCCAGATCCTCTCCAGATCCTCTCCAGATCCTCTCCCTTCCTCTCCACATCTTCTCCAGATCTTCTCCCTCTCCTCTCCCTCCCTCTCCCTCCCTCTCCAGAGCCTCTCCCTCTCCAGAGCCTCTCCAGATCCTCCCCCTCCCTCTCCAGATCTTCTCCAGATCCTCTCCAGATCCTCTCCCTCCCTCTCCAGATCTTCTCCAGATCTTCTCCAGATCCTCTCCCTCCATCTCCAGATCCTCTCCCTCCTTGCCCAGATCCGCTTCCTCCTTCTCCAGATCATCTCCAGAGCCTCTCCAGATCCTCTCCCTCCTTCTCCAGATCCTCTGTCTCCTTCTCCAGATCCTCGCCCTCTCCAGATCCTCTCCCTCCCTCTCCCTCCTTCTCCAGATCCTCTCCACCCCCTCTGGAGCTGGGCCATCGAACCAACACAGAAGAGAAACCGAACGCAAAGGGGAGGGAATGCCCCGAGCCGCATCCCGAGGGACATCCCGAAGGACATCCCGAGGGCAGCGCGGGTGCGCCGTCCCCGCTCCGCGCGCGATCAGCGCATCTCTGCTGCTGGAAACCGCAAATCCCGAATTCCCACCAGAGCGATACCCTCAGCGCTGTCCCACTTTGGGTCGGGAGGTGCCAAAATGTGGAACGTGAGAGCTGCAGAGGGCACCTTTCCCCTGTGCCTGCGGGGCCGTGCCGGCTCTGTTGACGCTCCGATAACAGCGTGCCGCTTCCGGCCAAAATCCACCTTTTTTATCTGGGCTGATCTTCCTATCAATCCCACTGGCAAACGAGATAATCGCGTCGCGATAGTCTCGATATCCCGGGAAGGGCACGCGGTGCTCCCGAGGGAACGGAATCCGTGCAGATCGCGGCGATGGCGGTGCCAGGTGATGGAGAGAGGAGGTTTTTCCATGCTGAGAAAAGCTGTGCTGCTTGGACTGGGGAGGTGAGGAGGGCTGGAGGATCTCTGGAAAAATCCCTGGGCTCTCACTGAAAGGATAACAGCCCATTTGTCTGAAAATATTTAGGTTATGACCAAAATCAGCTTTGGTTTTTTGCTAGAAAATATTTACATCGTGACCAAACCCATTTTGGTCCATTTCCTGGAGAATATTTGGGTTCTAACTCCAAATATTTTGGTTGGTTTGGGTTTTTGAAAGCAATTTGGGAAGTGTGTGTTTGTGGCTCTCTTTTTTTTTTTTTTCCCCCTCACAGAAAAAAAAAAACAAAGGAGGAATTTTCTGCCCTTCTGGGCTGGTGTGAGGATGGGGAGTGTGGATTGAACCCCAAGGGTGGGTTACACCTCCCTGGGGGCTACAGCACCTGCCTTTGGACATGGGATGGGGAGGGAATCGTTTGCCTCAGAAAATTCTTTAGAAATTGGAAAAATGTGTGATTTCTGTCTTAAAAGTGAGAGCAAGAGCAGGAAGAACATGGAAATGAACTCATCTGGAGGAGAGGAACGCAAAGGCCTGGGATGCTGATGGAGAGGAGAAGGCAGGACAGCACTGGGGACCACCTTGGGAAAACTGAGAGAGGGAACGTGGGGGTGACCATGGAAAAACCGAGAGAAGGAATCTGGGGACAACCTTGGAAAAAATGAGAGAAGGAACCTGGGGATCACCTCCGGGGAAACAAGAGAAGGAACCTGGGGACCACCTTGGAGGAAAGGAGAGGAGGATTAAGTGGTTCTCGTTTGAGTTGCAGTTAATCCATCAGATTTTCTCCTCTGATCCAGGATCACCCTGGAAAAGCCAAGAGAAGGAATGTGGGGATCACCCTGGAGGAGAGAAGAGAAGGAACCTGGGGATGACCATGGAAAAACCGAGAGAAGGTACCTGAGGACCACCTTGGAAAAACCAAGAGAGAGGATTAAGTGGTTCTTGTTGGAGCCTGAGTTAATCCATCAGATTTCCTCCTCTGATCCAGAATCACCTTGGAAAATCCAAGAGAAGGATTGTGGGGATCACCCTGGAGGAATGGAGAGAAGGAACTTGGGGACCACCTCAGGGGAAAGGAGAAAAGGAATGTGGGGATGACCATGGAAAAACCAAAAGGAGGTACCTGGGGACCACCTTGGGAAAAATGAGAGAAGGAACATGGGGATCACCCTGGAGGAAACGGAGGAGGAACCTGGAGATGACCATGGAAAAGCCAAGAGAAGGAATGTGGGGACCACCTTGGGAAAACCAAGAAAAGGATTGTGGGGATCAGCTTGGAGGGAACGAGAGAAGGAACCTGGGGATCACGCTGGAGGAAAGGAGAGAAGGAATGTGGGGATGACCTTGGAAAAAACCGAGAGAAGGAATATGGGGACCACCTTGGGGAAACCAAGAGAAGCATTGTGGGGATCACCCTGGAGGGAACGAGAGAAGGAACATGGGGATGACCATGGAAAAACCAAGAGAAGGACCCTGGGGACCACCTTGGAAAAAATGAGAGAAGGAATGTGGGGACCACCTTGGAAAAGCCAAGAGAAGGAAGGTGGGGACCGCCTTGGAGGAAAGGAGAGCAGGAACGTGCGGATCACCTCGGTCACACCAAGCGAAGGACCTGCCGTGCTCCAGCTCCCCGCCCGTGTCCGGCACAGCCTCTCGGCCGCAGCCTCCATCCCGCTCTCCCCAGCGGCGGAAGGAGCGCAGACAAAAGCCTTTCCCTCCCGAGCCAAGAGCCAGGAGCGAGTCCCTTTGTCCCGGGGCGAGGTTTGCGCAGCTTTGGCGAGCTCAGCGCGGTGACGTCGGGTCCCCCGGCCCCGATAAGCGCTGACCCTTTATCGCCGCGCTCCGCTTTGATCTCGCCCCCGAGGGCGTGCGCGGCTCTGCGCGCACCTGAGCGCCTCGCGAAGGACGCCGATTCCGCAGGATCCTCGTGGCCCCAAAACACAAAGAAGCCCTTGAGGAGGTCGGGGCTGCGGGAGAGAGGCGCTAATGGAAAGTGGAGGTCAGCAGATAAGAGCCGGCGCTGCCTCCCGGGATAAAAGCGGGAGCCAGGGGAGCCCGGCCCGGCTGCTGCCGGCTCCCGAGGGCTGCCCGCGGACTGCTCGGCACCATGAAGTGGCTCCTGGTGGTCCTGGCGGGTCTGCAGCTCGCCCAGGGGGCGGTGAGGTGCGGGAGGAGCGCGGGGAGGGTGGGGAGCGGAGCGGGAGGATGCGGAGCACTGGGAATCCAAATTCGTGCGTGCCCACCGGGTGGGCACAGCCCGGGGCAGCTCCGGGGACACGGAGGGATCCTGGGGCATGGGGAGATCCTGGGGCATGGGGAGATCCTGGGACGCAGAGAGAAGATCCTGGGACATGGAGAGCTCCTGGGACATGGGAAGCAGGTCCTGGGGATTTGGGGAGCAGCTCCTGGGACATGGGGAGCAGCTCCTGGGACATGGGGAGCAGATCATGGGACACGGAGAGCAGCTCTGGGGATCTGGAGAGCTCCTGGGGATGTGGAGAGCAGATCCTGGCACATGGAGAGCTCCTGGGACATGAAGAGGTCCTGTCACAGCTCAAAGGAGTCCAGGGAATGGAGCCTTTGAAAATGCCCAAATCTCCTCATTCCGTGCCCTGTTTCGCTGGGTTTTTCTCCCTCCGTGCAGGATCAGTCTGAAGAAAGGTGAATCCATCCGGGACAAGATGAGAGCCGCCGGAGTGCTGGATGATTTCCTGAAGCACATCAAATACGACCCCGTGAAGAAATACCAGCCCGGCCAGGGCTCCGTGGTGCACGAGCCCATCACCAACCACCTGGACGTGAGCGAATTCCCGAATTCCCTCCCTGCCTGCTCCTCCTTCCCGCTGCCATCTGGCCACCCCCGAGCCTCCAGCAAGGAGAAATTGCTTTTTTCCCCACTTTTTTAAGCTTCTGGTTTAGAATTTGAAGTTTTTCCCCAGCCGCAAAGAGCGAGGGTTTTCTGTGTGAAACAAACTGGCAGTAATGATTGAAAATTCAATTTTTGGGGGGTAAAAGCAGGGCGAGGGCTCGGTCTGGGGAAGCCTGGCCTGTCCCTGAGCCTGCAGCTGAGGGACATTCCCTGCTTTTTGCAGTCCTCCTACTTCGGGGAGATCAGCATCGGGGAGCCCCCCCAGAAGTTTCTGGTGCTCTTTGACACTGGCTCGTCCAACCTCTGGGTGCCTTCCACGGACTGCAAGAGCCCTGCCTGCTGTGAGTACCCCCAGGATGCTCCCAGGAGTAATCAGCACCAATTACTACTCCTAGGAATAATTAGCACTAACTACCACCCCAGCGCTGTGTCATCATGTCGGGGACATCACAATTCCGGACCGAAAATGATCCCAGGATAGCTGGGGCCTTCCTTGGGAAGCTCAGAGCCTCTGCCTGGCTGGGGAAGGTGACCAAACCCCCACAGCCAGCCCAGGAATCCCAGAGGGAGGATGAAAAGCGGGAATTGTGGAGCCTATGTCCTGCTGCCAGCAGGGTTCATTCCTCATGGGGGGAGAGTGATGGGGATTTCACTGTGGTGGTTGTGTTTGTGATCCCTGGAGAGGGATCCAGGCAAAACCCAGGGAATTGCGGAGTTGATATTGCTCTGCCAGCAGAACTCATTTCTTCTGGTGGGAGAGTGATGGGGATTTAACTCTGATGGCTTTGCACAAGTTGTGTTTGTGATCCCTGGAGAGGGATCCAGGCAAAACCCAGGGAATTGCGGAGCTGATGTCCTGCTGACAGCTGAGCTCATTCCTTGTGGTGGGAGAGCGATGGGGATTTCACTGTGATGGCTTTGCTGTTGTGATCCCTGGAGAGGGATCCAGGCAAAACTGGGATGCAAACCCCAGGGAATTGCAGAGTTGATGTCCTGTTGCCAACAGGGCTCACCCCTCGTGGGGGAGAGTGACAGGAATTTCACTTTGGTGGTTGTGTTTGAGATCCCTGCAGAGGGATCCAGGCAAAACTGGGGTGCAAAGCCCAGGGAATTGTGGAGCTGATGTCCTGCTGCCAGCAGAGTTCACCTCTCATGGTGGGAGTGACGGGGATTTCACTGTGGTGGTGTTTGTGATCCCTGGAGAGGGATCCAGGCAAAACTGGGATGCAAACCCCAGGGAATTGAGGAATTGATGTCGCTCTGCCAGCAGAGTTCATCCCTCATGGTGTGGGAGAGTGATGGGGATTTCACTGTGGTGGTTGTGTTTGTGATCCCTGGAGAGGGATCCCGGCAAAACCGGGGTGCAAACCCCAGGGAATTGCGGAGGTGATATCACTCTGCCAGTAGAGTTCNCAACAGGGCTCACCCCTCGTGGGGGAGAGTGACAGGAATTTCACTTTGGTGGTTGTGTTTGAGATCCCTGCAGAGGGATCCAGGCAAAACTGGGGTGCAAAGCCCAGGGAATTGTGGAGCTGATGTCCTGCTGCCAGCAGAGTTCACCTCTCATGGTGGGAGTGACGGGGATTTCACTGTGGTGGTTGTGTTTGAGTTCCCTGCGGAGGGATCCGGGCAAAACCGGGGTGCAAACCCCAGGGAATTGCGGAGGTGATATCACTCTGCCAGTAGAGTTCACCTCTCATGGTGGGAGAGCAATGGGGATTTAACTCTGATGGCTTTGCACATGTTGTGCTTGTGATCCCTGGAAAGGGCTCCAGGCAACCCCCAGGGAATTGTGGAGCTGATGTCCTGCTGCCAGCAGAGTTCACCTCTCATGGTGGGAGAGCAATGGGGATTTAACTCTGATGGCTTTGCACATGTTGTGCTTGTGATCCCTGGAAAGGGATCCAGGCAAACNCCGTCCTGGTGGGAGAGTGACTGTGGTGTGACCCTGGTGGGGATTTCACAGTGATGGCTTTGCACAAGTTGTGTTTGTGATCCCTGGAGAGAGATTCAGGCAAAACTGGGGTTCAAACACCAGGGAACTGCGGAGTTGATATCGCTCTGCCAGCAGAGCTCATCCCTCCTGGTGGGAGAGCGATGGGGATTTCACTGTGGTGGCTTTGCACATGTTTGTGATCCTTGGAGAGGGATCCAGGCAAAACCCAGGGAATTGCGGAGCTGATGTCCTGCTGACAGCTGAGCTCATTCCTTGTGGTGGGAGAGCGATGGGGATTTCACTGTGATGGCTTTGCTGTTGTGATCCCTGGAGAGGGATCCAGGCAAAACTGGGATGCAAACCCCAGGGAATTGCAGAGTTGATGTCCTGTTGCCAACAGGGCTCACCCCTCGTGGGGGAGAGTGACAGGAATTTCACTTTGGTGGTTGTGTTTGAGATCCCTGCAGAGGGATCCAGGCAAAACTGGGGTGCAAAGCCCAGGGAATTGTGGAGCTGATGTCCTGCTGCCAGCAGAGTTCACCTCTCATGGTGGGAGTGACGGGGATTTCACTGTGGTGGTTGTGTTTGAGTTCCCTGCGGAGGGATCCGGGCAAAACCGGGGTGCAAACCCCAGGGAATTGAGGAATTGATGTCGCTCTGCCAGCAGAGTTCATCCCTCATGGTGTGGGAGAGTGATGGGGATTTCACTGTGGTGGTTGTGTTTGTGATCCCTGGAGAGGGATCCCGGCAAAACCGGGGTGCAAACCCCAGGGAATTGCGGAGGTGATATCACTCTGCCAGTAGAGTTCACCTCTCATGGTGGGAGCGACAGGGATTTCACTGTGGTGGTTGTGTTTGTGATCCCTGGAGAGGGATCCCGGCAAAACCGGGGTGCAAACCCCAGGGAATTGCGGAGGTGATATCACTCTGCCAGTAGAGTTCACCTCTCATGGTGGGAGCGACAGGGATTTCACTGTGGTGGTTGTTTGTGATCCCCGGAGAGGGATCCAGGCAAAACCAGGCTGCAAACCCCACGAGCTGAGAGAGAACCCCAGGGCAGAGGCACTGCTCTGCTCCCGGGGGATTATCCCAACAGAGCATCCGGCAGTGAAATCCGCACATCCGCAGGGTTCTCCCTCTCCTCTCTCCCCCAGTCAACCACGCCAAGTTCAAGGCCAGCGACTCGGCCACCTTCGCCCCCAATGGCCAATCCTACACCGTGTCCTACGGCAGCGGCTCCGTCACCATGGTGCTGGGCTCCGACACGCTCCGGGTGAGTGCTGTCCCTGCCCTGTCCTGCCTAATGTCCCCAAGGAATCAGCCCAGCAGCGGCTCAAGGGCCGATCTCACATCCTATGCAGCCAAAACTCGGACAAACCCCAGGCAGAACCGACATAAACCATTTATCGCCACCCTCAGTCACCCAACTGGGCTTTGGCTGTGCTTTACCCCAATTCCTGGGTTTTTTCCCCATTTTCCCCTCTGCCCAGTGCTTTGCCCGGCTGAGTGCGGATCCCTTCCCCTGCAGATCCAGAGCATCACCGTCACCAAGCAGGAGTTCGGGCTCAGCGAGGACGAGCCCACGCAGCCCTTCTACTTTGCGGATTTCGATGGCATCCTGGGGATGGCCTACCCCTCGCTGGCCGTGGGAGGGATGGCCACAGCTCTGGAGGGGATGCTGGAGCAGAACCAGCTCGCCGAGCCCATCTTCAGCTTTTACTTCTCGCGGTAAAACCCTGCCTGTCCCCACGAGGGTTCCCTGGGGCTTTATTCCTCTCTGGATCGAGCGGATTTCACCGTGTGAGTTCACCGTGGCTCCGTTTTTCGCAGCCAGCCCACCTACGAGTACGGGGGAGAGCTGATCCTCGGCGGGATCGACCCTGGGCTCTTCCAGGGGGACATCACATGGGCACCGGTGACACAGGAGCTTTACTGGCAGGTGGCCCTTGACGAGTGAGTGGCGTTTGTCCCGCGCGGTTCATCCGCAGGGCTCAGGGCTCGGCGATTTCAGAGCACCCCAGATCCAAGGTTTGGGGTGCCCAAAGCCACATCCCTGTCCCCGTTGTCCTACCAGCTTTGCCATCGAGCAGTCGGGGGCTGGCTGGTGCAGCCAGGGCTGCCAGGCCATCGTGGACACGGGGACGTTCCTGCTGACAGTGCCCCAGGAGTACATCGAGAGCATCCTGGAGGCCCTGGGGGCTCAGGAGACGAGCTATGGGGTGAGCGTGGGGATTTGGGGGGCCTCGTGTGGGAATCAGAGCCGTGGGCTCAGCCGGGGGTCACAAAACTCAGGTGACACCTGCAGGACAAGGGACAGCGAGGAGGAGGAGGGGACATCAGGCTGAGAAGGTTAGGGTGTTCAGCCCAGGGAAGAGAAGGGGCTTTGGAGACTGTGAGAACTTTCCAGGGTCTGAAGGGGTTAAGGGCAGCCAGAGCGGGACTCGGGACAAGGGCCTGGAGGGTCAGGGTGAGGGGGATGGGTTCAGGCTGAAAGAGAGGAAATTTGGGTTTGGCGTTGGGAGGGAATTGCTCCCTGTGAGGGTGGGGAGGGCTGGGATGGATTCCTGGAGGGGCTGTGGCTGCCCCTGGATCCCTGCGAGTGTCCAAGGCCACGCTGGACAGGGCTCGGAGCAGCCTGGGATGGTGGAGGGTGCAATGAGATTAATTTTACGTTCCTTCCCACCCAAACCATTCCACCATGTAGCACTGCCAGGGCATGGAGTGTTTGTCACCTTGCTGTGCCAGGCTCTCTCCCCCTATCCCTGCCACCCCCTCCCTGTCCCTGTCCCCACAGTATACAGTGCCATCCCCTCCCATGTCCCTGTCCCCACAGCACACAGTGCCACCCCTGTCCCTGTCCCCACAATATGCAGTGCCATCCCCTCCCCTGTCCCTGCTCCTGTCTCTGTCCCTGTCCCCGTCCCCGTCCCTGTCCCTGTCCCCACAGTACACGCTGCCACCCCTGTCCCTGTCCCTGTCCCCACAGTATGCCGTGGACTGCAATGACACCCAGAACATGCCCCCCATCACCTTCGTCATCGGCGGCGTTCAGCTCCCGCTCTCCCCCTCCGCCTACGTCCTGGACGTACGTATGGCCCCCATCCCGCCAAATTCCGAGGGGATCCCCGAATTCCCTTACCTGCCAAATTCTGAGGGGTTCCCCGAATTCCCTCACCCTCTGAATTCCGAGGGGATCCCCGAATTCCCTTACCTGCCAAATTCTGAGGGGTTCCCCGAATTCCCTCACCCTCTGAATTCCGAGGGGATCCCCAAATTCCCCCCACCCGCCGAATTCCCAGGGGATCCCCAAATTCCCCTCACCTGCCCAATTCCGAGGGGATGCCCGAATTCCCCCCATCCCGCCGAATTCTGAGGGGATCCCCAATTCCGGAGGGACCCGGCTCTCCCTGTCCCCCGTGACCCCTCCCCGGTGCCCTCCGAGGCTCTGACCCCGCGTTCTTGCCCTTGGCAGAGCAATGGCTACTGCACCCTGGGCATCGAGGTCACCTACCTGCCCTCCACGGACGGCCAGCCCCTCTGGATCCTGGGGGACATTTTCCTCAGGGAATATTACACCGTCTTCGACATGGCCAACAACCGCGTGGGCTTCGCCCTGTCGGTCTAGAGGAACGAATTCCAGCCCCTCGCCCGTGCCAATGCCACCGGAGTGCCACGGCGTTCCCAGGGACATTTCTGCTCCTTCCCAAGCCCCCATCCCTCGGGGTTTCCCTGTCCTCACCGCCTCCTGTAACAAATAAAACGTCCCAAACGGTCTCTGAGCTCCTCCTGGGTTTGTTGGGAGCAGCCCGAGGGGTTCGCAGGCCCTTTGTCCAGCGAGGTAAGTGCTGGGGTGAGCTCCAGCCCCAGGGTGAAGCCCCAGGGCTGGGCAGTGCCACCCCCAACCTTCGGGAACCTCACGGGGGAAGCTCCCGACCTTCCCCGCAGCTGGAAAAGGGATGGCAGAGCCCTGTGGTTTATCCAAGCGGGAGTCTGAGGCTGTGAGGTGAGTGATGACACCCCAAGGACCCCAAACCCTTGCAGTGGGGCTGTGCACGGAGGGAAACTGCGCTGGAATGTCAGGAATTGGGGTGTGGAGCACCCCGGGCTGGGGAGGCTGGGTGACCCCGCTCTTTCCCAGGATCCGGACTCGTTTCCTAGAAGTTCTTTATCCCTGGAGCTCATTCCCAGGCGCGTTCACAGCTCTGTCACTTGCTGGGGAAGGACACAAAGTGCCCATTTTACGTTGTCAAAATACTGACACAGGCTGAGACCGAGATTAGGTGGGCACGGACAGCAGGGAAGGGCATTCCTCCTCTTCTTTGTCTTCCTCTTCCTCCTCCTCTTCCTCCTTCTCCTCTTCCTCCTCTTCCTCTTCCTCTTCTTCCTCTTCTTTCTCTTCCTCTTCCTTCTCCTTCTGCTTCTCCTTCTCCTTCTCCTTCGCCTCCTCTCCTCCTCCTCCTCCTCCTCTTCTTCCTCTTCCTCCTTTCTCTTCCTCCTCTTTTTCCTCTTCCTCCTCATCTTCCTCTTCGTCCTCTTCCTTCTCCTCTTCCTCCTCTTCCTCTTCCTCTTCCTCTTCCTCTTCTTCCTCTTCTTTCTCTTCCTCTTCCTTCTCCTTCTGCTTCTCCTTCTCCTTCTCCTCCTCCTCCTCTTCTTCCTCCTCCTCTTCCTTCTCCTCCTCCTCTTCATCCTCCTCCTTTTCTTCCTCCTCTTCCTCCTCCTCCTCCTCCTCCTCCCTCCGGGCTGGGATGTTTCTGCTGGCAATGGCCGGAGGGGACAGGCAGAGGCTGTCCCTGCCGGTGTTCGCTGTCCTCTTCGCAGGACCTGTCCAGGCCGAGGCCGATCCTTCAGGAGGAGGAAGGGAATCCTGGGGAGGATTCTCGAGCTGCTGAACACTCTGAGCAGATCCATCAGGAGGAGGAAGCGAAACCTGGGGAGGATTCCCAAGATGCCGAAGACCCCGAGCATCATTTCAACCCCAAAATCCCGATGGAAGCAGCCAGTCTGCGCTGCCCGCAGCTCTGCGGGCGCCCAGAGTGCTCCTGCCCATTCCCAGGAATTTCCCTTTGCTCCCAAGGGTGTGTGTTTGGCCTTTGCTTTCCGGAAAGCTCGGTCGGGGCCGAGGCGGGAGAAAAACCCTTTACCGCGCTGATAAGGGCAGCGTTCGGCTCGTTATCGATGGCCCATATTTGGCCTCAGTATCGCAGGCTCTAAGGGCGGAAATCAGGGTGGATGCGGTGACGAGCGGTGACGAACTCAGCGCGGTTTGGTGACAAAGCCAGCGTTGGTGGCGGGTTGGGAGCAGCGATTGAGGGAAGGAGCGAGAGCCTGGCCATTGCCAGCCTGGCCCGGGCCCGGAGCTGCCACCAAGCCACCGCCACCAGCGGGGCCATGTGGGGACTGGCGCTGGCCCTGCTGTGCCTCCCGCTCGGGGAGGGCGCGCTCAGGTGGGTCTGGGGCGGGAGGGGGTGAGGATTAAGGTGAGGATTGGGGTGAGGATCGGGGTCTGGGGCGGGATTGGGGTGAGG
>VZRL01006192.1:16591-28148 GCA_013397895.1 Origma solitaria | reverse complement strand
GCCCCCTTTTTTTTTTTTTCACCGCGGTGGGGCGCTACGGGGGTGTTGGGGTGCTCCCCCCTCTCCTGCGCCATCCCGGGGCGCTTCGAACTCGGAGTTACCTTTTTTCCTTTATTTTGCTGTAAATAATAGTCCCCCCCCGCCCCCCGTGCCTCCCCTCGCCCCCGGCAGCGGCCCCCGGGAGGCTCCAGCCCGGCTGCTCCCGGCGCTGCGGGCCGGGGGGGGACTTTTGGGGGTCTCCTCCCGGTGCCCCCTCCCAAAATCCGGCGGTCCCGGGGGCTGCGAGACCCCCGGCAGCCCTGGGGGACCTGCCCGGGTCGCCGTTCCTGACGGGAACCCCCCCGAACGCGGTGGGGAAACTGAGGCACGGATGCTCCACAACACCCGAGGAGCGCTCGGGGGGTCCCGGGTACCCCCCGGTTTGGGGGGCACAAAGTGGGACCCCTTTTGGGGCCCGGAAAGACAGGAAAAGTTGGGATACCCCATGTCCCATGGCTTTTAGGGGGTCCCCATGAGGACACACAGTGTGTCCCCCCGATCCCGGGGAATTTAGGGGGGCTCAGAGGGGCCTGCCCCGAGCCTCCAGCCACCCATTAATTATATTCATGAATTAATTGCGAGGCAGGAAAGCGTTACGTAGCCCCCAGAGCTTTGGGGAGTCAGATGATGAGAGGGAAATTTCCTTAAAAAAAAAAAACAACCCCGACAAAACCCAAAATAGAGAAACACAGAGAAAATCTGGTGGTTATTGTGCTCTTCTAAGATAAATAAATAAGCCGGTGCGAGTCCGGCGAAAGCAGGGCCCTTTTCCAGGAATCCCGGCGCTCCTGCGCGTTCCCGGCCCTTGAGGCACGGGGGGAGTTGGTGTTTTTTATATAACAGAGAGTCTGGCAGGCAGCGAAGGGGGGCACTGGGGGGGTTATTTTCTCTTTCCCCCACCTTGTTCTGTACTTCCCTGCCATGTTTGCTCGGCTTCATGCACGGCTGCTCCGGCCAGAGCTGGGAACGGGGCTGGTTTCTCCCAGCCTGCTCTTGCTCACCTGCCGCAGGAATGATCCAGCGTGGAAAACCGCGGTGGGAATTGGGGATTGGGGCGCCCAGAGATGGGAACCCCCCCGGATTTGGGTGTGGGCGGTGGCGGTGGGTCAGGCCAGCAGCACGTGCTGACCCGTGGAGGGCAGCCCGGTGTTTTCCGAGGGATGCTGGGTTCGCTTCCTGAGGGATTCTGGGTTCGCTTCCCGAGGGATGCCGGCCCGGCGTGTTTTCCAGGGGATGCCGGCCTTGCCCGCCCGCCCTTATCAGTCGGAAACTGTGCCGGGGTGGAGCTGGCTGCAGCGGGGCCATCCAGCATCCGGGTGTTTGGGATGGAGTTGTGATTCCAGCCAGGCCTTTTATTGCTTTTTCCACGCTCCGCGGCGCCGAGTTTGCGGCACGTGGGTGTTGCTGGTCCCCCTGCCCTGCCCAGGGTTCCCTGTTTGCCGTGGGGAACGGGAAGAGCCCTGCGGATCACCGGAGCAGGGGGGACATTCTGGGGGCTGAGGGTGGGGTGGCCCGAGCGGTACAACCCCATGGGGAAAAAACAGCCGCACTGGGGGCGTCCCCTTCAAAAAATCCGCGGTGTTGAGGGTGAAAACATCCTCTGGCTCCTCCCGTGTTGGAATGGGGAGCTGGGGGTCTGATAGGATGGCAGCGATGGGGTCTCACCCCTGGATTGGTGTTTCTCCCTCCTTTCCTGGGGTGCAGGCACTTCCCTGTCCCCTCTGCGCTGTCCCTGGGGACAGCTGGAGCTGTTGGGGTGGCTTTGGAGGGCACCTCAAGCTGGACGTGCCCAAAGAGAGCTGTTTTGTAACTGCCCCGTGTGGGGTTATCCCATTTCCCGGCCGAAGGGGAGGTGGGCAGGGGAAGCAGCGGTGTCCTGGGCGTGGGGCTGCGGCCTGGCAGTGCCACCACATGGCCCTGTGGCATCACCGTGTCAGCTGTGCCGCTGGGGGCTGTTCCAGGACAACTTCCCAGATCCCCTGTTTGCTGTGGGAGGTTCCCAGGGATCCCAGGAGAATCCCAGGAGAATCCCAGGTGGGTCCCAGGTGAATCCCAGGAGAATCCCAGGAGGATCCCAGGTGGATCCCAGGTGGATCCCAGGTGGATCCCAGGAGCCAGTGCTGGGTGTTTGACACCCCCATAAAAGAACAGAGGGGGCTTGGAGGTGCCAGGTGTTCTGTCACCACCCTGTGGTGGCCTTCCCTTGGTGGCACCACCTCCGTGAGCTTTGCCGAGCTGCTGTGCGATCCGATGATTCCCGGGATGAGCCGCGGTCATTGTCACCAGCCGTGTCACAGTCGGAAGGGCGGAAGGGGTGATCTCTTCCTGACCACGCAGGGATTCCGTGCTCATCCTTTTTTTCCTCTCACTGGCACGTCCAGGGAGAGCCCCGACGGCTCTTCCCTAATCCATTCCAAGCTCCTGTCCCTCCTCCTGGCACTCAGCTTTAGGTCGGGGCAGGTTTTCCGTGCGGATTTGCCCGCCCGGGGTCCCCTGACGTGGTCAGCCCAGGAATGCAGGAGGCCGAGCTCTGGGATGAGCTCCAGCTCCTGCTCCTCATCTTCCAGGGAGGCTGAGCAAACTGGGAATGGGAGATTCCCCATTCCCAGGAAAGTTCCTGGAGGCACAGCGGGGTTTGGGGGGTGTTTTAGGGCCGTGAGTCCTGCAGAGCTGGGTTGGGATGAGCCCCGTGGGTGGGATCACCTGGCCGGGCTCACCTGGGAAAGGTTCAAGGTCCCCACATCCCCACGGTCCCTACAGGTTGTGCCACCTTATCTCAAAAGCCTCTTCTAAGAATCGCCCGCGGGGTTTTGTCACCCTCCAAACAAACTCCCCACACCCTCGGTTTGGTTAAATGGGTGCAAATTCCGGATAAACCTGAACCGCCCAGCGTGGGGACGGCCAGGGGAGTTCTCGGAGCCTCGGGGACAAGCGAGGGCAGCAGCGCTGGCTCCTGCCCAGGCTGTAACCTCAGGGTTTTGGGGGAACCGCGTGGGGTGGGAATTTTTTGGGAGGAAATGAGGAGGGGGCTGTATCCACACCAACAGGGAGCGTTTCCCTGCTCCCATCGGGGAGGAGGGTGCCAGGCTGAGCATTCTGGGGATCAGGGCAGGCGAAGGGCTTGCCTGGAGAAATCCAGGTGGGAAAAACCTCCGGGACCGGCGCAACGTGCCCGGGAGAGGCGGCAGCGCCCGTGGCCAGGACCAGCCCCGGTGGCGCCGGCACGGTGCCAGGCCAGGGGCTGGACTGGCAGCGGGGGCTCCCGAGAGACCAGTTTGACCTTCACGGAGCAGGAAAGTGCCGGGCTGAGCCTGGCAGAAAGGCACAAAGCTCTCCTGAGCGGGTAAGCAGCGCTGGCTGGGCAGGAGAGGTGCTGCCAGGGAGATGGCGAGCCCCAGGCTGGTTAGGGAGGGCCCCAATTTATTTATTCCTGGTGTCCCCCATGGCCGCGGGGCTGGGGCTGCCGGCCATGGGATGGTTACACGAGCTCTGCGCTGGACGCGGCGTATTTATAAATATTACCTCCTTGCAGCAGCATGGGGCTCGCAGGGAGGGAGGGAGGGCGGAGGAGGGATGGAGGCGGCGCTGGGAGTGCCCCTGGCACCGGGAGGGGGCACGGGGTGGCCACTGTCACTTTGTGCTGGTCGCAGGTGGCACTGGGTGGCCGCTGTCGCCTTGTGCTGGTGGCAAGTGGCACCGGGAGGGGGGCACGGGCTGGCCACTTTCACCTTGTGCTGGTGGCAGGTGGCACTGGGAGCGTGGGGCACGTGGAGCTGTGGTTTTGCCAAGCATCCCCAGTTCATTTCTGGGATTTTGGTGGTTCTAGGATTTTGGTTTCTGGGATGTTGGTGGTTCTAGGGTTTTGGTTTCTGGGATTTTGGTGGTTCTAGGATTTTGGTTTCTGGGGTTTTGGTGGTTCTAGGATTTTGGTGGTTCTAGGGTTTTGGTTTCTGGGATTTTGGTAGTTCTAGGATTTTGGTTTCTGGGATTTGGTGGTTCTAGGATTTTGGTGGTTCTAGGATTTTGGTTTCTGGGATTTTGGTGATTCTCTCGCAGCCCCGCGGGCTGGATCCCAGCCGCGGGCCGGGATGTGCTGTCCTGCCGGTTCCCCCGATTTCTCATTTATGCGCTGATTTAAAAAAGCCAACACCCAACTCGCCTGGAGTGACCCCGAGCGGGGTTTTCCTTCGGGGCTGCGCTCCCTCCTCTCCTAAAGGGATGCGGAGCCGCCCGTCCCCTCCAAGGTCACCGCCGTCCCCTGCTCCGCTCCCCGCGATCCGGCGCTGATAAATCACCGCTCCCGGGGTGCTGCTCGGCCCATCCTCCTGCCTCTTCACACTTTTATTTTTAATTGCTGCCGGCGGGGGCTGTGAATTCCCGGCGCGGTCACTTGGACAGTGATGTTTCAATCAGGGCTTTGCAGAAAAGCTTTGCTCGGCTCTGGGGGCAGGGTCTGACCCCTCCGTGCTGGGGTCTTGAGGGTCCCCGGGGGTCCCCCTGCCTCTCCGTGTCCCCAAACCTGGCTTGCAGTTGTCAACCGTGCCCGGCTGGGTGATGAGCTGCAGCCATCCCTCAGCTGGGTGGGCTTTTTGGGGTGAAAGAGAGGATTTTTGGGGTGAAAGTGAGGATTTTTGGGGTGAAAGTGAGGATTTTTGGGGTGCAAGAGAGGATTTTTGGGGTGAAAGTGAGGATTTTTGGGGTGCAAGAGAGGATTTTTGGGGTGCAAGAGAGGATTTTTGGGGTGAAAGTGAGGATTTTTGGGGTGCAAGAGAGGATTTTTGGGGTGCAAGAGAGGATTTTTGGGGTGAAAGAGGATTTTTGGGGTGCAAGAGAGGATTTTTGGGGTGAAAGAGAGGATCTTTGGGGTGAAAGTGAGGATTTTTGGGGTGAAAGTGAGGATTTTTACCATAAAAATGAGGGTTTTTGGTGTAAAAATGAGGATTTTTGGGGTGAAAGAGAGGATTTTTGGGGTGAAAGTGAGGATTTTTGGGGTGGAGAGACACCCCGGAGCAAGGCTGTGTGTATTATTAACCCCTTAATGGCTGCCACGAGCTCTCCTGGCCATATCCCAGCACCACCAGAACCATTTTTTAATGGCCTCCATTTATTCAGTGACTCTGTGACAAGGGCCTGGCGGCACAAAGCACCAGGGACTGATTCTTCTCCCTGCACCGATCCCTGACCCCTCCAGACCCACCTGGCTGTTTTGGGACCACCAGGACCAGCCCCGTTAATGTTTTTCCGAGCCGGATCCCTCGGCCTTTTGCAGGCGCGGTGTTTAACGCGGGGCAAGGAAAGCATTTGGCCTCTGACCCAGCGCCTGTTAACAACGTCCCGCTCCACGTTCATCGCATGCCGGGGCTAAAAACAGTGCTGGTGACTCAGTGCCTCGCTGCTGCTGTCAACTGACCCCGGCGTGGCTCTGCCAAGCCCCTCCTTTGCCTGCTCCTTCTGCCTTTCAGGGCCAGGAAGGAGCCTGGGGATGGCTCTGCTTGCCCCGCGTGGCTCCTGGGGTGATGGGGAGGGTGCTGAGCTCTGTGGGATTGGAAATGGGGTTATTCCCCCTGCTTTTCCACCTCATCCCACAGGCTGGGTGGGATCTCTGGAGCCGCTGGTCCAGTCTCGTGGTCATTTTTGGTGTTGGATTGGGGTTTCCGAGGGTGGAGGTGGCCCTGCCGTGTCCGGGTGTTTGTGGGGTGGGATCCTGGCCCGAGAGCCCTGTCCTGCAGCTCCTGCCTGGGGCTGCCCATCCCGAGCGTTCCCAGGAAGGGGAAGGAGCTGGCCACCCCCTGTGGTGCCCTGTCATGGCACTGATCACCCCCGTGGTGGCACAAATCACTCCTGTGGTGGCACAGATCACCCCCATGGTGGCACAGATCACCCCCGTGGTGGCACAGATCACCCCTCTGGTGGCACAAGTCACCCCCATGATGGCACTGATCCCCCCCGTGGTGGCACATATCATCCCCGTGGTGGCACAGATCACGCTCATGGTGGCACTGATCACCCCCATGGTGGCACTGATCACCCCCGTGGTGGCACTGATCACCCCCGTGGTGGCCCTGCCGTGCCTGGGGGAGTGCCCCGAGGGGCAGCTGTGGGCTGATGCCAGCTCAGCAGGGACAGGGGGCTCCAGCTGCATTCCTGACCTGGCTGTCCCCTCCCTGGCATCACCACCCTGCTGGGGAGAGCTGGGAGTGCTGGAAGGACCCCACAGCTGCTGAGCTGTGTCATCACAGAATGCTTGGGGACCTTAAATCCCATCCCGTTTCGTGGGCAGGGACACCTCCCACTGTCCCAGGCTGCTCCGAGCCCTGTCCAGCCTGGCCTTGGACACTGCAGGGATCCAGCGGCAGCCCCAGCTGCTCTGGGAATCCATCCCAGCCCTCCCCACCCTCACAGGGAGGAATTTTATGCCAATATCCCATCCAACCCTGCCCTGTGGCACTTTGAGGTCATTGCCCCTTGTCCTGGCACCCCAGACCCTTTTCTCTCTCCGTTTCTCATCAGCTGCCTGAGCTTTGTCTTTTCCAGGCTCTTTCCCACCTGTGGTCCAGGTGCATCCGCTCTGGGCACACGGAGGCTGAGGGATCCCTGCCCGCAGTGACAAGGGACAATTTTCCCCTCTGTATCCCCAGAGGTGTCCCCACAGCCCCCAGGGGACACCACACACCCTCAGTGGAGCACTGCATCGATTTTTCCCAGTTTTTTCACAGCCTCGCTGCTCCCTCCCGTGCAGCAGTGTGAAAACCAAGCAGGTTTGGAGGGGTTTTTTGCAACTTCCCCGCCCCGCCGAAAATGAGGAACGCGGGGCTGGCCCGGAGTGCGGAAGAGCTGTGGCCTCCCGGCTGTGCCACCCCGAGGGTCCCCCGGACCCTCAGTTTCGCACCCAGGTAAGCCCTGCCTCGCTGTCCCCGCTCCCTGTGTGACAGGACGGCTGTCCCAAAGCCTGGACACACGCTGGGTGGCTTTGGGGATGCATGGCTTGGTGGCAGCTCGGTGACATCGGAGCAAAACCTGGACCTGGCCGGGCTGGGGTCCCCTGTGCCCCCCCCGTGTCCCTCCCCACCCCCCGGCGTTTGGAAACGAGAAACGAGGAAGGAAGGAAGGGCAGGCTGGCCGGCGGTGAGAAGCGAAGCTGTTTTCACTTCTTTCTTCTCCTTTTCCTTTCCGCTGCCCCTCGGTTAGCGCGGCGGGGTTGGGGGGGCGGTGCTGCCTGCCCTGGGCCCCCTCCTTTCCCCGGGGGTCCCCGCGCCCGCCCGGAGCTGCCGATTGATTTTTCCGCTCGTAAACGGCCCCGATCGACCGGGGAATAAACACAGGAGGGAGTGGGGCTGGGCACGGCGCCTCGCGCAGTGAGTTTGGGGGTCCTCAGCCTCATCCCCCCCCATTCAGAGGGGTGGCAGGGGCCGTGTGGCACTCGCCGGGGGTGCTGTGGCCATGCCCGACGGGCAGGACCAGAATGGTGCCACCTCCTCTGCGAGGGTAACGTGACCCGCGGGGCTAAATCTGGAAAATTCCTCCCGGCAGCTTGGATTTCTCACCCACACCCGAGCCTGGGGACGCTGGCGTGCCTTCCCCAGGTGTTGTGTCCCTTCAGGTGGCACTGCCACCTCGGGCCGTGGGTCTGTCACCGGCGTTGCGGGGCAGCGCCCGATGTCCCTCGGAAGGTCCCAGCGGTTGCTGAGCAGCCACCCCCGTGCTGTCACCGCAGGGCCAAGGGACAGCTCGGGGTGCTGAGGGGGTGAGGGAGGCTTGGGGGGGCTTTGGGGGTCCTCCAGCCAGAGCGACCCCCGAGTGCCATCCCGAGGGAGGCTTGGGGTGGCTCTGGGGTCCTCCACCCGGAGCCACCCCCAAGTGCCATCCTGGGGAAGCTTGGGGTGGCTTTGGGGGTCCTCCAGCCAGAGCGACCCCCGAGTGCCATCCCGAGGGAGGCTTGGGGTGGCTCTGGGGTACTCCAGCCCGAGCCACCCCCGAGTACCATCCCGGGACGTTGGGTTCTGGCTGAAATAACACCCCCAGAGGGAAAGCAAGGAAGGGCCAGAAATAACCGTGGCGCTAAGTAGCAGAGGAGATATTCGGGAGGGAGATGCATTCCCTGGCTCCGGCCCCACCGTGGGGCTGGTGGTGCTGATGGGGCTCGGCTGGGGCCTGGACAGCCCCGTGGCTGCGGGAAAAGTGGGTTTGGGGTGGGGAGAGCGGCCGGGGCCATCGGATTTTCCTTCCAGTCACCCTTCAACCCCTCCATCCCCTTCCCAACTGCTCCGTTCACCCTCCCTGTGCCCCAGGGTGAGCCTGGCCAGGGTCTCCTCCCAGTAAGGACCAGTCTGGGGCTCCCACTGGTGCTGGGATGGCTGTGGCTCAGTGGGAAGGCCCTCCCAGGATAACAGGATGGAGCTGCCGTTCCGTGTGCTCTCCAGGCTGAGCGAGGGAGGGTGGGATGTGTCCCCAGGGTGGGACGTGGGCCCCGGGTCCCCGTCCTGTCCCACTGCTGCCCTCCCGCCGGGCTGACTCAGAGCGAAAGCAGAAGCTGCTGCGCATTTCGGGGGGCGGGGGAGAAGCCAAGCAAAACCAGAGGGGTTATTTTAAACCTGACCTAATTTCCCCCCTCTCCTCTCCGAGCTCAGCTCTGACCACCCTTCCCCATGCTCATCCTCTGCAGCTCTTCTTGGGAACTTTTGGGCTCTCCCACCCCTGTTTCCTATAAGGGGGTGGCTGGGGGGTCCTGCAGACAGGCTGGGTGGTGGCCCTGGGGCCAGCAGGGTTCGGTGGGTGCTGTAGGTGGCCCCAGGGCCAGCAGGGCTCCGTGGGTGCTGTGGGTGGCTGGGTGGTGGCCCCGGGGCCAGCAGGGCTTGGTGGGTGCTGTAGGTGGTGGCCCTGGGGCCAGCAGGGCTCGGTGGGTGCTGTGGGTGGTGGCCCCGGGGCCAGCAGGGCTCGGTGGGTGCTGTGGGTGGTGGCCCCGGGGCCAGCAGGGCTCCGTGGGTGCTGTGGGTGGTGGTCCCAGGGCCAGCAGGGCTCCGTGGGTGCTGTGGGTGGTCCCAGGGCCAGCAGGGCTCGGTGGGTGCTGTGGGTGGTGGCCCTGGGGCCAGCAGGGCCCGGTGGGTGCTGGGCTGGGTGGTGGCTGTGCCTCGCACCCTTCTCGTGCCACCCTCCTGCTCCCACGAGTGCCAGCCCTTCCTGAGGGAGCCTCTCGCCCTTCCCTTCATCTCTGGGGCCGTACATCCCCCGGGGGCTCCAGCTGTGGTTTTCCCTGTCATTCAGCCTCCTTCCATCCTCTGTGGGCTCTCCCTGGGGTCTTTTATGGGGTCACTGCCCCGTGCCCTCCTCCAAGGCTGTGTGCTCACCCCCTTAACGAAGCTCCAGTGGCTCACTGGCCCAGCCCTGGGCTCCCATCCCCCTTCGGACAGGCCACCATGGCTAATTAATTCCCTTCCCCCTCGCGTTCGATAGCTGCTCTCGAGCTGTGTAATCGCCGTCCGTCCGTCCGTCCGTCCGTCCACGCTGCCTTGATTTAATTTCCCCTCCGGCTGGCACGTGGCACCGGCTCCGGGTGGCTGTCACCGGCTCCGGGTGGCTGTCACCACTCCGTCTGCGACCCCACCTTGCATTCAAGCACTGAAACCCCCCAGATTTGTCTGGATTTCCCCTCACCGTGGGGAAGGCCTCTCCTTGCCTCCTGCCCTTCCCCTCACAACTTTTCCTTCGGCTTCCCCGCGATGTCGCACCCCAGACCCCCATCCCCTCCAGCCTCTCCCACACCCCGACCCCGCGTGGGAAAGCAGCCCCGTGGAAAGCCGTGGGTGGGGTGGCTCCCCGTGCCCCGGCATCCTCCACCCTCCGCGGGCCGCCGTCCCCTTTGTCCGGGGGAACAAGGGCCGGTCTGTGCCCCCTGCGGTCCCCCCCGTCCCCGCGCTCGCGTGCCGGCCCCGCACAGAGCTCGCCTTGTTTGCCCCGCGCCGGGGCCGAGCTTTGGCACGGCCGGCCCGGGGGGTTCAACCTGCCCCCGGCTCCTGGCACCCGCCGGCCTTTTCTTCCTGCTCTTCCCTCGCTTTCTCTTTCCCTTTGGCCGCCGGGTTCGCTCCGGGTCTCGCCGTCGCTGCGGTTTGGGAAGCGGCTCCGGCGGAGCAGTGAGTGCTGGGGTGCGGGGTCCTGGATGCTCTGTTGGGGTTCCTCCCTGCCAAAACTGAATTTCCTCCCTCTCCTCATCAATCCCAGCCCTGGCCACCCTTCCCCATCCTCATCCTTGGCAGTTCCCCTTCTCGGGAGCTTCCTGGGGGTGTTTTTGCCTTTCCCACCGCCATTTTCTATCAGGAGGCAGCTGGGGGGACCCGGAGGGTCCTCCCGGATTAGCCACCATGATCCTCCCGGATTAACCACCATCCAGGAATCCTCCTCCCTCCTCCTGCCTCAGTTTCCCCCCCGTGCCAGGCTGTCGGTGACGTGCCGTGTCCTCCTGCCAGGGTGACCTTGGTGCCAGGCGGGCTCCCCGGTGCCAGCCGTCCGTCTCGCCATGGCGTCGCGCATCGGGCTGCGGATGGAGCTGATGAAGCAGCAGGCGCAGCAGGAAGCGGAGCGGGAGCGGGTGCAGCAGCAGATGATGATGAACTACATGCAGCAGCAGCGCATGCCCGTGGCCTCCAGCCCCGCCATCAACACCCCCGTCCACTTCCAGTCGCCGCCGCCCGTGCCCGGAGAGGTCCTCAAGGTAGCCCGGTGTCCCCACCCCCGCCCGGGGCTGGCAGAGCCCGCGGGGTCCCTGATGGTTTTTGTCCCCTCAGGTGCAGTCCTACCTGGAGAACCCCACCACCTACCACCTGCAGAAGTCCCGGGACAAGAAGGTCCAGGCTTACCTGTCGGAAACCTACGGGAACAAGTTCGCCGCACACGTCAGCCCCGCCAGCCACTCTCCCAAGCCGCCCCCGGCCGCGTCCCCCGGCGTCCGGCCCGGCCACGTGCTGTCCTCCTCAGCGGGCAACAGCGCTCCCAACAGCCCCATGGCCATGCTCAACATCGGCTCCAACCCCGAGCGGGAGGTGAGGGCTGTCCCCAGGCTGCTGGGGACACGCACGAGGTGCTGGGAAGGGCAGAGGAGCCCACTGGCACTTGTGTCCTTTTCCCTTTCAGTTTGATGAGGTCATTGATGACATCATGCGCCTGGATGACGTTTTGGGCTACATGAACCCCGAAGTTCACATGCCCAACACGGTGAGTGAGGGGTGACAGGAAGGGACCAGACCTGGGGGTCCCACAGCCTTGTCTGTGCAGGGACAGAGGTGACACAGAGGCGACCTTCTGCCACATCCCCACAGCCGTGGCAGCCCAAACCAGCCTTGTCCATGGAGACAGCAACACCCACGAGAATCGGTTCTCCAGCTTCTTTTCCTCTCTGAGGACAATTGGGAACCCTTTTAAAAAGCTGGAGAGCTGGCACAGGGCTGTGGGGAGATGGGGGAGGTGGGACAGGGGTGGGGGAAGATGGGAGAGGTGGGACAGGGCTGTGAGGAGATGGGGGAGCCAG
>VZRL01006191.1:230713-283097 GCA_013397895.1 Origma solitaria | reverse complement strand
GGAGGCTGGAGGGAAGGTTTGGAGAAGGGAGCGCAAGTGTTGGGAAGGGAGTGGGGGTGCAGCGGCGAGTCGGGGGCCGAGGGGGCTTTGGCGAGGGTGGCCCCGCAAGGTGGGCCATGGGGGGATGTCGGGGGGCTGTAGGGGACGGGGTGCGGAGGGCCGGGGCGGCGGTGAGGTGGAATGGCTTGGGAGTGAGCTCTGCGGGCAGGATGGGCATGGATGGGGAAGCGGTGGTGAGGATGGAGGTGCAGGGGGCAGCGCTCAGCCAGGGCCCCCCGTGCCCAGGGGAGGCTCGCCAAGGAAAGGGCTGGGAGCGGGTCAGGGACTGCGGAGGGCTTGGCTGCAGGGAGCCGTTGAGCTTGTGCTGCTTGTGGGGTGCTGCCGCCGGAATTTTGGGGCTCGTGTGGTGTGTCGATGCCGGCAGGGAGGGCTTGGTTGTCTTGGGGAAGAAGGTCGCGTCTGGTGTGGATCCAAGGACGCAGACTGTCCCGGCGTGTGCCAGGAGCACACAGGAGCAGGGGCAGCCGGAATCGCACGGCATTTTCACACACGTTCCCGTGTGCGATGGGAACAACCTGCAGATGCACCGCGGAGGCTCCTCGGTGACCCTGCGGTCCGTGGGAATGTGGGCTGCTGCCCGTGTGGGGGACTGCTGTGGGAACGCAGGCAAGCGGGAATGGGGATTTAGGAAAAAGGCTGTGCCCGGTGTGGCTTGCCTGAGTAGGCAGGTTGGTATCTGGGGGACCCGAGCTGTAGCGGGGTCTTGAGCTGGTCCGTGGTGATTTATGGCTTGGTTATCTCGGGGGCTGTGCGGAATGGTCGGGGTGCGGGGAGAAGGGAGAGGATGGAGAGGCTGCTCCTGTGCAGGCACCGGGGAAGGAGTTTTGTGGGGCTGAAATCTGTCCTGTTCCGTGTCGGTGATGCTGCCTGCTTTGGGGTGGTTTGGGCTCAGTGGTTTGCAGCCCCATGGAGCCTGCTGCTGTGGTGCTGGGGTTTCTCGGTGGGGAGGGGAGATTGCAGGGCTTTGCAGGTGGAGAGCTGGATAGCAGTGACCAGGAGAGGAGGGAGCATGAAAAGAATTCTCTTGTCATGCCCAGAGCTCCCCAGTAGCCCTGGCAGGCAGCTGCAGTGAAGGTCTCTCCTTGGCTCATTCCTGCCTCCCAACCTCTTATTTTAGGAGTGGACTCTACTTTTGTCAAAAAAACCTAAAACCAGTTTAATTTCAATTTTTTCAATTTTAGTCCTCATTTAGTGGTTTATTGATTTTGCATGTGTGTTGTTCTTTGCCTATATTATTTCATCTGAGATTATTTCCGTTACCTGGGTTGTGCTGTATGGATTTATTTATTTTGAGTTGGGCTTTTTTTATATACAGATAAAACGAAAGATGCTGAAAGTTCACGTTAAAAATAGATGCTTTTTCTGCTTAAAGTCAGGGGCATATGTGTGATTTATTTTTTTGGTGTCATGTGAAAAACTTGTCCTTATGTGATGTTGTGATTAAAGGGTGCTTGTTGCTGGGGGATGGTTTTGAGTTAAAATAGAGAAACTGATGAGAACCAGGGGTTTTTTTTTGCCTGGCTGATGAAGAAGAGGGAGATGGGTGCCCTCTTCCTCTGTGAATTTCTCATCCCTCTGCAGTAACAGTTTGGCATTTCTGTCCTCATGAATGCATAATGTGTTCAGAGGTATTGGTGATAATTTTTTAGGCCGATTCCCTGTGATCACTAGAGGGCTTAAATGCCAAGACCTCTCGTTTTATAAAAAACAAGAACAAAACAACTCCCAGGTTCCCTTCCAAAACCAAATTATTCCCAATACCTGTGCCATTGGTGCTCTCTGCCAGTTACCAAGTAGGTTCCCAAAGTGTTGGAATTTTAGCTGCAGGATCACAAGGCTCAAAGGAGAGCCACACCAGTACTAGAAATATAAAGCCAACCTTCTGAAGCCTTTTGCAGTTTGTTTATTTTCTTGTAGAAATGTAACAAACTACAGAAAATATAAGTGGTCTGTGGGTTTGTTTGTTTGTTTTCTTGTCGAAATGTGACATAAACTATAGAAACTATAAGTGGTGCGTGGGCTTGTTTGTTTCTTTTCTTGTTGGAGTGTGACAAACTACAGAAAATATAAGTGGTCTGTGGGTTTGTTTGTTTGTTTTCTTGTCGAAATGTGACATAAACTATAGAAACTATAAGTGGTGCGTGGGCTTGTTTGTTTCTTTTCTTGTTGGAGTGTGACAAACTACAGAAAATATAAGTGGTCCTTGGGTTTGTTTGGGTTTTTTTGTAGGTGAAAGTTACACAAGAGCTGAAAAACATTCAGGTTGAGCAGATGACAAAACTTCAGGCCAAGCATCAGGCAGAATGTGACCTACTGGAAGATATCAGGTAAGGCTACAGAAAATGTTACCAAAATTCCTTTAAGGTCCAGTTTTTGGAAGAACATTTGAGTTACAAAATTCAGGAACTGACGATGGAATTTCCTCTTTGGATTTCCTGCTTTTAGGCTGTTAAAGTTTTGACACAGCTGGAAATTATAACTGGAGCTAACACAATGCAAACCATTTTTTCTTCTCTTCAATGGGGGAAATGTTAAAAGAAACTCACAAACAACATACAAAAAGCATTGGACTTTTCAGCAATATTTCTTTATATAATGTACTGAGACTTTGATTTACCAGTTGTAAAAGGCTGCTAAAATTACTAAAATATTTTAAAGCCACCAATGATTTATGTCTCACTAGAGATAGCTTTGAAAAGCACTTTCAAGCAGATTGCATTTTTTACCAGAAAGTTGCAAGGGGATATTTGCATTTATAATTTAAAACTCTGCACGAGTTCAAAACAATAGAGAAAATCCACATGACATCAGTTGTGGGGGTTTCATTATTCGTTTTACCTAATGTGATTTGCTTCTCTTGAAATGAAAAGTTTGCTTTTAACAAAATATGGTGGGAGTGGGTACCTGGCATTATATGGAGGATTAATCATTCAATTTCCTGTAAAATATTCAGCAGCAAGTCCATTGCTGCCCTGCACTTTTTGGCAGTGGATAGTCCACGTTAATTATTTAAATGAGATTTCCTGCTTGATGTTTGTATATTAAATGCAAGTGTTTGGCTTTGACAGATGAAGTTCTGTTTGTCTCACTATCAGTGTCCTCCATAAATCAGAATGTCAAGGCTTGAGCCTTTTCTCCCTCTTGTTTTTCTGGGTGTTGAAACACTTTTTTGTATGGGAAAGACCACAGCGTTCATTTCCTCAGATTAAAATTATTCTGGGGAGTGTGTAACTTGCAAATGCTGAGTAACAAGTAACACACTGATCCAAGGAATTTTCCCCCCTTAGATGGAAACTTATTTTTAGAACATCTAGGCTGGGTACTGCTGCTCTAGCCCAGGTTTTGTTAGCACTTGCTATTTTTCAGGAGCTTATGATCACTTCAGTCTGTGCTCTGCTGAAAGATGTCATGAGCTTGTGGGTACAAACCCAGGAAAACATGAAAATGCCGGCTTAAAATATTTTCCTTTAATGTAATTTAATTTCTGCAGTTAATTAAATTTCTGAATTTTAATGTTGGGGATTAGGAAGCCGGGTTAATATGTTTAATTCACTGCCATGGTCACCGAGTGTGTTCAGCACTCTGGTTGCAGAATTGCTGCGTGGATTTACAGATTAAACATTCTTTCAATGTGGGGTGATGAGATGGGGTATGACAGCTCCGTGGTGTCAGTGATTTGTTCAAATATCAGATAAGAGAATCAGAGAGAACCAGGGAATTGGAGGTTAAAAGCATTTGCTGAACAAGCCCTGATTTTGCTGTGTGAAGCAGCGGCCTTTGAATTGGGACAGGGGAAAGCTTTGGGGGCTCCATGGTCTTGGTCAGGGTGTGATGCTCCCGTGGGAAGTTGGGTGTCAACCTCATCCTAATATCCTGTGTGATTTATGGCTGGGTTCAGGCTATGCAGCCACTGTGGTTCTGGAGCATTCCGGAAAGCTGGAACCACACACAGGATCTTTTTGTCTCTGGAAGGAAGGTTTATTTTGATAGAAAGCACCCTGCTGTTATCCAAAAGTATGGAATTTTAGCTCAGTGCCATTTGTTTATCAAGACTCAGAAGACTTTGGGTCCTTTGGTATTGTTTTTGAAGCTTTCGGGTGCTGCAGGAGCACAGCTTTGCATTTGGAGTTCCAGAGACTGAAGTGATGCAATGGCAACAGGAAACACTGAATCAGGGCTTGCAAACTGGTGATTAAAATGCATGTTTGAAAAAGTTACTTTATTGTGAATAATTGCTTTGTTTGTTGGCATGTAAATGCAAGCATTCAAATGACATTTTTTGTATCACTTTTTGGTTGGGTTTTGTGTGCAACTAAAGAGAAGTGATATGAGGAAGAGATCAGAAAGTTCTCCAGCAGAACACATCCATTGTCGGGTGCATTAGGAGATGATTTTTTGCAGTCTACCAGACCATAAAGCATGCTTGCAGTTCCAGCAGCTTTGATACTTTATGCAAAACTGGGGATTCTTGGTCAGGGTTGAGGTATATGTGTGCAACCACCTTTTTTTGGATGACTTTTGACACTATGTAAAATTCTAGTATTTATTTTAAAAATACCAAATACCCATTTCAATCTTAACAAGCTGTGTTGTGTTCCTCTGTGGAAGCTCAGTAGCACTAAAGCTGAAGTCTCTTTCTGTGACTTGACAAGGCTCTAATAAAAATGTGTTTGAAATGTGTTAGTAAATAGATTTAAAAATACATTTCTGTGTTGATAATCTCTGTTTGGCTCTTTGTATTCCATTTCTTCTTGCTCAGTGACTGGGGAATTTGTGAAACAAGTGATTCAGGATGCTTTTAGGGTCTTTGGCTTAGTTTTAGGTATGACGTGTTTATCTTCCGTAGCTCACTGAAGCTATCTCATCCCTTCATGTGAGAGATCTGTGTTGGCATTACCACAAAAAAGATTGTCTTTCTGCCACTGGGATGGAGAAAGAGGTTTTTTCCTTGACAGGTAAATGTAGGGTTTATTGCTGTGATCCAGAAACTCTTCAACATCTGTGGCAAGGAGTCCTTCATCCACACTGGCTACTTTTAGGCAGTGAGTTAATTTTTTTTTCCCCTGGATTATGACTGGCTGAATTTATCAGAGGTGTTAGTATTCTTCATGTATTTTATTTTGGTTTTAAGATTGCCTTATTTGACTGATGGTAATAAATAAGTCACAGCCAGAGTCTGCAGTTGCTCTTGGTTTGCTGGGACACGGGGGTACTTTCCTTTTGAGTATGTGCAAGTGCCTGCAGAATTGTAAAGAACTCCATATGATCCACATTTTAATTCAACTTGGCATTTCTGTGAGGTATTTATGTGCTACAGACTTTATCAACTCATTAAGTGATAGTTGCTTTACCGTTACCATTAGGTCCTGCTTTTTCAAAGGCTTGAAGTTGGCTTTTCCAAAGCACTCGTTACACCTTTTCAGGTTTTGCTAAGGTATCCTAAAATGTCCTTCTAAAAAACTTCTTCACGTTTGTGTTTTGCTACAGAGAAAGAAGGTGTGCTTATGTGTGTGTTTTAACTTTAGTCTGGACTAAAGGTGTAGGGCCAGGTGCCGTAGCCCAAATAACTCTGCTGCGGCACGGGTTGGGTGAGTTCTGTGGATCAGAGAGCTCACCTGCCTGAAATCCAACCTTCCCTGGCTTTTCTCTCAGGTTTTTTGATAAATCCAGTCCCTGATCCAGTGCTGCTGCTGGCATGAGAGGGAGGAGGAATGATGAGTACCTGAGGAGGGAGAAAAGCAAAGCTGCGCAGCAGCAGCCCAGGTTCACACGGTTTAAAGTCATGTGTGACCCCAGCCTGATGCCCCTGTAGAAGGCACAGCTGCTGCTTTGTGAGTTACAGCTCTGGAAAATTCACCTTATTTAAGTCTTAACTCGTTTCGGCTGTCTGGATGTGTTGATCTACGTTGCTTCATCCTTTTAAGTCAGTTGAAATGAGATGTAAAGATTGCCCGATTTCTGGCTGAGATGGAATAACAATACAGTCCTTTCATGTGTTGGATCCTGAATTTACTTTTTTTAGGGTTTTTTCACATTCATAGTTTAAAAGGAATTGCCAAAGTCCCAGGCTCACAATCTACTTGTGCTGCTGATATGGATGCAAGTATATGTAGAAATACTTCTGTTTCCTTCCCTTTTCTGTCCTTGTGGTTTCTGCCTCTTGACTTTTTGGTAAAGTTGCATTTCTCTGTGTCATTCACATTTCTCCAGCTGCTGCCTTGCCTTTGTTGGGTGTCCTTGTGGGTCCCTTCCAGCTCAGAATATTCTGTGGTTCTGTGGTTTTTTATCTTCTACCCTCTCCTCCAAAGCTCTGCCTCCTTCTGAGGATTCCTTTCCCTTCCAATTTGCCAATTTCTTTTGGAGTTTTTTTGGTTTGGTTTGGTTTGTGTTCATCTCTTGCCTTTCTTTATCCAGTTCTGATCTTGTGAATTTTAATTAGCTGTCTATTTCTGCAATTCTTTCCTATTTCATGTTCAGCAGAGCCACTGAAGGTGTTTTAAGCCAAGTGGGTGATCTTGTGGCTCTTCCTTACCAATCTGAGCCCTTCCCTGTGTCGGATGCTGTTGCTGGGCTGTCTCTTCTGCAGGTCAGATGTGTGTGAGGGAAGCAGTAATTCCAAGGAGGATTTGTGTTTCTGTGCCCAGGATGAGGACAGAAAACTCCTTCGATGCCTCAGCCTGTTGTAACAAGCCAGAGCGAGCAGTAGAGATATTTAAAAAAAGAAAGTAAAAGTATGAATGAATTTACATCCGTAGCCAGCCAGTTCCTGCTCGTTTTAACATGTCATTTTGTGTGCTCAATTATGCTCCGTGGAAGCTTTTGCTGTTGGATATACTTTGTACTCCCTGGTGGAATTTGTGCTCCTGGAATCTGGCTGGCTGCGTTGGCAGCTTCCTGATAAGGTTTATGGCAGCTGGAGCTGAGTCTGGAGTAGAGAGCAGCCGCCTTTCCAGTTTTAAATACAGCAAATCTACACGATCCTTTAAAAGATTCTGTGCTAGGGAAGAGCCTCGTGGTGCTGCAGAAGGAGGAGCAGCTGGAGAAGGGAGCTGTAAAATAATATGTATTTATGTGTGTGTGTGTAGCCATATGTATTATAATTCCGTAAGAGAATCTGAATAATTTTGAGAAATCTCTGCTTTTCCTGCCCCCAGGCGTGGTGGTGGTGAGGAGTTTACCTTTCTTCTGTTCTTTCTGGTCTCCAGCTGCAGGGAATGCAATTTATTTGGATATTGCTGAACCTGGGCTCCAGAGCACGTTTGCCTCTGGCTAGTGGGTGTCCGATAAAGCCCCTTTTTAAAACATTCATCTCTCCACAAGGAGGTCCATCTCTTTTTTCCCTTTATACTGCTGAGAAATGTGTCCTTCCTTTTTTCCTTCAAGGTCATTCCCTGCATTCAGCAGATGCAATTCTTGCCTCTGGTGTTTGGGGCTTTATTTAAGCAGGAGCAGGGTGCTTTGCTCTGCTTACAGGTTCTGAAATCTGCAACCTGCCAAAGCAGAAAGCAGCAGAAGAGTCAGAAAAAATCCTGAAAACTATATGCAAAATGTTATTTTATTCTGGGTTTGACTTACACTTGAGGCTTTCCTTTGTGTGACTGGGATATTTATTTCTTTAAAACTTTTGGTTTTCTTATGAGCTGATGACATTTATTTCTTCCTGGATTGATCTTTCTCATCACTAGTGAGTATTGTGACATTATTTTGTATTTTTAATTCTTTTCCCAGTCTCTGTTAATTAGTTGAGAACACACAGTTCTTTGCTATAACACTAAATAGGCAGAAATTTCAGAAATTTTGAGAGAAGTTGTTGCAGTTACTTCTGAATAATATTCCATATAAAGGTACCACAGAATCTGTGGTCTGGGCACGTTACCTATAATTAGGCAGGGCTTTAATGAGATGCTCACATTCTTGACGGAATTAAAATCTGGTGATGTTTTGACTGGAACTGTTTGAGGGAAGCTTGGAATGTACTTTAAAAAAAGCTGTTGCCTACTGGGTGTGGAAATCCAAGTCCTGAGCAAAAAAAGAAGAGTTTTAGTATAAACATGGCCACAGTGTAATGATTCAGGCCTGTCTTGGCACAGTGGAATTGAGAAATGGATCACATTCCTTCTTTTTTTTTAATCCCTGGCATACAAAAATTAATGGATCTCCTGTTTTAGTATTTCTATGTACTGATACTGATAAAAGTTAAATAATCAAAAGTCTTTTTTGTTTGCTTTTTTGTAGCAGAAATAATAGTGTAAAAAACCCCCAACAAACCAGTACTTAGATCAGAATGAAAATTAATTTTTTTTTCCATTTTTTTTCTCTAAGGTTTTTCTTAAAGCAATTCCAACACATGCTTTGGAAATCTGATTTTTAAAGACTTTCAGGAGAACCTAGGCTTGTTCTGTTAAGCTGTGGCTTTAGTGTGAGTTTGTCTTCCAAGACATAACAAGAGGATTTGGGTTCTGAGTACAACAACTCCATGCCAAAAGTTGCATTTTCACTTTTGACTCAATGCCCCTTTTTAAGAACGAAGTCTTTAGTTTGCAGAAAGTTGTGTGGGTTTGAATTTTTTTTTTCCCTGAATTTTACCCGACCATGGTTTTTCCGGGAGCTAAGTCTCATTTTTCACCACGATGTTACTTGGCAGAGCTTTGGGAAACCGGCAGCTGCCATGAAGTCCTGTAAAGTTGCCTTTGTTACAGATTTTTATGGGGACAATTGCAATATATATGAAAACATACAGCATGGGGTAGTTTTAAAGGAACAGAAAGCTCTTCCTTTGATCCACTTGTTCCAACTCAAGCTGCTTCTTGGGTTTTCTTCCTTCGTCACATCGCTTCTGTGATGAAGGCTTTCCCTCAAGGTTTTTAATCCCAGCTCGTGCTTGGAAAACCTGTGGGTGAGGGGAATTGAAGATGTTGGGGGCATCCCACAAACGTCATGATGAGCTGCGTTGGAGAGAGGAGGAGCATTCTTCCCGCTCCAGACACAGTCAGTGTCGCCTGGCCTGATTTCCTGGGGTGGTGTGTCATCATGGAGTCACCAGGGGACATCCTGATGGAATGGACCCATCAGGACCCATCAGTGGATCCTCTAGTCCAGCTCCTGGCCCTGCACAAATACCCCAAAATCCCCTCTGTGCTTGAGGGTGTTGTCCAAAGGCTTCTTGAAGTCACCGTTCCCTGGGGAGCCTGTTCAGTGCCACCGCCTGGGGGAAGAACCTTTTCCCAATATCCACCCTGAGCCTTTTGTTCTGTTTGGTTTGGTGCCAGAAGTGTTAATTTGCAGGTTTTGCTGCCTTTGCCAATCTCCCATGAGGAGGCCTCAGAAATGTCCTGCCTTTCCAATGCCGGTGTCCTGAAAAATGAGGGGAATGGGATTATCAAATCATCCACCATGTAAATATTCCACGTAAAAAGAGAGGCTGTGGTTTTGCTTGGTTGTTTTTTTCCCCAGAAAAGGGCCGATGTACCATGGTTATCTTGGCTGCAGAGAACTCGGTGTCCTTACTTTTTTTGCCATTCCCAGCTGGTCCTTGAGCAGCCTCTCCTGCCCCCAGTGACCTTTTAACCCAGCTAATATCTTATCTTACACGTGGTGATTTTGGTTTTCTGATGAATATGCATCTGATTTTTTACCATTTTTTTGTCTTAGTAAAATCAGTGACCTTGTTTAATCATCTTGATTGCTTGCTGCATATGAAAGCACACAGAAAAGGTGTTTTGCATTTGTACTTTGAAAAACTGGCTGTTGAAAAAAAGGTAAAACCTTATCAAATGCAAGTTGCTCCAGTCAAGTATTTGCAGTAAACGAAACTGGTTTGTAATGGCTCAATGCAGTGCCTTTCTGATTGGTTTTTATAGTAGGTTTTAAAATTTTCATAACATTTTTCCAAAATGCATGGTAGGAGCATGTTAAGTTGGGGGCTTGTTATTGACTTTAAGCTTGTAAGTGTTGGGTTGTGTTTATTTATGGAGTAAATGCAATATTTCCAATTAAAACTTGAGGAAAGAGAGTGAAAAGTATTGAATTAATGGTTGTAAGTGTTGAGCTGTGTTTATTTAGGAAGTAAATGTAACATTTCCAATTGAAACTTGAGGAAAGAGAGTAACTAAAAAAATAATCTATCAAAATCTAGCTTTTTTTCCCCTGTGTGCCACTGTAAGCATGGAGATTCCATTCTCAGACTTTTAAAATTACTCGTAACCTTCAGCGATGTTCCTTCGAAGAGCCTTTGGAGTTATTTTAAGCGTTCCTTTCTTTGTGCCACTGTGAGAACAGTTTGGGCTGATCCCCAGTGGCTCTGAGAAGGTTGTTCACACACTCCTCTCTCCTCCTGCGCCATCTCCAGCAAACATCCTTTTAATGAGACAGACAAAACGCACTGGTGTCTAATTTTATGAGCAGAGCTCAGCCATGCAGAAGTCTTTCGAAGATTTATGGTGGTAAAGCCACTAAGTATAGTTATTTCTAGCCAGATGCAAGCCAGTGTTAGTGGGAAAATGTTGGCACTTGTGACCATGTTTAAATACATACAATCCTGAGCATAAATAAGATTTTTGGGGGGCTCTGCTGTGTTCTGTTTGGATTTTTGAAGGAGAATAAAAGGGAGGCAGCAAAAAACTGACCAAACCACAGTTTTTCATGAGGTTATGATACTCTGAGATGAGCTCTCATCAGAAGTGCTTTTAAAGGTCTTTGAATATAATAATGAACCATAGATTTGTAGAATGTTTTTGGGTTGGAAAGGGATGTTAAAGCTCATCCTGTGCCACCCCTGCCATGGCAGGGACACCTCCCACTGTCCCAGGTTGCTCCAAGCCCTGTCCAGCCTGGCCTTGGGCACTGCCAGGGATCCAGGGGCAGCCACAGCTTCTCTGGGCAACCTGTGCCAGGGCCTGCCCACCCTCCCAGGGAACAATTCCTTCCCAAGATCCCATCTATCCCTGCCCTCTGAATGGCCCCATCTTTCAGTTGTATCAACCTCCCAGCTCAACTCGGTGTCATCGGCAAACTGGAAATTTGAGAAATCGCTGTATAAAAGGTGGAATTACTTTGCTTTTATTTCAGGGTTTGAGAGTGACAGAGATGAGGGTCTGAAGTTCTTGAAAAACGACGTAAAATTGACCCCAATTTTTCAGCCTTTCAGCAGGGAGTAAAAGAGCTGTAATCCCTTGACATAATTGTGAATTTCTGTCTTGAAACATTGCCCTGTGTTACGCTGCTGAATTTCTGTTAATGTTTGACCTGAAAATCATTGTCTTTCCATCCTAAAGCCAGGCAGGGACAGAAAAGACAGGCTAGATTGCCCTGTGAATTAAAAAGAATATTCAGAAAAGCAATAATAGGCGGTGTTACGGTGTCTTGATTTCTAGCAGCTGCATTTCATAGTCCTGGTGTGTTCCCAGCCTGGTTTCAGCCTGTCTTATCTCTAAATGTACTTTGCTCATTTTCAGCTGTGTTGCCACTGGTGAGAAAGGGCATAGATGGCCATGGCTTCCCATGTTATTTTAATGTGCTTGTTGTTTATGAAGTTTTCTTTCATGTTGATTGATTTTGTGTGATTGTTTCTAATTATCTCTCTGTGATCCAAGCTGGCTGAGTAAGAGGACAAGTAAATATCACTGCCTACTAACACCTAATTAAGAAAGAGGTCCTGCTTTTGAATTTTGTCTTTCTCTGCTCATTCTTCCCCTGTTCTTCGCAACTCTGTTCAGCCCCAGAGTTGTGTGAGAGACACAAGACAGGGAACTCCTGGAGAGGACCCAGCAGAGGCTACAGAGACGGTCAGGGACAGGAGCACCTCGCTTACGGGGCAAGGCTGTGTGCCCAGCCTTGAGAAGAGACGGCTGAGAGAGGATTTTAGCAATGCATACAAATATTTTAAAGGCAGGTGCCAAGAGGACGGGGCCAGACTCTTTCCAGGGACAGGACAAGGGGCAATGGGCACAAACTGGAATGCAGGAAGTTACACTTGAAAATGAGGAAAAAAGCTACTGTGAGGTGACAGAGCACCTGGAGGAGGCTGCTTAGAGAGGTTCTGGAATCTCCTTCCCTGGGGATATTCAAAACTCCTCAAGGTGAAGCTGCTTTGGCAGGGAGGGTTGGGCTGGGGCATCTCCAGAGGTCAGCTCCAGCCCAAGCTGCTCCATCGTTCTGTGATTTGCTGAGATTAAGAGAGGACCATTGCAAGGGTGGGGATTTTTTGGACATGAGTTACGGCAAAGCCCAAACCTTTGAATTTCAATAAATTTGTTTAAGCAGTTCCTGTGGCATTGGTTTAAGATGATAAACTTTAGATATTTCACTGTACCAACAATACCAGGATGTTCTTCAAAAGCAGATTTGTGTCCAGCGCGCACCTCAAAAGACAGTCTGTTCCAGCCCTACACAGCAAAGGGAGCTTGGGTGTGATTACCTCACACTCTGTGTCTTGAAAACCTCGACAATGGGGACTCTACACATCCCTGGGGAGGTTGTTCCAGGGACTGATGCTCTCTTTCTAAAATTAGGGAATTTGGAAGCAAAAGATTCAAGGCTCATGATTTCATTTCCTCTAGACTTCTGAGCAATCTCATCTTTTCTTTGCATTTAAAAGAACGTCAGTTCTCTGTGTAGCAAACATTGGTATTTTTTGGGTACTTGTACAACTGATGTCTTTGGGATTGTTAGTGCGAGTTGCAGCTCTTCCTTGTATCCCACATTTCCCACCCAGTAAGAGAAAAGAGATGAAAGGAAAGCAATTTCTGCAGTCGCAGTAAGAGTGGTTTGTACCTCCTTCTTAGCTCTTCTGTGTGTGTTTGAAATTGAAGCAAAAAGCTCAGAATTGTAACAGTGTGGGAGGTGTTGAGTCTCTCAAATCACTATAAATAGTGGCAGACTTGGGAAGACTTGGGAAGTGCGCTAGTTCTCTTGGGGAATCTCATTTTTTGCCCTGTGCTTGCTGTGTAAAAGGTGCAATGAGTGATGTACAGGCTTTCAGGGGAGCATCTGGCTGAGAACTTCTGATCTGCCTAAATGTATGTGGAGCTTAAATGATGTGCATTATGTTCAAACAGGTTAAAAAATGCAAACAAACTTTTTCTAGACATTGTTCATCCATATTTGTATTAATTGATGTGAAAGCAGATTTTAGTTAATTGCTATGAGCTAATCAGCTATGTACAAGACAAAGAAGGCTCTATATTCTTGCTTTTCTAAGCATTTGAAGCTTAGGCTTTTCTGCTGAGGAGGTGAATGTAATCTTTGTGATTACAGGAGTTTTTCATTTGGAAATCTGCAGAATTTTGATTGTAGTATCCAAAGACTGGTTGAAGTTGACGTTTTGGTCTGCCTGTTGCTGGGGGAAGTGACTGGACTGGATCCTTAATGCCAGAGGAATTGAATCCTCTTTTTGTCTGTTGGGCATTTGATACTCAAGACATAGTTTTAAAAAACTGCATAAAGACTTTGATCATCCTCTAATGTGTCACTGATAGAAATGTTCTTTAATTCTTTCTTCTGCACGTGCTTCCTGTGTGCTCCCTCTTCTTTCGGTGAGAGGCTGCTCTCTTCTTTTTCATCTTCACAAAGAGCAGCCCAAGGAGGAGCGAAGGTATGTTTCTTTGCCCTGAAACTGAGCATGGCCATGTTATTATTCCCGATTTCCTGGGGAGACTTGGACTTGTGACTTGTGTGTCCTGCAGCCAAGGTTTGCTGTTCCTGCGGGGCTCTGCTGTGCCGCAGGAATGCGGCCGTCACAGCGCTCTTTGTTCCGGCCTTTGGGGTGGTGTTTGAAACACCCTGGGCCTGGGTTATGAAGTGCCTCGAGCTTTGATCTGCCCTGAAAAGTTCGTTTGAGTTGGTGGGGGTGCTTTGATGTTCTCTGCTCGCTGGGTGCCAAGTCCTTCTGGTGGAGGTGCAGCGCAGAGCTGTTGTCCAGTGAAGAACCAAGACCGCGTCTCTCCACACATCCAAATGCTGCTTTACTCTCAGGGACCAAATGGATCTCTCTGCTGGAGGAGTTTATCCATTGTAGTTTTGATTTTTTTTCGTTCTAAATTTAGCGGGTTAGCTCGATGCTGTGCGAGAGGAGGGCTGGGCCCTTTTGTTGACACAGCTCGCTGGATGTTTGAAATGCCTTTTGCCTTCTCTGCACCCAGCTGCGCTGCTGAACTGGCAGCTCAGAGGCAGCCAACAGGAAAGGCTGCGAGAATTGGGATTGTTCAGCCTGGAGCAGAGAAGCTTCGGGGTGACCTAATTGCCCCTTCAGGACTTGAAAGGAGCCCACAAGAAAGATGGAGAGGGACTTGGGACAAGGGCATGGAGTGCCAGGACAAGGGGAATGGCTTCAAAGTGCCAAAGAGCAGGGCTAGTTGGGTTTTGGGGAGCAAGTTCTTCCCTGTGAGGGTGGGCAGGCCCTGGCACAGGTGCCAGAGCAGCTGTGGCTGCCCCTGGATCCCTGGCAGTGTCCCAGGCCAGGCTGGACAGGGCTTGGAGCAGCCTGGGATAGTGGAAAGTGTCCCTGCCCATGGCAAGGGGTGGCACTCGATGCTCTTGGAGGTCCTTTCCCACCCAAACCACACTGTGAGTCTGTCATGATGATGAAGCTGTATTAACAACCCTGTTCTGGTGTTACTGAAGCTCCAGAGAAATGGTCTTAGCTACATTACCCTCGTGCTCCCCAAAAGTACTGTTTTCACTAAGGAATTTCCAGTTTAGCTGTATTTCAAAGGCAATTCTTAGTTTCCAGTTCAGCCCCTGAGCTGTATTTTTGCTCAGGGAAGATGATTCTCTGTTGGGTTTCCTGTGCGAGGTGTTGGGAGCAGCCGATGCTGCTGCAGGTGGTAAGCAAGATCAGTATTCTCGTCAGTGGCAAGAAGACAAGACGACTTGTCCCCTTTCTGATATCTTCTCCATATCTTTTTTTTGGCTGGCAATAGGCTGAAGTTTCTCCTTTTGGGAAAAAGTTTGTAAGGAATGCACGTGTTCAGGGAATGACTGGACGTGGCACTCGACGGCGCCAAGGTGGTGATCGGTCAAAACTTGGACTCTATGATCTCCGAGGTCTTTTCCAACCTAAATGATTCTGTGATTCTGACATATATCTACAGATAGATCTTAGAAATTGGGCCACATATTTTCACTGAACTGTTACATTTCACTGACTGAAAAAATAACAGTACATGTACTGTGTTCTTATAAAGCAGGGCAATTGTTCTTTGAGGAAAAAACCCATTATAGTAATTATTATTACCTGTAGAATCCATTAAAATACAGAATTTGACTTACGTCAGTGTTAGTGACAATGAAACCTTGTGAAGGGCATCATTTAAAATTGAAGTGCTTGTATTAAGTCTGTAGGAAAAGAAAGGAGAAAAGTCTTTCTAATAAACCTGGGTGGCACTGTCAAGATTCCTGAAATGTGACAGATGAGTAAAGTAAGGTCTCCGAGGTGGTTGTTGCCTGCTACAAAACCTTTTGCAGATCCAGGATGAAATAAGAAGCATGAATGATGAAATGTGTCTTGGCTTCTTGCTGTTAAGCAAATGGGGATCAAAGAAACTCCTCATATTCCTGTTTTCTAAAAGCTCCTTGTAGACAGTCTGAGTTATAACCTCCTAGGCTGTTTTTTTTCTGAAAGGGAAATGCCTTGGATTTGATTAATCAGGGTTGGGGAAGCTATAGAAAAGCACCCTTGTATTTGTCTAAATTGTGTCTCTCCCTAATGTTTGCTTAGTTTCCCATTTTAAAACAAAAACTCATTAGTGATCATTTTAAATACACTTAAGCTCTCAAACCAATCCTTGCATTTGTTGTGAATGTTAATGCTATAAAGAGGGCATGCTTTTATTTTGAAAAGGGTGAATGAAATGCTCACACTCACCAGCAGCTTTCTGGCGGTTCTTTTTTGTTTTCTTTTTTTATTCTGCTGAAGGAAAAACTATTGTTTCAGCATTGTTTTGTGTCTGGATGTCATGTTCCTCTGATCACATGCTGGACTGCTAATACTTCTCTGAGACAAATTGCTGAAAACATTGGCTACATTTGAGGTTGCAAGAATTCTCTATATATAGTGACAGAATTGATTTTTTTGGCTCTGTTGCTAGTGGCAACTCATCCTAATCCCAAACTGTACAGTAATGTGATTTATGGGGAGTGCATTGCTCACTGGTGAATGTTGTCTGGAATTTTTTTCTCTGTGCATTGCTAGAGGGTCACTGTTCAGGCACGAGGTAAAGATAATTTCATGGTTTATCATAGATTGTGTGGATTAGAACATTGAAAATGATGAATAAAATCATAGCTCCAAAGCAAACTTAGGGAAAAACGGCTTTGTTGTTTTTAACAGGTTTTTAAAGGAGAAGATTCTCATTAATTGGGCGCTTGTGCTGATGAAAATCACAGCTATCTCCCGTTTAAGCCCCACTTTGCTTGGGGGTACTTTCACACCAAGCATTTTGCATATGTATTAATATTTTTTGTTCAAATAAATTTTACTGAGTATTACAAAGCTTCTGTTCAAAATGCTGCCAAGATATATGCCATGTATGTTCTAGTATCTTCTGTATGTTGTAAAGAGCACTTAGAATTGCACCCCTGGCCTGTGCCGGTTGTGACTGACCTCTAAATGTCCTGCTAAAAATTATGACTTTATGAAACATTGCGTGTGGAAGTTTCAGATTTTAAGTGTGTCGGTTAAACTACTGTGAGTAAGCAATGCACTCCTGAAAATCAAAATGGGCTTTTTAGGAAGGGACATTTTTGTAACAGCAGGAAATCATTCGTGGTTGGTCATGATGATCTTCAAGGTCTTTTCCCACCTGAACGGTTCTGTGTGTGAGAACTTGTGAAGTCAAGAAGTTCAAAGTTAGACTCTCTGGCTTTTGTTTTTCAAAGCAGGATCTCATTTATCTGCTCTCTGTGGGCATGGAAGACAGAGTATTTTACTCCTTTGAGTTGAGTGGGGTTAGAAGAACGGTAGTGCCTGGAGTTGCTTGAGGGCATGGCAGGAGGATGATCCAGGTACTGAAAATTGTGTGAAAATTGGAGTAAAACCATTGTAGATAAATGCTGGCAGGAGAGGCCGGAGACTGCTTTGGCCACAGAGATACCATGCACACCTTTGATTCCTTGGTCATCTAGTTTGCTATATCCTGATATATTGAAATATTGGTTGAAATATTTTCAGCTTTAATACCTCTGTTTACATTCAGGAGAATTTTCCTTCAGTGTACTTTCATCTTAGTTGAGGATAAGCGGAGATTTAAAGAGTAAACATTCCAAAGGATAAATGGTAGTAAAGCTGTCGGAGCTGATTAGTTTTAGGTGTGAGATGAGCAGGCTTCTAATTGCAGCGCAGAGATACAGAATCCAGTGCAGTTGTGAGTTACTGTAAATCTTCTGTGTAGCAGAAACACAGAACAGGGCTCCTCAGGGTGGTAAAATGTTCTGTAGTAGCTGAATCAACAAGGGATTACTTGGCTATAAAAGGATGGGGTGGATATTGTAGCTCCTATTTGCTCGGGGAGAAACTGTTAGAAAATTGTGAGATGTGTTGTAGAAAGGAATTTGTAGAGGAGAGGAGCTCTGCTGTGGTACAGGATGTTTGAACTCCCAGTTACTCCCTTTCTGCAGGAATTTATGAAGCTCCATTTGCAAGAGCTATTTTAAGAGTACGATGAAAAAGGAGACAGTACAGACTATGTATATTAAAGTCAAGTTTAAAAAAAGGCCACTTTTTTTTCTTTTGTACTTGCCAGAGACTTGGAGCAGTGCACTGAGGTAAGCAGAAAGTGAGGGCTGACTTGCCAGCGAGCTGCAGGAAAGAGAGCTGAATTCCTTGACTCAGCAAGCAGAGAGTTTCCTGATGTTACAAATATTTGTGCTTCACGAGTTGTAAAGATGTCCTTCGCACGTCTGCTGAGATCAGGCAGACCTCAAGTGGATCCACAAGCAGGAAATGTCACTGGCTTCTTGTGCTGGGTCAGAGAATTCCATTGTGGGCAAAAATTTAGGCTGTGGGTGACCTTGCCAGGGTGGTTTTGAGTTTGTTCTGCTCCCTCGTGTGCTTTCACAGCTGGTGGGACCTTGGCCTGCCCAGCAAGGTTCTTGTTAAAAATCTTGGCCCGGAGGACACGTTCGCACTGCGTTGGGATGTTTGTGGTGTGAGAGCTCCACGTTGTCCGTACTTGCCTTCGGGGGGGAGGCTGGCGTTCGGAATCCTGCCCAGACTGGTGGTGGCTTGGGCTTCTGTGACCACAAATTGCCTTCAGGACCTGGAGACGCGCCGCCGTGAGAGCAGAATTCAGCTCCTTCATGCAGCTGCTGGGCAGAGTCTCCTGGGAAGCAGCCAGGATTGATGGGTTTAGCTTCGTTTTCCTCAGGAGGACTTGCAGAAGCCAAGGAGCAGAGCATCCCGTTGAGTGGGGAAGTCAGGAATTTCAGCAGAAGCCCCTCGAGGCTGAGCAGGGACAGCGTGCGAGCTCAGTGGGCAGTAGGGAGGAGCATGAAAGCTTTGCTTGGCTGCTCAAGGACAAGATCAGTGACACCTCCAGCTGCTCAGGGACATGAGGAGTAGAAGTAAAAGGAGGGATGCCCTGGGAGCAGCAAGACATTTTCTGGGGCAGCCTAGTGATGGGCTTTAGGGAAAGGGCTGCAGCACTCAGTGGTTTTATTCCCTCCTCAACCTTTGCAGGGAAAATCTTTCCATTTACTGATGTCTAGGAAAACGTTCACATATAATTTGGAAGGAAGAAACAAGGGAATGCTCTGCTGTGGATGTTGATGAACATATTTCTACAAGACCTGGGGGAAGAATTCCATGTGTGTATCTCTGTGCTGAAGGGCATGGCTGTGATGTAATGTTGGAGGTAGCAAGTTTAACTGGAGACCAGGCAAATAAAGCCAGCCCAAAATCCAGGCAGCAGAACTGTGTTTGAACAGTGCTATTAAATGCCCAACGCACTGCAGTAACATCTTGTGGAGTTTATTTAGTAGGTGGTGCAAAGTCTTCACCAGGGAAGGCACTAGTAGCAGTGCTGATACTATTCAAACCTGACATGGAACTTTTATTCCTTGATAAAAATGCTGTTGAATTGCTTATTTATATAAAGAACATAAACGTGGCAGGTGACAGTGTGCATGTAGAAGAGTCGTCTTTCTAGGAAGGGATCTGTTTCATTCAGATGATATAAAACCAGTGAACAAAAGAGAGTTTGTTATTTTTTTAAACCAAACATGAAGCTGTGATTTGCTGTAATGTGACCTCTGGTGATTTTTTTCTTGGAGTGGCTGAAAAGAAACCTAAAGTATTCTGTGCCGGTGGAGACTCTGGTCTCAAATGAAATGGAAGTGACTTTGTCCTTGCTTACAAGTTCTTAATTTCTTCAGTTGCCTTTTTACAAGGGCATGAGATCAAGTCTTGGAGTCAGCACTGGTTTGACTGAACTTTGGCGATTTTTAAATTGAATCCAGTTAGCCAGAAAGTGATTGGAGCCACCTGTATTCCCTGGTGAGGTGTCTTTGATTGCTGATGATTTTCAGGTGGTCAGTACAAAAAGTTGTAATGAAGGAGTTAATTCTTTTACATCTTGTGATTAAGGTGAAACTTCACTTGCCACGTTTTGTCCAAGGTGAAATTTTTGACGTATAAATAAAAAATATCATTAATGGTGTTCAGTGATCAATGTTGGAGGAGCTTTGCTGGGAAAAAGGAAAGTCCATCTACAAAATCTCTGAATTTGAAGTCTTGGGTACTTTGTGACATGGTGGACAAGGGGAATGGATTCGGACTAAGAAGAGGGTAGGTTTAGATTAGATATTAAGAGGAAGTTCTTCCCTGTGAGGATGGTGAGGCCCTGGCACAGGTGCCCAGAGCAGCTGTGGCTGCCCCTGGGTCCCTGGCAGTGCCCAAGGCCAGGCTGGACAGGGCTTGGAGCAGCCTGGGACAGTGGGAGGTGTCCCTGCCCATGGCAGGGGTGGCACTGGATGAGCTTTAAGGTCCCCTCTGACCATAACCATTCTGGGATTCTGTGAAGTATGTTCCAAATTTTTATAATCTGGTTGTTGCACTCCCATGGTTTCTGCAGCCTGTGTACAGATAATTTCAGAAATGCATGCTTTTCTGAAAAATAATTTACCCTTCAGACACTCAGAATTTTATGCAAATCTTTTAAAACATTTCAGTAGTGGTAATTCTGTTTAGAAAAGAGAAAACCACGAAGCGGAGCTTATTACATGCAGCGTTTGAGAGTCTTGTCGTGATGAATAATTTCTGTAGATTAATTATTGCTCCAGGTATGTTGTCTTTGTCTCTGCTGGACACGGGGAGGGAATATTAATGCAGTGTGTCCCTGCATCCATGGGTGTTCCTGGAGTCCCTCATTAGCCATGCAGCTGCTGCTGTGTTATCTTATCTCAGCATTTATTGCCAGCCCCTGCCCTGAACTGAGCCGTGGGGATGATTTATGTTTGCTGGAGTATTTGGGATTCAGTTGTGCCTTTGTTAGTGACACACCTGTCCTTAAATTAAAAACCAGGTAACAGCACTTGTTTGGTTGTATGATACTGATTCATTGTGATGCATTTTTCATGGGGAAAAGTGGGAGGAAGCATCCAGATAAAAGTACTGAATTAAACCAAACAAGGACATTGTCATTCCTTAAGAAGACTGGTTTTTCTTCAAGGGGGGAAAAATGTTTCCCTCCTCCCAAGTATTTCAGGATTGCTCCCCTTTTGATTTTGTAGTGGGAGCTGACATTCCAAGGGATGTTTTAATTCAGTGTCGTGGTCTGGGGAAGGGGCTGAGCCCCAGGAGCAGCTGAGGGAGCTGGGATAGGGCTCAGCCTGGAGCAAAGGAGGCTCAGGGGAACCTTGTGGCTCTGCACAGCTCCTGCCAGGAGGGGACAGCCGGGGGGGTCGGGCTGTGCTCCCAGGGAACAGGGACAGGAGGAGAGGGAACAGCCTCAGGCTGGGCCAGGGGAGGCTCAGGGTGGACATGAGAAGCAATTTCTTAATGGAAATGATTGTCAAGCCTTGGCAGGGGCTGGCCAGGGAGGTTCGGAGTCCTCATCCCTGGAGGTGTCCAAGGAAGGCCTGGATGTGGCACTCAGTGGTTTGGGCTGGGTGACAAGGTAGGGATTGGGCACAGCTTGGACTCAGTGATCCCTTGAGGTTTTTTCCAATATTAATGATTCTATGACTTGGCAAGACAAATGCCATCATTTTGAACATCCCTTCTTCTTCCCCAGCTTTTATTGCTGAGCATGATGCTCTGTGGTCTGAGGTCACCTGGGTGATGTCAGCTGTCCTGACTGGGTCCCCTCCCAATTTCTTGCACACCCCCAGCCTACTCACTGGTGGGAACAGTTTGCCCAGAGAAGCTGTGGCTGCCCCTGGATCTGGAAGTGTCCAAGACCACGCTGGACTGGCCTTGGAACAACCTGGGCTAGTGCGAGGTGTCCCTGCCCGTGCAGGTGCTGGAAGGAGATGGTTAGTAAGGTCCCTCCCAAGCCGAACCGTTCTGTGGTGTGAGGAGCAGGAAAAGCTTTGAGCTGTGTAAGCCCTGCTCAGCAATAACGGGAACATCCCTGAGTTATCTGTGCTCTGAACTTTGTGTTCTCAGCACAAATCCCAGACACAGCCCCATCCCAGCTACTGTGCAGAAAATTAACTCCATCCCGGCCGAGCCCAGCGCTCTGAGCTGTGACCTGGCAATGGAGCTGGATATGCAGGTGCAGCTGCAGGACTTTGAGTTTCCTGGGACTCCAGAGGTGGGGTGAGATAATTCCCTGTCACCTTGGAAAGGTCGTGGCAGTCAGGAGAGTTCCCTGACGACTGGAGAAAGGCGGATGCCAGACCCATTTTCAAAGACCACTGGAAGGAGGATCTGGGGAGCAGCAGCGGCTCATCTTCATCTTAATTCCTGAGAAAATTACAGAGCAAAACCTCCTAGAATCCATTTTCCAGGCTTCTTTTCCATTTCTTGAATGGGCACAAAGGTGATTTAGAGCAGNCCATGGCAGGGGTGGCACTGGATGAGCTTTAAGGTCCCCTCTGACCATAACCATTCTGGGATTCTGTGAAGTATGTTCCAAATTTTTATAATCTGGTTGTTGCACTCCCATGGTTTCTGCAGCCTGTGTACAGATAATTTCAGAAATGCATGCTTTTCTGAAAAATAATTTACCCTTCAGACACTCAGAATTTTATGCAAATCTTTTAAAACATTTCAGTAGTGGTAATTCTGTTTAGAAAAGAGAAAACCACGAAGCGGAGCTTATTACATGCAGCGTTTGAGAGTCTTGTCGTGATGAATAATTTCTGTAGATTAATTATTGCTCCAGGTATGTTGTCTTTGTCTCTGCTGGACACGGGGAGGGAATATTAATGCAGTGTGTCCCTGCATCCATGGGTGTTCCTGGAGTCCCTCATTAGCCATGCAGCTGCTGCTGTGTTATCTTATCTCAGCATTTATTGCCAGCCCCTGCCCTGAACTGAGCCGTGGGGATGATTTATGTTTGCTGGAGTATTTGGGATTCAGTTGTGCCTTTGTTAGTGACACACCTGTCCTTAAATTAAAAACCAGGTAACAGCACTTGTTTGGTTGTATGATACTGATTCATTGTGATGCATTTTTCATGTTGCTGGGGAAAAGTGGGAGGAAGCATCCAGATAAAAGTACTGAATTAAACCAAACAAGGACATTGTCATTCCTTAAGAAGACTGGTTTTTCTTCAAGGGGGGAAAAATGTTTCCCTCCTCCCAAGTATTTCAGGATTGCTCCCCTTTTGATTTTGTAGTGGGAGCTGACATTCCAAGGGATGTTTTAATTCAGTGTCGTGGTCTGGGGAAGGGGCTGAGCCCCAGGAGCAGCTGAGGGAGCTGGGATAGGGCTCAGCCTGGAGCAAAGGAGGCTCAGGGGAACCTTGTGGCTCTGCACAGCTCCTGCCAGGAGGGGACAGCCGGGGGGGTCGGGCTGTNAGGGAACAGGGACAGGAGGAGAGGGAACAGCCTCAGGCTGGGCCAGGGGAGGCTCAGGGTGGACATGAGAAGCAATTTCTTAATGGAAATGATTGTCAAGCCTTGGCAGGGGCTGGCCAGGGAGGTTCGGAGTCCTCATCCCTGGAGGTGTCCAAGGAAGGCCTGGATGTGGCACTCAGTGGTTTGGGCTGGGTGACAAGGTAGGGATTGGGCACAGCTTGGACTCAGTGATCCCTTGAGGTTTTTTCCAATATTAATGATTCTATGACTTGGCAAGACAAATGCCATCATTTTGAACATCCCTTCTTCTTCCCCAGCTTTTATTGCTGAGCATGATGCTCTGTGGTCTGAGGTCACCTGGGTGATGTCAGCTGTCCTGACTGGGTCCCCTCCCAATTTCTTGCACACCCCCAGCCTACTCACTGGTGGGAACAGTTTGCCCAGAGAAGCTGTGGCTGCCCCTGGATCTGGAAGTGTCCAAGACCACGCTGGACTGGCCTTGGAACAACCTGGGCTAGTGCGAGGTGTCCCTGCCCGTGCAGGTGCTGGAAGGAGATGGTTAGTAAGGTCCCTCCCAAGCCGAACCGTTCTGTGGTGTGAGGAGCAGGAAAAGCTTTGAGCTGTGTAAGCACTGCTCAGCAATAACGGGAACATCCCTGAGTTATCTGTGCTCTGAACTTTGTGTTCTCAGCACAAATCCCAGACACAGCCCCATCCCAGCTACTGTGCAGAAAATTAACTCCATCCCGGCCGAGCCCAGCGCTCTGAGCTGTGACCTGGCAATGGAGCTGGATATGCAGGTGCAGCTGCAGGACTTTGAGTTTCCTGGGACTCCAGAGGTGGGGTGAGATAATTCCCTGTCACCTTGGAAAGGTCGTGGCAGTCAGGAGAGTTCCCTGACGACTGGAGAAAGGCGGATGCCAGACCCATTTTCAAAGACCACTGGAAGGAGGATCTGGGGAGCAGCAGCGGCTCATCTTCATCTTAATTCCTGAGAAAATTACAGAGCAAAACCTCCTAGAATCCATTTTCCAGGCTTCTTTTCCATTTCTTGAATGGGCACAAAGGTGATTTAGAGCAGCCAGCATTCCAAGGGCAAACAGTGTTCGATTGCCTTCTGGGAAAAGCTGGCAGTGCACACGTTGTACGTGGTGGCTTCAGTGAGACCTTTGACACAGTCCTGTCGCACCTTTATAGCCACGTTGGGGACACGTGGACTGATAGGTGGGTGGAAAATTGGCTGGGCTTCCCAAATCTCAGTGGTGGGGAGCAGTGCCAAGTCCAGCTGGCAGCTGGGAATCCCTCAGAGGTCGATGGCTCGGTGCTGCTCCATGGCTTCAGTCACAGCCTGGACGGTGCGATGGGGCTTTTGGCAAGTGGGAGGACACAAACTGCGGGAGAACTGGAGTTGATAGGCTGGAGGCAGGGCTGTGTCCACTGTGACCTTGGGCTGTGGGTGACAGGGGCTGGCAGGAGCCTCAGAAGGTCAACAGAGGCAAATGCCAAGTCCAGGGACACTCCAGCCTTGAGCAGCAGGCCAGGCTGGCACTCCACGCTGGAATTTCAATGCCATCCTGAACAGAAATACTTCCCTGCTTGTTTTCACTGTTAAAGAGATTGGTCAGGAATGATTTGTGGACAGTAATTCCTAAATATCAGCTTTATCCTGCCAGCATTAATGCACTGCACTTATTTATTTTCTTTGCCCCGCTAATATGCATTCAAAACCATTGAAAATCTCTGACTGTTTAAAATGAGGACAAGAAAGAACAAATAAAAAGAAATTCAACAGTATTTGGGCTCGGTTTGAGCTGATGGAGTGGTTTTTGTCACTGGGACAAAAACAGCTGCTTGCCTTTTTCCTTTTCTTTTTTATAAAGAGAGCTGTCTGTTTTCATGTTTTTAATGGAAAATTTTGGAGTGAGTGTATGCTAAAAAAACCCAGCATAGTATTACTGTGGACATGGTTGCACACTGAGTGTGTGTGCTCCCAGTGTACGTTATAAGCACAAGTTGTAAAGTCGTAATTTTCCACTGGCATGGGTTCTATCTGTCAGGAATTATCCTTGGTCTGCTTTCTGGGAAGCTGGAAATTTTTGAGTATTTCAAAATTCACTGTTTCATCTTCTTGAGTGTTGGTGGATTGAGCCAGGTTTAATCCAGCTGCAGTGTGCTCTACAATTTCTAGGGAGATTTACTTCAGGAATTTTTGATGGGGCGAATTAATTTCAGGTCAGGATCAGTCAAAAGGTGTTCTTCTTTAGCCTAATGGTTTTGGATGTTCAGGATGTGATCCTAATTTGTGTGTTTTGTGGTGCTTTTTTGTAAATTGTAAGGATTTTAAAATTTCATTATAATTTCCAAACAATTTGTCTGAATGCTCATAGCCAAAAAGAATGTATTGACACAGACTGCTGGTGTTAGGTGAGCTGTATGAATTTGCCAGTTAAGACATTGGTTTTTTGATCATTATCATGATCTTGCACAAGGAGTTGTTCCAAATGGGATTCAGGCCTTGCATGGTTTGCTTTTTAATTTCTCAGCCTTTAAATAGAAATACATTAATTGATGCAAATTTAGCCTCTTCTTTTATTCAAGAGCCCTGCACATGAAGTGTATGTTTACGTTTTTGCATAGCTCTGCATGGAGTTAAATTCTTACACAGTGAGTAATTCACTTTCTGATTTTCAGAGTGTCACTGGGTTTAACTTTCTGCTGTGCAAGCTGTGACTTTGATCTTTGGATTTGTACAACTGCACAATATTGGCAAATGTAGCATTGTCTCATAAAACACTAATGGATATTTTAATGTTCTTCTATTGATTTTTCACAAAGGTGTGAGCTTTACACATTTCCAGCCCAAGTGGACATCCATGAAATAATTAAGCCCATCTGTTTCTCCTGTTTCCCTGTAGGAAAACTTAATGAAATACCATTCTCCACTGACCTGACTCCTTAATTCTCATTGTTATGCTATTTTGCAGTGGGAATATAAAAAGATACCTCGATATTTCATAGCATCTGTTACCTTAAATTGATTTGGGTAATGGAAATATGTGGCAGTGGCTGAAATTCGGGGTTGGGAATTTGCAGTGACACTGAGGGCTCAGCACTAGAAAACGTGCCAGTAGCAAAATGGGGATGACTGGAAGGGAGGTTTTCTTTCTCCTGCTCCCTTAGAGCTCCCTGGTCTCACAGAGCCTGAGTGAAAATGGGGCAAAAGGAATAAATGTATTGCATTAACATTGGCAGGATAAAGATATTTAGGAATTACTGTCCACAAACTAAGATGCTTTTTGGGGGCCTGGAATTCTGGTGTTTCCTGGACTTACTGGTTACTTTGAGAAAAAGATGTGATAGCAGATATTAATGGTCCCTGGTTTGAAGAAACACTAAATAATGTTCCTGCTTTCTTGCAGGTTCACTAATTCATGTCTTAAAAAGTTACTAGTAGTTAGAGAACATTTTATTACTTTGTGAAACCAAATGTTTTCTTATGTGAATGGATTTCAAAGTCCATCCTGAATGACAAAAAGGTTAAAACTATCCCAGGTTTTCTCATAAAATCAGGATACACACGTCAAAGTTTTCACATTGCCCAAGTTAAGAAACTATGATGCATTTATTAGTCAGACTTTTCTTTTCCTCTGCTCAAAATAATTTTCTCCTGGGAAATGTGTTGACTTCAGTCTCCTCTTTCATCATGTTTTGTAATCCATTCATAGTTGTCATAGAGGGATTTCTGTATAAACTGTCCCAAGGTTAAAAGCAGCTTTGTGTTGGACCGAGGGAGGGAAGTGCGGTCCCAAAGCCACAGGGAACACCGACTCCAAGGAATGCAGACGGCTGATCCCGATGGCCTTTCTGTGCTTAACCACTTTCTTCATCCATCAAAACAAATTTAAATATTGAATAAATCATCTTGCCAACTATTTCCCCATTTAAAGTACACACCAAAATCTAAAACGACTCTAAATTTTTTATAAGGAGGTCCTGCTGTACGATCCATTCTCTTCCTGCCAGAGCTTGCGGTCAATCCAGCTCTCAAGATTTTAGTTGGTTTTGGGAGCAAATATGATTTCCATGTTATTTTGTAATTCTACACAAGGACCAGCTGAATGCTTTTAATTCTTTTTCTCTGCTGCAAAACGTCTAATATAGAAAGTTTTTTGGCATGTCTTGGGCTTCCTGCTTGTGACAGTCATTGTTTTGTAATTATTTTAACAGGGATTTGGTTTGAATGGGGTGGGAAAAAAACCTCAGGTGAAATACACAACTCCATATCCAGGTTTGGTGTAATTCAACTCAGATTCTGTATTTTCAAATGCAGTTAGCTGAGAATTGGAAAATAACTTTGCCTAAAGTATTCCCAGATTTATGTTCCAAAGACAGCTGCTTGTTTTCTTGTACCTTTTCAGTATTGATAACACGTTTCAGTTATTCCTTGTAGTTCTTTGTGCAGTTTTTTATACTTCTGATAGAAATCTAAGTCCTTTTAGGAGGATATTGTGGTTTCTAGGTGTTTGCTGAACTGACTGGGCTATTGGAACAGGAGATTCTAAAAGAACTTGGTTTATGATATTAGCTGGAATACTTGTGTCATAAAAGAGACAATTTCACACTCGTGGGTTGAGGTAGATGTTGTTTATTACAAAAGCCCACGAGGTCCGGAATATCCCGAGGTAAAAAAAAAAAGAGAAAACAAAAAGCACATAAAGAAGGTCCCGGTACGGTAATAAGACTCCCCCGGCTACCGGCTGGCTGCCGAAGAGAGGAGATCCTCAAGGCCGGGTGGTGAACTTAAGCTAGCCTTAAGTTCAAAGAAAATTTTAAGCATAAGCCCCTGAAAGGGGTAAGAGGCCCAGCACCCGACCCAATCTCTACCTCACTGCTATTCAGCGAGGAGAGACACCAGGCACCCTGCACAGACCCACGTCTGCTGATGTTGGTGGCAGAGGGACCCAGCTAGCTCCTGAGGCTGGTCAAATTTGGGTTTTTATAAGGTTTTTGATGGGCTGGTCCAAATTAGTATCTCCGCCTCCCTGCTTGCTGGTGATTGGCAGTACTAATTAATGAGGTGGACCTCCCCTGCCAATAGATGGCTCGTATCTAGGGCTAGTTTGCAAAGGCGGGAAGGTTCCTCATTAGTATTGCACTTGCAGGGGCCGGAGAGATGCGATTCTTCTATTTTTAGATTGGGTGGTGCAGTGTGCCTTTAGTATTGGGATGGGTGATGGGCTTAAAGATATTAAACACAACATGAAAACCGAGTTTTTAACATGAATACAATTGCCAAGATAAAGGATTTTTAAAGATACATAGATTATGAATTTAGGATTACATGGTTTTAACAATTTCAACACCTTAGTACTCTTAAACAGTTTCTTTTTAACTTTACAACTTCTACTCAACAGTTTCTTTTTAACTTTATAACTTCTACTCAACAGTTTCTTTTTAACTTTATAACTTCTACTCCTCCACTGCAACTCCAAACACCACCCCTTTCAAAACATCTTTAAGGTTTTGTTTTTTTTTTTTCTTTTAACCTTTTAATTTATAACTTTATTAAAGTCTTAATTTTCTAATTTTATTTAACAGGTACCATAGTAATGGCTAACTTGCATATGCGAAAAATCACTCATTTTGCTTATAACACTTGGAATGCCTTACAGAGGAAATTCATTTACAGGCATCTCAGACAACGTCACCTGTTCCTGTCGAGGTGTTTCATATGGGAGTCCCGCAGCCCCTGGAATGCACCTGGGCTACACTAGGGGGATTTAGGAAGTTTAACTGTTGGAACTGGGATGTGGCCAGATCTTTTGGGCTGTCATTAATCTGGGAAGAATTTTAAGCAATCGTGATGCATTTAAACTTTTGTTTTACATCCTGTTGGGGAAGCCGAGCCTGTAGCATGTGGATACTCTCCATAGGTGAAATGGAGTAGACAGGAATAAAAAAAAGCCTGTCCAGAGCTCCTCTTTATTGAGTTAACTTTATTAGAGGATGTTCCTGAGGATTTTTTTTATTGGTGTGTCACCAGGATTATTGTGTAACTAATTTAAATATAATTAGACTTTTCTTGTGCTGATGGGGTAGCCTTAAGCTCAGTAGCTTATGCTATCACTTGAAGAAAATAACTCTGAACAAAAATAACTCTGAGGAAAATAAGTAAGTCTGTCTAGATACATAAAGCCAAATGCTGTTCTGTGCTCCCAAATTCCTCCCTCGGCTGTACCACTGGGCAGCTGATGAGCCTTTCATAAAGAAAGTGCTATTTATGCCAGTAGTCCTGGGAACTGAGTTTGCCCAATAAAACTTGGAAGTTGGAGCATCACATATGTGAAGTCCACACACGGTCGTTGCTGGGCTACTGATGTGCACTTGTCAAACCATTTCCCTTTTTTGTTGCTGTTTCACTCTACAGACTGTCCAGCAGAAGCTCCTTTGAAAGTAAATTATTGAATTTGTAGAGTTTTGCTCTCTGTGTTAATGGATTTTGACTGAATTATTGAATTTGGATTGTTTTGCTTTATGTTCTAATGGAATTGTTTTTCCCCTTGTTTCAGAGCATTCAGTCAGAAAAGAGCTGCAATTGAGAAAGAATATGCACAGGTAGGTTCTGGAATTATTTTGATGTCTGTGACATTGTTCTGTTGAGATAATTCGTTAATCAGCAAATTTCCAGTGTATTTTTTCATTTATTTTTTCCTTAAGTTACTTACTATGAAAATGTGTTGAAGTTCTGAATCAGTTTGGTCTATACAGGACTTGGGCCCATTCTGTATTTTCGTGTATTTTGACTTGAGAAAGCCCTTGAGTACAGAAAACATTTTTAACATTTTTTTCCCAATTGTTATAAAGTCAAACTCCTTGTGGTTTTCTCAGAAGTCAGTGTGAAACCTGAGTGAAAGGTAAAATCAGGTCAGTTAAAGGGAGAGGAAATGTTCTGGCTTACTCGGTCCAAAATAAATTTAAATTCACATTCTTCAGTAAGAGCAGCTTCCCATTCATCTGAAATAAAAGCGGATTTGGCCTCATGCTTGTGATAGGGAGTGGAATGAATTTTGATTTGTTTGTGAGAAAAGAGGGAGGATTGCTTTTTCTCCCCTGTTCCAAAATTAGAAAGCATCTAATAAGGGGCAGCTGCCTGTTTAATTTACAGTAAAGGCTCTTGGAGCTTAAGTCCAAGTACAACAGATTAAAAATACATTAATTTATTTTAAAATAGATTAAAGGTAGAATAAAATCCAAGTGAGTGAGCTCGTGGAGCTCAGTATGCCATAAATCCAACTGGAGATGTGCCTGCCGTGGAATGTGAGAACACAAGCTGTCACCAGGCTGCTTCCAAGTGCAGTTTGTAGGATGTCATGTTAAACATCCTTTTAGTCCTCAGTGCTGCATCGCCCCCAAAATAAACAGAGCAAATGCGTTCGGGGGGCCAGACTTCACTGGTAGTTGGGAAAAGATGATTTTTGGGCTTGTGATGGACGGGATTTTAGTGCTGGATTTTCTGCATGTCTTCTCATCCTAAAACTCGTCTGAAAACCCTTCCTAAATCCCATGGAATTTGTACTGAATTGAGCCCTCTTGATGATAGTGCCATAAGTTATTGGGGCTCCAGTTCTTTCTCAGGGCGTGAATTTACTTTGGCATGTATCAATTCCATTGGCAGCTGAACTAAATTTGATGCAATACCTGAATTTTTCAATGAAAGTGCCTCCTGAAACCGTGGTTAAAAATGTGTATTCTTGAGTGATTTTTTTAACTGATGTAGAAAATTTAGCATCAGTTCTTAATACCTTTATCCATTAGATACTGGGAATGTCTTTTATATGCAGAGACACAACAGTAGCTGCATTTAGGGAATAGTCATGATAAGTTGGAAAAATAATTACACTCTGCGCTTCGGAAAGCTCAGTCTTAACAACTGAGGCTTTCAGCTCCTTGGATTTAAGCCCCCCCCAAGTTTGCAGCAATGCAGCTGCAGCATTTGAGATTCACTGAATGGCTGTTTATATGAATGAAGTCTTGTGGGATCGCTTCCTTGGATTGCCGATAAGTGCACAGCTCCAAAACAATGTTGGATGCTTCTTCAAGGGCCTCTAAAAGGATTTCTGTTTTGGAGGTGGTAATAAAATTTCACATAAAGCCTTTTGGGGAGGGAAGTTGCGCTCCAAATAAATGGGAAGCTGCATTCATCAGCAGTGGGATATTCCTTTTAAACCAGTTATAAAGGGTGCTGGAAATGCTCAGTAGTTTATGAAGCCAGATTTCTAAACCTTTTCACAGACTCTTTCCAAATGCCTCTTGTCACCTAAGGGAATTCGGAATATTCTGACATCTGACTTTTTTTTGGCAAGTTAAAAGGCAGTGGAAGGGTGGCCAGTGAAAATAAGTTTCCCAGAACTGAAGGCTTTGTTGGTTTAAAAAAAATTGTAGGTTGGTGCCCTGCACTTGGGTGCCAAGTTTCTAAACACAGAGTGCTTTTGTTGGGAGCAGGAGAACCTGTCCAAAGGCAAGTGAAACACCCCAGCCCAGTGTTTATAACTTGCCCCTAATTACATGGTAAGTGGTGCAAATGTATGTGATGGATTGCAGGGCCTGTATTTAAATTTCCCTGCTCTTATTTTGTCGAGGGGTTTTTTTTGTGGAGTGTTTTCACCCTGTTGTACCTGTTGCCTTTGAAGTTTATTTGGGCTGTTTTTTTGCTCGCTGTCCATCTCCAGTGGGTTCTTTTCTAGGCTGTGCCATGGTGTAAATGGGAATAGGATTGAATGTACTAGTAATTCTGCAGTTTTCTACATCAGCTGGGATTCTGCACTCAGCTCTTCCACTTGTATTTTCAGTGCTGCATTATTTAATATATGCTTAGAGGCTTACCTTAATATTCAGAAATGTGAGCTCAGAAAGGGTCTCATTTCCCACTAACAATATTCCTGCTAATAGCATTTAAATTGCAATTTTATATTGTTACTATTAGCTATTCTCCATGATTAATAAGCTACCTGAAATCAGTGGCTGAGAATACTCTTATGGTGAAAGAACAGTGTACTGAATGTGTGCTTTTGTTGCTACCTACCTAAAAACCGTTTTACCCAGCATGTTAAATAGCTAAAGTGTTGGTTTTTCAGGGTTTTGCTGGAGATCATCATTACATCTCTGCTGCACTTACTATTATTTCACACTTTTAACTGAAGAGACCAGTCTCTCACAGTCTGGGAACACACCGATGACCTTCCTTGTCATCTTTTGGTTTTGCTTGATGTTTCATTATCATTGTTTCAGAGTAAAACGTGACTCCAGGCAATCAGCATGGCCTGGCCCCTTGGAATTTGCAAGTAACCTCAAGGAGGTTGAGTTTCCCTGCATGTTAATGAGTTTCTAATTGTAGTACCTCAACTAAAGGCACTGATGTTGTACAAAAAAGGTGGTAGAGCCCATTCCCTGAGCTACATTTGAAGTGAGGCACAAGTAGAAGCGTCTGTTCAGTTTGTTTCTTTTAAAGAGGCAGTAATTGTTAGGATTTTTTTTTCTTCTCTCTGTGTTTTCTAGAGGTCAAATTAACACTGAAGAGCTGCGGGTGCTCAGTAAAACCATCTTATCTGTCATCAGGAGGGGACAGGGCACTCGGTGTGGATTGCTGTGTCTGTGGCAGGGAGAAACGTCATGTGTTTTAAAATGCGGAGAAAATGAAACTTAATGTCGTTTCTAGCCACACAATCCTGTTGGCAGCTCCTCACATCCATGGTGGTGGTCAGGAGAGGAGCCTTAAATAAGATGAAGTGGATGAGAAAGGGAAAAGCAGTGGAGGTGGAGCGAGAGGAGCAGGGAGGGCAAGAGGAAGGTGGGGAGGTGGATGTAAGCAGATCCCATGGTCTCTTTGACCCTTTTCCCTCACCATGTGTCTCACCACACCTGGAAAACACACTCATTTCAAGACATCAGAATATATACGTACATACTCCCTAAAAAATCCCAATCTTCCTATAGCAGTTTTTCTCTGTATAGTGTGTGCTTGTGTATACATAATAGATAAAGCAGATATTTAATAAATAAACATAGCATGATTTATTTTATATATAATTTACTTATGTATTTGTGCAAATGTACTGGGTTTCCATTTTTTAAAATCAAAAATAGAAGCTGACCATTTCTTTTACCTCTGACAAGGGTTCCAAGCTGCTTTATGTAAGATATAGGCCTTTTGAACAATTTTTCAGTGGATTACAACTGTAAGGGTTAAAATCAGAGATTTCCCACCAGTGGCTCTTTTTTTGCCTTTGCTGTTCTTTATCGTGTAGTCCAACGCTTTGTGAGCGTGAACTGATTTATCTTTATCCTCTGAACTCTGGGAAGGTGATGGTATTTCCCTCATAAGGAATGAGAGAAATGGAGTGAATTTTAGCCAAAAAAGCATGAGTCTCTCTGATAGCGTGGAAAGGAAACTCTTTTGAAAATACACTGGTTTATTGCAGTGTTTCAATGTGACTGTAAGAGCAGGGGGATGGCAGACACTCCGCAGGAACAGCTGGGAGCCTTGGGAATGGTGCTGGAGAGCTCTGTAAATAGAGCCCTGTCAGCATGGAACACCAGTCACCTGGGCTGATTCCTAAATCCCACATGACAAAACAGCTGCAGTATGGCAAACACAGCCTTACAACAGGTTTGGAATACAAACAAAATTCCAGGGTGAAGCAAAGTCTTTCCTTTGCCTCCGAGCCACGGAACCCCTGGAGCGGCAGGAAAAAATAACCTGAGGTATCTGCCCTGCAAACCCAAGAAACAGCTTTCCATTAGATCATTCCCTGCACTCTGGGCAGAGTGCATTGGATGTTTTAATCCCAAAGGGTCCAGGAGGTTGCTGTGGGAGAGCAGGAAGAGATTGTGGACTTTAAGGGTGGGTCCCTGACTTGGGGACAAACAAGGAGCAGCCGTGGGTTGACTGCTCAGGGGCTGTTTTGTTAACAGATGAACTTTAGTTACTTGTTTCTTCCTCTGAGCGTGATTTTAGATTTACTGCAGTGCTAAACCTCCCTCTAGAGTATTTCTGTATTATTTAAGACGTTTGTGTTGGTTTTGTTTTCTGGTGAAATCGATGACTTCTGTAATCAAGCAGTAATGTAAAAAAAAACCTGGGAAATTAGGTTTTGTATGAGTGTGTATGGAAGATGTGTTTTTAAGACTTACGACACATCATCTTTTACGGAATTAGGAGCTTTGACTTCTGTACTCCAGATCCTGTGAGCAGGGTTTACTTTGTGATTAGCTCATGTACAAAAACTAGTTAGTTTTGTTTTTTTTTTAGTCTCAGTCTTATCTTTTGAAGGAATTTGGCTGTCATTCCATGATTTCTCTGCAGAGAGACTTTCACTTGTGGTAAATGAGTGGACTATGTAGAAATTTCCATCCTGGGTATCCTGAGTTGAATGGCTGCTGTATCTGGATATATTTGATAGCAATTAATTTGAAAGACACCAAATTGCTTTGAAACCCATCGGCGTATTTGTTGTGTTTTCAAGCTTTCTGTAGGAGACATTAGGAAAAGCTCAGAGTGAAATCTTTTTCCTTGAGTGAGCTCACTGAGTGTCTTCAGGTGTTGGTTTTATCGTTATGTGCATTTTAAAAGAGAGACAAAATATTCCAGAAAAAACCCAACCCAAACCCAAGCTGTACAAAGTGACCCTGGAGGCCTGAGGTGCTCCATGTGCACCACCCAAAAGTGTGGCAGACCTTTGAGATACCTTCTTTCTACTTCGTTGGTAATATTGCGGACCATTTTAGCAGGCATTCAGTGTGTGTTTTCAATTGAATATGAAAATCATGGTTTTGTCCACCAGCACGGGGGAATGTTCTCCTCCCAGCCCAGAGCCGGGAGGAGACTTTGTGCTGGTCTTTATCCAAGTTCCCTTTTTTCCCAGGGGTGGCTGTGTGAACGTGGCACCTCTTACACTTAGCAGAGTTCATTTCTTACCTGTACAGAGAGAACAGCTACTGAAATCCTATGGTCCAAGGTCTGAATTGAGTATTCTGCCTTTCCCATTGTAGGAATTCCCACAGGAGCAGGCAGCAGACCCATGGCAGCTTGGTGTGGGACTTTATTTTGGTTGGTACTCCCTGAAGCCTGGTTGGCACAGCTGCTTGGGGGAGGGGGAAAGCTGCATCCAAGAAACCTCTGGGTCCAATAGCAAAAATGCCAGAGCCATCCAGGCCTATTCCTGCGCTGAGTGCTATTCCCTCGTGTATCCTTAGGGGCCGTGAGACTCCTCTGGTTCCTGCTTTGGAATCTTGCTGTGGTTGGTCCCACCTGTCATAAACGACCGTGTCAGGCAGGTTTGCTTGTAAACATTCTGTGCTGCTTTCCATCGACTTCCTCCTGCTCTTTCATGGACCTGGAAACCAGGGAGGATGTGGAGCCTTCAGAAGGAGCTGATACTTGCTTGGAGATGATGTCTTTGGTTGACACCTGTGAATTGTTCCCTGGGAGGGTGGGCAGGCCCTGGCACAGGTGCCCAGAGAAGCTGTGGCTGCCCCTGGGTCCCTGGCAGTGTCCCAGGCCAGGCTGGATGGGGTTTGGAGCAGCCTGGGATAAGGGAAGGTGGCAGGGGATGGGACTGGATGATCTGGAAGGTCCCTTCCAACCCAAAGCATTCTGGGATCTGTGATTTAATTCAGGATATTTCTTTTGAATAATCACTGGTGTTTTCTAAACAAGCTTTGAATTTATTAGGTAAAAAAACTCAGAGGAAGACCTGCATTTCAACCTGGATTGTGATGAATGAGTTTAAGAGTCTTTGTTCCTTGCTATATCCCTGAAAAATCTCGTATTTAGTGTAGAATGCCTGTGATTTCAGATACACCTGGAGCCTGGACTGTTTTGCTAGTTAGTTTTAAATCTCAGCATGACAGACTTTCCATTTTTTGGGAGAGGATCTGTAGCACTTCACAGCCAGCTCGTCGTGTGGAGATCATGCATATTGATGGTCTGGTGCGGTCTTTTCGGCCATGATGGTGCACAATGCATCAGCAGAACGTACTGCTTCCAGAAAGAAAACACCTGCCTGGTGCTACCTTTGGATTATGTTCTCCATTCACAGCACTGGGCTATCCATAAGGGCGGCAGGAAAATGAAGTGTAGGACTCCGTAGCAATTCAGGCCATTCTTCCTGACAAAGCATGGAGAATCAGTGGCCGTGAAGGCCACAAAGACTGATCTGCTCCATTTCATAAATGGTTAGGAGCGCTATTGTGAATTTTAGAATAACTTGTAGAGACAAGTTTGACAAATCAGGTGTTATAATGGGATTATTGATACTATTCTGCACTTGTCACAGTTCAACCTCTTGCTGCACGTTTCCCTTTTCTGCCCCAAACAAGAAGCTCTTTAGAATTCTCTATATTAAATGTCCGTTTAACATTTAATATAATATACTTTGCCTGGAACAAAGACTGTGGGTCTGTGAGTGACATTCCAAACAATATTATCGTTGACCTTCTCTTTTTATGTAGATTTTGCATTCAGTTGTTCGTGTACTTTTTCGTCTCCGAGAAACACATGTCAGAACTTAGAGTGGGGGGGAAGAGTGGGATATCTGATTTTGGTCTTGTCTCACTGAGTGCTCTGTTAGAAGAAAAATGAAAATGCCCTACACTGCAGTATTAGTCCATTTAAAAAGAATTTTTAAAAGCAGCCTTTTAAAAATGCTAAGCTATCTGCTGCAGTTTTTATGGAATTCTTTAGGTTAAAATAATATTTCTCTAAGAACAGAGGAGGACTGTCAGCTTCTATTTTCAGTGAAAACATCTAGTTCCTTATAAAGAGGCTGCTAAGCTTAGAATTACTCTATTCCTACAAAGAAAGCCCTTCATAAAGAAACCCCATTTTTTGCTGAACTGATGCAAGCAAGTTTCTCTGAGCCTGCTTTTAGCCGTTATTTTTCTTTCCGATTACTGCGCTCAGAAGCATCCAGGGCCTGGAATTTGGATCCTTGTAAGTGGTTCTGCTTGCAGATGAAAAACTTTATTCTTCGGAGCTGCTCTTTGCTTGGCCATTCAGCTCCACCAGTGAGCCATGCAGTGGATCCTGCAGCCTCTCGAGTTGTCCATGAGTTGCTTCTGTAGGCATCATTTTTTCTCTGCTGCCTCAGATTTTCTTGAGCTGCCTCGGCATCTCAGCTCTTTCCTAACACATCCAACGCAGTCATCCTTCCCAGCAGCTGCTTTTCTCTTTCCTGGGATTTAAGAGGGAAACTTTAGGCCTCCAAAGTAGCAACAACAGCAGCGCTGAGTCATGAGTCCATGCCAGCCATACCCTGCAAGGCTTCTCCACCTCTCTTTGGGTTCCTTTTCCACATCTTCCCGTATATCTTGTCCTGGGAATACAATACTCTTTCATTTCCTAGCTTTCCACACCTCATACACGACACATTCATCTTGGAGTTCTTTGGGTGCAAGAGATTCCCGGAGGTCACCTGTTCAACCTCCTGGTCAAAACTGTAGTTTGGTGATGCCCTCACGCCTTTCACACTTGGAAAATCTGGAAGCATGTTGACTGCCAAGCTGCAGCCCTCGGGAAAGATGTGTTTTTGTTCTCAGGGCTGTTTGACAGCTCAAGCCCTGCCCGAGCCCTCCTTGGCAGTTTTCCCTGGTGATGGCTGTGCCATGTTCTCCTCCCAGCTCTTGGGTTGGTGTCAGTTCCTCAGGAAATGCATCCTGGTCTGCAGACCACTACTGGACGTGGCTGTGCAGGGAGCTACAGGCTGTCAATGAGCCCAGGAATGCTCTGGATGTGTGTTGGGGGGTGTGTGGGGATTTTTAAATCCCCGGAGCTTTTAGGTAAGACAGCAAATATTTGGTGGATGAGCATCACCCATTATCCCTTCCTTATATCTTCTAGCAGGCCACAAACAAGTCAAAAGCTGTTTATCTCTTAACTTTCTCTTGCCTTCTCTTTGCATTTTTGCACCTTCTCTGTTAGCCCTGCATTTGTTCTGGAGCCATCAATTGAAAAAACTCCTTTGTATTCCAACATAACTCTGCTTCTTTACCTAATCAGCACCTTCTCTGTTACAATCAAAAGACCGTAACTTTGAGAAAACCAGCAATCACTGGTTTGCCTGAGAATGGTACTCCGGAGAGTATAATTAAAAGGAAAATGTTGGTTAAAAAAAATAACCCACCTAGTAATAAGGGTATGGAGAGTTTCATTCTTTGTGTAGTTCAGCTGGTTAATTCAGATGTTTAAATTTTCTGCAATTCAGCTGGTTCAGCTGGCTGTCAAATGTTGGGCACACAGAGGTAATTCATAAGAGTTGGTGTTCCTTTCGTCTGTGGGACTTTAAAAAAATGTTTGATTGCACCTTCTGCACAGTAACTAAAGTGGTTTTGGGCTGTGTGACTGTTTATTTTAGGTAGTGATATTTCTGAAAAGTCAGTCTTCCTTTTCATGTTTCTCAGACCATGTTACTTTAATTTTACTGTTGAAAAGATCTCCATTGGTTAAATAAGAAAAAAAATTAACACCCCCCCAAAAATAACAATAACAAAAAAACCCAACAAAACCCAAAAAGCTCATTTTATTCACTGTTTAGTAATGAAACACATAAACTTGTGTGCACACTGTAAAAAGGCCTGAACATGGGTTTGCAGGAGCAGCCTGTCGTCCTTTCCATTATAGAGCAATTCCCGAGCCCAGGGATCCAGATTTCATGTTGGACACTCAGGAGTTTGGATATGGGAATGGATGGAAGGAAAACTGGGCAGAACTTCTTGGCTACTGAAGCTGTTTGTCTTAGAGGATTATTTAAAGGCTACAGTAGATGTGTTCTCAACTATTTTTAAAGACTATACTCCCTTCTTCCTCTTTCCAGCCTTGGAAGTTTGCTTTCAGACCTGGATAAACCAGGATGTGTTGACAGCTCAAAAAAATAAAAACCCAACAGAGAATGTTTTAGTCAAATCTCCGCTAAATGATGATTTAGTGTCAGACCCTGCATACACAGTGGGTGACTTGTTCAGTTTTATACAGATAAAGGCTTTTTACCAGCCTAGGCTCCAAAAAAAAAAAAGAGGAGGGAGAAAGGAATGCCATCCACTTTTAGATCCTAGGGATTATTTCTCTGAGTTCACCAAACTGTTGTCTCAAACATTTGTTGTTCTATTTTCTGGTGTGTGTGGCCAGCAGTGAAGCTCCTCTCAGCTGGGTCATTCCCTTCCACATTGTTTTAAGCGGAATAAGTGACAATACCTGAACAGTTTGGTGCTCGAGAAGGAGGGAGAATGCTTGTCCAGCTGGATTCTGGAAAAATACACGTGGCTGGCATCCCATATAGATGATGGGCTCCACTGGATTGGAGCTATCTTATTTTAGTAGTGTTTGTATCCCGCTATTCATTAAGTTGCTCATTAATCAGTTTTCAGTTTTTTCCGTGGAAAGTGAAATAAGTCAGTGCAACAAGTTTGTGTTGGGGAATTTTCATATATTTAAAAATAAATTAACTTCCATTTTATTGAAAAAAAAAATAGGTTTGATGGGTGACATCATCATCAATAAATACTCATGAGGGGAAAATCCAGTGTAGGTGTAGTGCAGGAACAGAACCCTAACATTGATTTGCATTTTAATTTGTAGATGGAAAGCATTCTTTTCAGTCATCAGAATTGTGTTGAAGATTGTACAGAGTTATTCCTGCTGTCCCTGTTCTAATTTTCAATATTATTCTGTATTTTCTGCTAGGCAGATACCCTGCCTGCTGCTCATTTCTCTACCAATATACTCTGCACTGCCTTTTGCAGTTTAAAGAGCAATTCATCATATTTTCAGCAAAAATAAAAGCATATTTCATACTGGTTGCAAACAGAAACTAATTGAGTAGGAGGAAGCCTACAGATACATGAAAAAACATCTCAGCACTGGTTTTCTTAGCTTTGCTTGTGTCCAAATATGGCTCAGAGCTTTTTTTACCTTCACAAGCCATAAAGAGGTAACTTTAAAAAAAAAAAAATACCAAGGGCTGGTCACATTTTTTGAGATGTGAAATTTGTGAGCTCCTGGGTTTCCTGGATTTATTTCTCTTCACGATGCCAGGTACGTCTGTATTTGCATTTTGATTGTCCATCCAAACAGGCTGGCCAAAAAGTTGCATTTTCCTATCGCATGGGGTTTTCTTGGATTTATAGCAGCATCTTGAAAGATATTTTCTGTCTCATGTTGGCTCTCTGGTTTTGTTTTGCCTGAAAATTTATGTTCACTTCAGGTAGAGCAAAGCATCTCTATGAATGCCCTCCAGTAAATGTGGTTGGGGGTGGAATTTATAAGCAGGATTATTTTTTCTGTGTTAATAAAAGTGAATAATGCAGATAATACACCATCTGCCTTTTTAATAAGTTTTCAGTTATACAGCTATTATTAGGTGTAATGATGTTAAAATTGTTTGCTTTTATATAAGGATAATAATATAAACTGTTATATATATAAATATTTAATTAAGGCTATTTGGTGAAAACTAAGGGAGGGAAAACATATTTTTGGGTCAATGCACCCACTGCTAGGGCTTGGGTTTTGAAAAGATGCTGTAAATATGCACCTGCTGCTGGGAGGGGAATAGAAAATCCTTCAAGGGCAGAACTCACCTGTGACACCCAAAGTCTGGGAAGTGAAGACACCCCACAAGCCAAGGGAGGCTTCTCAGAAGATGCCAAAGTTCCTTTAAACACAGCTTTCCATTTATTCCATCCTGCTGTTCCCTTTAAATGAAAGGTGTGGCGGTCTCTGTTCAGCAGCTGCTTAACCCTGGCTGTCGCTGGAAAGGGATCGTGGAGAGTCAGAAACAGCTGGAACACACCAAAATGTTGATTTTTGGTTATTCTTGTAGCCGGCTGGTCGTGTGTTAGACCTTCAGGGAGCGAAATCCCCCTCACATAAGAACATGTGGCAATGTGATCCAAGGGCAGGCGGCTTCTGGGAAGTCTCCTGTAGAAGCTTTTTGGTTGAGGATTCCACCAGGGGTTCTTAGAAATACCTTGAGGAAATACTAAGATGTTGCTGCCGACTACATCCTGTCACTTTTTTCCTCCCCTGCAAAAAGCTCTGTACCTGTTCCATAGAAAAAGAACAAAAAAACCGTGGAATATTTAATACATGTGGTAGAAATAAGTCTTCCTCCAAATAACAAAGAACCTGAAGATCCTTGTGAGTCCCTTCCAACACAGAATATTCTGTGATTCAAGACTGAGAAATGATCATTCTTGACTTGAAAGCTGATTTCCTCTGTAGCAATAATTACATACCAATAAATGATAAAAACTGTGGGATTGGGGTGGGTGGGTAGTGTCTATTTTTTTTAGTAGTGGGTCTTGTTACCAGTTTTTCTCCGGGTCTTGTCACTGGCTTTATGGTGACCTTCACACTTGCGGCGTTTCTTTAAATTTCTTTCTGGGGGAAAAATCCGTGAGTAAAAGGGGTTTTGCTGTGTGTTAGTAAATTGAGCTCTTGCATCTTAAAAAAACCCCTCGCACTACGTGTTTTGCAAGTTTAGATGGTTTATCTACTGTTTTTGTTTGGGTTTTTCCCCTATGTGTGTCAGGCATTAAGAAATGAAGCAAAGAGCTTGTAAAGGAGAAATGCTGAAAACAACATCCTGGGAAATATTTTGAGTTCCTAAAACGTGTGTTCTCTTTGGGAAGCCACAGAGCTGAAGAAGTGAGGCTCAGCTTCCAAATGCAGATATTGAATGTAGCTAAATTTGAGTCGTATCATTAAAAATAAAATACTCTCTGCTTCACAAAATTTTCTTTTCACTGAGCAGTGATATTTTCCTCTCTAAGCCAGCTGTAAAATTCCACCAGCTCCAATCCTCCCAGAGTTGTATATAAAGGGAATAAACAGATTAACTCTTTCAGCCTCTTTCTGATGTAGTGTTTGACGGAGTCTCTCCCTGATTATTCTTACAGTTTATCCAGGTTCAGGAGTGTGAAATGTTTGCTGATTCATGGCAGCATTAGGACATGCTGAGGAAGCACTGCTGGAATTTAAGCCTTGGTGGGAGCAGGGATGTGGCCTGGCTTGGCTGCTGGAATCAGCCTGTGTGTTCAGCAGGGGTAGGGCATATGGGAATTCTGTTGATCTGATATATTTTGTGGATTTTGGGTATTTTAGGATTTGTCTCCCCCATAGTATCTAAAGCTTTAAGTGTTCAGCGCATTTAAAAAGCATTTTCCAGCAAAAACAAGAGAACAGCTGAGTGAGTGTGCATCCAAGCCCATCCCATAACTCTGTCTGGTTTTCCTTTTCCTAAAAGCACGGCGGCAGCTCTTCTAGAGGTATCACCTGGATTGGTGCTCTTTACTCTGCTCAGGTTTGTGAGGTTGAAATTTACTTTTCTTCACCGGTTTCAGGGAAGAATCCTCAGGAACTTGTTTGGCTGCTGCACTGAGCAGTCTGTAGGTGGTTTTGGGGGCTTTAAATCCCACAGCACTCGGGGTATCCGGGAGACCACTCATCGCTTTTGATAGGTCAGGTGTTTCAATCCATGACTGGGGGCTCCTGAAAGGGTCAGAGATATTTTTCCACAATTTAAGAAGGAGCCAACCCAGCCCTGAAATACAAAGAACAGGTGAATTCTTCAGCCAGCCTTTATTGTCCAAGACATACCTGTAGCTTCCACTGGTGTGTACCTGTATAGGATGTGTTTAATCATCTCTCTTTTGAGTGAAGGCGTCCTTTTAATGAAAGATCTCCTTTTTCTTTCTTTTTGAAATCAGGCCTCAACACAGGAATTGATGAGTTATTGAGGTATTAATACTAAATAATAATGCTGGTACTGGGGGAGACCTTCCTCACTTGCTGAAGAAAGCACTTTGCCAACTGATAAACTAAAATAAATAGCATTTGTACAGCATCAATGTGCTCCATTGATTTGAGCTTTTTCTACCTCAACTTTTTCAGTGTTTTCCCTCTCTCAACTGCACTGCCAGCTGTCTCCCCACTCCAAATTATACTGTCACCAGTTCTGTAAACATGAGAGAAAACCACTTTTATATTAAATTCTTTCCCTGCCTAAATGGTCGATGGAGCTGGTAACCAAGTTACTAAAGAATCAAAAGCAGAGGAGCTTTTAATTAAATATAATTTGGCAAGGTGCCCAGAAATTTCCCTGTTGTGGGAGTAGGGAATGGCAAACAAAATGAAGAGCTGCCACTGCTGCCTTTCAGAGTGTCTGGAAGATATATTTGCTTGGACGTGCAGATCCACTACCAAATAGTAATAAAAATAAAAATCCACAGAGCAGCTCTAGTGCCAAGGTGACCTTGTGCAAGTGTTTTTTGTAAGCTCAGGGATGAGTTGTGATCAGATTTTACAGGAAGCAAAAGATTGGGATGTAAACCAAAATCCTGCATGGTTTTAGGATATTGTTTAAAGGTGAGAAGCAATTTAGTGCCATGAATTGCCCCTCATTTACATCAATAGCACACGGTGCCACATTATTTTATAATTATCCCTGCTTGCATGTGGGCTCTATTAAATCATTCATATTCTGCTGCTAAGGTGGGTTTCTGTCTGTGTGTTTTTAGGCGGTGTCTTTGTTTTTATGATTCTTGATTTTTCAGAAAGATTTGCTGTAGGCGATGCAGTTTTTGGTCATCCCTGGCTTTTCTTGCCCACGTATTGAATATCTCTCATTGATTGTTTCAGCGAATCCTCTTTTGCTGTATTCAGTGTTGTGATTTCAGTCCCCTTGGGGGTAGATCTTGCCTGCCTTTAACCAGCACTATATTTGTTTTTAATTTCTAAATCTGCCTTTCTGGCTTCCTTTCCCAAACAAATTAGATTCTCATTTGGAAAAGAGTGAGATGTCATCTTTCTCAGTGATGATTTTTTCATATTTCACATTTGTTTTGATTCATTTTTCCTCTTTATTAGTGCCAGGATGTCTTTCTCTGTTGTCAAAGTACTAAAATCCCTTATGTAGAAATGAAATGACTTGAACTAAAACTTTCTTTCAATATTTATGGAAATATTTGCTATTAGAGCATTTTTCTGTTGAATTTTTTTACACTAAAACTTGTTTGGGAAGCTCTAAAGCATCAAGCCCTTGTGTATGAAGTTTCCACAAGGTTTTAGTTCGATTCCCTAAATCTCTTGCCTATTTTGCCCTCAATGTCGCAGTTCTGTGCCCCTGCTTTCTGCAGCTGCCAGCTCACACCAAACTCTGATTTACCCTGGTTATTGGTGGGTTTATTTGAGTTCCAACTGCTTCCAGGTAGGAAATCTGTTTCCTTCTGTGCTGTAGAGCCCTATGTAATTGCAACAATATATAAATGTTTTCTAATGACCAAGCCCTGTGGAAGTTAATTAAGTCACATCAGAGCCCAGCTTGGTGTTTTGTGTTCAGAAACACAGGGTTTATTTCAAGAAAAACGGGATAAAAAAAGGTTGGAGTGGGGAGATGAGCCCAGACTGCAAATTTGAAGCTTGCCCTGGGCTAAATAAAAGTTGTTTTTTAAAATCTATTATCTGCCAGTGCTGATTTAAATATGAATGCAGTTCACTTTGGTTCTGATTCTGTTTCAGATCTTTTAAAACCAGATTTCATTGGTTTTCCTTAGCAGAAATTTGTTCTTGATGTGTTTGCTTAAAACAAGACTTGAGAAAGCCCATCTGCATTCTGCAGGCTCTGTGTCAGCACTGGCTTCTTTTTGGCTTCAGGCATTCCTGTGAAGAGCATTTCCCTTTGCAAAACCATGGAATTTTAAACACACATTGGCCACGGTGTAAAATACAGTACCAAATGAAGTTAGTTTTATTTTTTCTGAGTGATCTATTTAATTTCCCTGCTTGATCTCAGTTTTAAAGCTTTATTCACATCTTTGTGTCTGGGATTAGTTTGACTTGGCACACTGCAGTGTCTCTGTCTCCCAGGAGCAGCTGATAATTTACAATGAATTTCTTTTTCCTCTTCTCCCTATATCTTGTAGCAAAGGTTTTGCTCTGCACAACTCTGAATAATATGCAAAGAGGAAAAATATTTTAAGAATGAATAACTGAGTTACCTGTGATGACTGGAAACTCAAACATGACTCACCTTGTAATGAGTCCAAAACGGTTATTTACCAGAACATCTTTGGTTTGCAGCAAAGAAACCTTTGAATAATGAATGGTGGCTCTATCTGTGGAGCTGTACAGAAGATATTGGGCTGGAGGCCTACAGTGAAACAAGGAGGTGACAAACGTGTGTTATTTATATGCTAAATTAATCATATAATTCTTTGCCAAAGAAGGAGAAAATGTGTTTTCTTTTAGGTATAATAATGATGTAAATAAGAAAAAGCACTGATTTAGATATGACTTTTGAAAGACAATTTGTTATAATTTTTTATTACTACTTCCTTTTCTTATTTTTTTGAGCGGCTGTTTTTTAGGTTTTGGAAAAGACTGAGGTTGATGTGAGTGCCTGTAAGAGCCTGTGTGTCACTGGGCTGTGTGAACATGAGCTGGAGCCAGGGCATGGCTGTGTAAATCACCAAGTGTCCTTTAACCACATGGATTTGGCCAGGAATTGCAAAGGAGGAGTGGGAGCAACTTCTGTGTTACCATAAAATTATCAAATCGTGGAATGGTGTGAATTGGAAGCAACTTTAAAGCTCATGGGCAGGGACACCTTCCACTGTCCCAGGTTTCTCCAAGCCTCACCTGGCCTGGAACAATTCCAGGGATGGGGCAGCTGTAATTTAGGGGTGTACACCGGGTGATGTACCCATGGGATGGCTGAAGAAACGCAGTCCTGAGAGGGGAAATGAAAGCAGCATTGTGGTGACTCGGTGAGGGATTTCTGGTCATGGTTGTGGGAATTTTGGATAGGAAAAATGTCATGGGGAGAAGACTTTGGGTTGGATTCTACTAAAGCAGGCTGGATTTATTCCTCCTTTAATAAACAGTATTGTCTCTGTCCACCTATTTATATCCTCAATACTTTTTTTCCTTTTGTCAGTATTCTGTATACCTGGAACAAAAGACAGTAATAATTAGTCTCTAAAATCTACTAAATGAAAGAGCAGAACTTTCAGCAAAATCCAATTATGTACCATCATATATTAAGCTGCTAGTGATATTCTCCTATGCCAAAATCAATGGCATGGCCTGCAGGCTTGCTTTAATTAAAATAGAAAATGTGTGTATTATTTTAGCCATGCTTGTGCTTCCCATTTTAACTCTCTCTGAAGCTGCTGATTATTTTCCTGAGTGAGTATAAAGTTCAGTCTCTGAATAAACCTCATCCTCTGAAGGCTCAGTGAATTGCACCTGACAGTGAGCAGGGATTGGCAATCCAGAGGGAGTTTGCAGTAAATCAGGGAATGTTCCTGGGCTGTCGAAGGCTTCCTCTCTCCCAGAGTTACCTCCAGAGCTCGAGTGAGTGTTGGCAGCAGCAGAGCTGAGAGCAACCAAAAAAGTGTCAGGGATGAAGATCTACGATAAGCACAGATGGAAAGAGCCAGATACAGAAAAGAAAACAAAGGAGCTGGGGGGTGGAATTTTGTCCCTGATGAAAGAAGAAGTGAATGGTGAAGAGCTGTGGAACAGCATAAAAAATGAGATTATGGCAGTGGCTGATCAAGTTTTGTGTTACCAGGCCAAGACAAAGAAATAGAGGTGGGAAGTGTTAGAAATTGAAGAGGAAAGAAAAAAAGAGATTCAAGAGATGGACCAGACAGTTGGTGTTAAAAATGGAAATATAGAAATGCCTGTGTGGGATTAGAATGGAAGAGTGTGTGGAGAAAAACTGAGTTGTATGGTGAGGTAAGGGACGTCTGAAGTGGAGCATTGAAATGAAAAGATGTCAGTGCTGAAAGACAAATAATAATAATTGAGAGCACAAACAGAGAGGGTGAAAGATATTTGGAAGATCTGCAGAGTGCCCAGAAGGCAATGGTAGGCTGATCCCAGAGGAGATTACTGCAGGGAAGAGGCAGAGAGAGCAGTGCAGTTGCTGGAAATGCAAAGCACTAAATATCTTGGGAAAAAAAGGGAGAATATGAATTCTGGGTGTCACAATAATCCGGGAAGAATTGCATCCAGGCAGGAGACATGATAAAGGCTGTGCACATGTGATGAACATATGAGCAAGAGTCTTCACAATCTATTTGTGAATTCTGTTGAATGAGGAAAAGTAACAATAATAGCACTGATGGAGGGAGGACTTGATTAAATCACTGTAAAACAATGTCAGAAACTGCCCAAAAAATCGTTTTGTATTGAAGTTCAGTGTGAAGGCTTTCATTTGTTGGGATTTGATTGGAAAAGAAGTAGTGCTGGAAATGGAGCCAAATTTCCGTCAGCTGGGAAAACAAAGCATGTGGGCTTTGGAAGCTTGCTTCAAGGATTAGGGGATGTTGAGGTGAAGCAAAAAGAAGCATAATAAGTTCTGAAAAGCTATACTTGTAAAATTAAGAAAAAAACAAACTGCCTCCTATATAAACTTTTATCTTTACTAAATCAAATTACAGGGCTGGAATAGGGTGAAAACCTGTGAAGCAAAGGAGGTGTTGGTCTTTGCATATGGATTATCCTTAACACTGCTCCTGTAAATTCTGTTCAACGAACTTTGAGGCTCACTCTAATAGACATGACTTTTTTTTGGGAATGAGGGAAGACTTTAATTTTTATTTTTATTTGAGCAAGCTCAGATGATTATTTCTTATTTTAGTCTCCTGATGCGAGCTGTAGAAACCTGGTTCCTTTGGAACCAGAGAGTCACAGACTGGAATGGGTTGGAAGGAACCTTGAAGATCATCCAGTCCCGCCCCTGCCATGCGCAGGGACACCTTCCACTGTCCCAGGCTGCTCCAAGCCCCATCCAGCCTGGCCTTGGACACTTCAGGGATCCAGGGGCAGCCACAATTTCTGCAATAATAGTAAGAATAAAGAATTCAGCTGTGGAACCGAATCCTCAACCTGTGTAGAAGTCAGTGCTAATGGCACAAGTTGTTTATCCAAGACAACTTCTGACCCGCTAATTCTGCTCTGCATCCATTTAATAGCCGGTGCTCTGTGGGAAGGGACAGTCCTGCCCTTAGAATTATAATTAGTCATGCCTAACTTTTAATTAATAAAATTGCAGGCTGCTGGTTAGTTGGATCACATTCATTTGCCTACGGTCTTTTTTGTGTCCTACTCAATCCTGGGATTCAGTGGGACAGCAGGAGTGCTGATTTATCTAGATGAGTACTTAGGTGGGATTTGGGAGAGGTGAAAAGCATTTGATGTAAAAATGGGTGAATCAAGTCATGGACTTTGAAGAACTGTACTTGAAATATAAGAAACATTCTAGTAGTTTTTGAGGATAAATATTACATCCTTTTTAATCAGTGAATTTTAGTAAAATTCGTTAAAATTAATAATCACTGGAGGACTGAAGTGAAGCAAATTCATTGTCTTAGATTCCACGTTTGTTTTTTAATTACTCTGTGACCAAGATGTGGAATTGGAAAAAACTCAGCCCAAATCCAGGCTCCCAGATAAGCAGATGACGTCCTGCCCATCCTCTTCCCCAACCTTCCCTCTTGTCTGAGCACTCGCGCTGGAGCGATGCATTGCAGCTGAAGGAGAGCTGCCATCTCTCAGCTGCTTTGTCCCGTGGCAGAACACAAGGCAAATGTGGAACAGGATGAAGAATACATTTCCTGGGCTCTGAACTCGGGCTCTGACCCCTGCTATCCGCGCTCCGCTGGGATCATTGCAGGCATCGCTCAGCTCGGCGCGGCCTGGCCAGGGATGTGTTGCTATCTTCCTTGCACATTCCCTCCCTTCTTTCTCTTGGTTTGTTTTCCACATGACTGGGAAACAATTGCTTCTTCCACATGGAGCCCTTCTCCCATTCCTGGGAAAATAGCAGGGAATGGGGAGCATTTGCATAATCGTCTTTAGTGCTATTGTGGGCGGGCTTTGGATGCCGGCACGGAGTTGCAGACTGGCCACCTGTCCAGAACAAATGAACTTAGCTTTTGTATAACGTTATCTGCTTTTCCACAGTGTTATTTTTGTGTAATGAATAACTCGATTAAAATATTATAAAACCCCATCATTCAATAAATGTTTGCATTGGGTTTAAATCCCCCCTTGCAGGGGCAGGGAGTGGGACAGAGTTTCCTCTTTCTCTGTTAGCACAACTATATTTTCAAGCTGTCTCTGACATAGTTTTATAACTGCCTTTGTGAAATTATCCTCATGAATATTAATTAGGGGTGTGGGAAGGAAAAAAAAACCCAACCCCAAACCTCAAAATGATTTGCATTCATCCTTGTATAAATGATAAATTAAGTGTTGTCTAATGTTTTCTAATGGTCCATTTCACCTATGTAAAACAATTAATTAAACAATTGGGCTCTTAGGGAAGGAAGAAGCGGAGGGTGCTGAGGACACCACCCCTGCCAGGGCTTCAGCACGAGAATCAAGCTTTTTCACCATTCAGATATTTGACTTTTGCATGTCTCAATGTTAGTCCTTGATCTTTTGTACCCCTGTGACTGATATCATAAAAAACTAATTTTAATTTCTGCTGTTAAGGGGAGAAAAGAGACAATGTGTTCTTTCGTGCAAGTTTGGGGCATTTGCCAGTCAAGGTGTGGGAAGGACAAACTGTGGGTGCCACATTTTATTGCACTTCAGCCTTTGCCCCAAGACCGAGTTTCAGTTGCTGTGTTCTGAGAAAGCAAAACAAACCTTTCCGTTCTTTCTTTCGACCGTAAATAACATGGAGGTTCACCTCGACAGTAAGATTTCCATATTGCCCATTTGACTTTCCTATTTGTATCTGCTATTGACCATATTAAAAAAAACATGGGCCAAAGTTTGACCAAATAACCATTGCTAAGTTACGAACCAGAAGGATGTGGTTTTATTCTTCCCCTTCATTTTTCTTTCCAGGAGCAGTTAAAGGTAAGAGCTGCATTGACCCAAAGCACATTATTATTATTATTTTAACTGGTTTTGAGCCCTTTCTCAGCTCAGCAGTAGCCATGGCATCTCTGATTTGCTGTTTGGTGGCAGCAGATAAGAGAATGGGAGTTTCTGTCAGTCAGAAACTGCTCTTGCAATTGCATTCCTGAGACAAGAACACGGACATTGTCCACGGACATTGTCCTACCTTGTTTGGCTTCTCTCTCATTCCTGGTGCATGTGTCCCTTGGATTGGGTCCAGAGCTCCTCCTGCTCTTCTATTTCCCTTGGTTAGCAATCGTTTGGGAATGCTTCTAGTGAACACTGTTACTATGAGTGATTTACAAGTCAGTTGTATCAGCTTTGGAATATTATTGGAATTATTATGGAATTTGGTATGGAAACTGTTCAGGAAGATGGCTGATGTGTCCCTCATGTAGCTGTCAGTCAGCAGAGTTGGTTTAAAACAAGCTGGCAATACTTGCCAAAGAATCTGCCATCGATCTTTTGCTGGGGGAGAATATTAAAATCAGGCAGTTGTGTTTTGCTGGAATAGGTAATAAATTTTATAGGCAAGAAGGAATAAATATTGAATGTCTGTAAATGAAGTTTAAATCCAAGTCTTCCTACTTCAGCAGTTAAAATTTGCACAACCCCTTTCATTTTGTGCAAATAGATGATTTGTGTGTGTATTTGATAAAATTATGAGTGCTGTAACCATAACCCAGATAAAGAAAGAGCTGTTTTGTTTGATTTGCAACCCCCCTGCTTAGGTTTGTAAACCCTGAGCCACTGAAGGTGTGTTTTCTCTGCCTGAAATGTGGTGGTTGAAAACCAACAAACCAGTGAATTAGAAAATGGGGGCGTGTTGATAAACTGGACATATTTTTTTAATCTTTTGCTGTTTTTTTCCTGCTTTGCCTATCTCTGCTGTAATAACTGGGAATTGATTTCACTTTTTATACTCTTGCCCACTGAGTGAAGACCTGAAAGCTCCCTAATTCATAGCCTAAGTTTCTGATTTATAGCCCTGGATCAGAGCAGTGTTCATGGGAGCATTTCTGCAGATATGACTGAATTTGGAGGATTTAAAGTCGGACTGTCGAGTGCAATCCGATCCCTTTTGCCATTACTTATTGACGAGGTTTCCTAGGTTTTCCAGTTGTCAGCTCGCTGATGGAGCTCCAAGATTTAGGATGTTATGTGGCTATGGGAATCTCACTCTTTGTTTTCTGATTAGGAGCCTGACCTCTGGTACCTCATTTTAACATTAGAGCGGACTCTGGTGAATAATGGTCTGTGTTGAAAGTGCATCCAGCTGGAATTGCGTCTTGGGATGGGGGTAGGGGGGCCTGGAATCTTTGGATGCCATCATGAAGCAATTAGACAAGCTACTTAATAATTTATAGCTTGCTGTCTTAAGGGTTGGAAGCGTTTTGACTGAAGAGGGTTTTGTTTAACCTTTCAGGGCTCTCTGTGAGGCCGAGATTGAGCTTAGAAATGATTTTCCTTTGAAGAGCGGCCGAGAATCCAGAACCAGATGACTTTGTCATCTATTAATTAATGCTTTGTCTTGCTACCTAAATATAAGAGTCTGCTCAGATCTCTCAGAGCTTCAGTGTGTTGTGAATGCAGAAAACCCTTTGGGAAGCAGAAAGAGAGCAACAGGATTTTTTTGCCAATCTTGTCATTAAATTATTTTCTGCTGAATTTGCTTGTGACTTGGTGACTTTTTAGTATTCTTTCACCATAAATATTAAATATAATATTTAAAATAAATAGAATATTTACTGGGAAAAATATAATGTTGGGGAGAGAGTAAAGCAATTGCATATCTACTAGATTTCAGTAATCTTGGTGTAATTTCAGTTTATTTGGTGTTTATATGAGTGACTTAGGAATTATAGACACCTTCCAGTGAAATAACTTCTGGTAATTCAATATTTAACAAAATTCAATATTTAACAAAATACTGATATTAACAAAATACTGATATTATACTGATTGTTTGGTGTGTCAAAGGAAGAAAAGCTCAGCTGGGTTTTCAGGGGCAGGAGAATGAGGGACTGTTGGACCCACTTGCCTGGAGATGTGCAAAAGGCAAGAGCCAGAACTAAAGTGCAGAGCTCCTGGAATAAAATCCTGTCTGTAGGAACTGGCTCCACTGGCCCTTCTAGAAATGTTACAAAATCAGAAAGTTGGGAGACATCTAATGATAGTCTGTCAAGCATTTGTCTGGAGGAGAAAATACTTTTAAATATGTTGCTGGTATTCTTGGATGTGAGTGTTTTATCTCCAGTCAATGAGCAGCTGCTTAATATATATATAGAGATATATATTTATATATTTTTATATGTATATATATACACTTAAATATAATCAATATGTATATGCAGACACTGGGAGATATTTTGATGACCAGATTCACTAGCT
>VZRL01006191.1:146799-230661 GCA_013397895.1 Origma solitaria | reverse complement strand
TTTTTGCTTATTCCAGTTGTTGCAAGGATATTATTTGGGGTTTGGACCTGTATTTTCTTTCATATTGCTTTGAATTCAGTTCTGAAGAGTGGCACAGTTTCCTGAATTACAGTGTGGATTCATTTTTCCCTACATTATTCTCTCTGTTCCCTTTTTGTTATCAAACTCATCTGCTTTTCCAAGGACTCTTACTTTGGGGGGATTTCATTGCAAAGCGTCTCTTGGAATATCAATGTTAAATTCCATCTTTTTCTCCTTAAAACTTTCAGCCTTCCCACTCTATTTCTTCCTGCTCACCACACCTGGGTGTGCTTAAGAGACCCCTTTGGATAATAGTATTTCTGCTTTACGGACTGGAATATGCCGTTCTCTCCCTCCAGCTCATCTGCATCATTTCTGATTGGAATAATTGTGGTTTTCTAAGCTTGTGCAGTGCTATTCCTGTTGAAATAGCCTTGTAGTAGTTGCTAATACTTATCCGTGGGAGCTGCCGATTTTTTCCACCCTTGTATTCTTTGAGATACAAGGATTAAAAATAGTATGTACTGATCTCTGCTACATGAAAGTTACTGCTTGATACAAAACAGGAATTCTCAGTTCTCATCAGGGCTTGACTTCGAGTACCTAATACTCAATGTACTGCAGTATAAAATAGTGCAATTTCACATAACTGCTGTGAAATCTTGGATTAAATTAAGATGCTGATGTGCCGAGATCAGCGTGGCAGAGAGTAATGTCTCATTCCTTCCTGGGCTCACTTAATTTACATTATGTTAATCTTTGCATATAATTTTATGCCTCAGACTTGAGTTGTTGCTGTATTTGATTTTGGGAGGTGTTGGTCTCTGTCCTTCTGCCTGGCCTGTTGTTACAGAGTGCTCACCATACGCAGGGCACTGGTGCCCCCAGAAATCACACTAGCCATGTAGAAAAATCTGCTGCAGTCTGCATTTGTCTCTTTTAATTTGCTGATCTGAAACTGTAATCAAGAAGTTCCATTTATCATTGTAGAAAAACCATGTGCTAAACAAGCTGGACAAAACCACCTGAGATTCTGTCTCTTAAAACTCATGTGTGAAACACAAACCTGTTTCCAAGGAGCTCATTTCAGTCCTGTACTTGGCCAATTTTATGTTAAAATATATTTGTTAGCAGCATAGACTTGGAATTTCAGGCTTCTCTGATTTATTTTATTGATACATGAATAAACCTGGGGCTCAAGATTGTCTTGTAGCTATTAGTAAATACACAAATAAAAGCTAGCCTTTGCTGTTTTGAGAATAAGACCCCAAAGAAACTGGGTCCAAATAATCTTACTTTGCTTTCACTGGAGGACTTCAATCGTCCCTTTTTTTTTTTTTTTTCCCTCTTTTTTTTATTGTTGACCTGCCCTGGAAGTGGTTTGGGAATTTGCCATATCCAGTTTTGAAAACAGGAGGACACTGCATTTCTCTGGTGAAAACTTAGCCCACAATCCATTCAGAAAGCAGTGAGAATTATCCACACACCAATGTGAAAAGATGGCAGTGATTTTTGTACTTCTCCTCCCGCTCGCCCTCCTTCAGAATAACTCCCCACGAAGGACCCTGCGCTTCCCTGCGCCTCCATTTCCAGCACAACGAAGCTTCACACAAACCCCACAAGGGCTGGGAAGGTTCTGACACAAAGTGAGGGAAGCCAGAAAATGCCCAGTTCAGAGGAAATGCACCATATGCTTCCCAATCCTGAGCTGCCAAACTCAACTCCTTCCCTATTGTGTCGGCGCAGTAGCGACCAGATGGTTCCTTTCCCCCGGCGCCAGGCACTGGCTTTTCTCACTTGTTCTGTTTGCCTGATAAAACCACGTCCATGAATTTCATGTGTGAAATATATGTATAAATCTCTATTAAAAACTTCCTCTGGGTGGACATGTACTTAGCAAACGTTGAGCCTGAATAAATCCATGGTTTAAGCTCCCAAAGACAAGCGTTCCTTCTCTGTCTGCGTTTTCTGAGCAGAGATTGACTTGATGATTTTTTGTTTTTCTGAACTGTTCCTGTTACATTCTTTCTTAAATGAGCAGGAAGAAATCTCTTTTTCTTTTTTTTTTTTTTTCATGTGAACAAAGTCAAACTGAGTTGGACTCTGATGTTCTTGGCAGCTCTTGTAGAGTTGGCTTGCTTTCTAACTTCAGAGAAAAATTGCTTTCTAATAGACTGTTTTTCCCCTTTAGTGAGTGCTTTGGCACCTGTATCCTGGGTTGTGGAAGGGGTTCTTTTTTTCTACAGATGTTTGAACATGAGCACAACCTTTAACATCTTTGCATTATTGCTGCCAGCTTTTCTGTCCTGTTGAAAATAGATTTTTTTCTAAAAAATAATATCCTTAATTTAAGGTACTACCATGCATTGAAACAGCAAATTTACCCTATAATATCTTAGTAATGACATTTTGGGATTGCTAAAATCTTACTTTGAATACTGTATCGTTTGCGTAACTGTGTTCTACAGCCTTGAATTTTGCTTTATATCTCTGCTACTGTTTGATTTAGAAAGGACAAAGCAAACCCATGGCAAATCCTGAGAAATATAAGCCAATACTTTTAAAGTTCAGCTAAAGGAACGAGGATGTCACATCCTGTGTCCAACAGGATATATGAGGGCAGGTGTTAAGGAACCTGCGGTGCACTAGGTAATATTGTTGTTAAATTGCTTCTTCAGGGTTAATGTGGGGTCTTGGAAAGGTGGGGAGTTTTACATGGTAAATGAAGGGAATTACAAAGGCTGTGATCCTGGAAATCACTGCTGCTTCTGAAAAGCTGGAGGTGAGCTTGGGAGCCACCTTGCTTGGGATTGTTGGTGTCGGTGATCTCCTTTCGAGCCTGCTTAATTATTAACAGTGGTTCTGGTGTGCTGCAGTCACCTGGGATCTTCTCACGGCGAGCTTTGTGTGGCTTCCCTGGTACTGTGGGCATTGTTTGCTTTTTCCTATGGAAAAACCACCCTCAAAGAGTTCTAGGATTTTCAGGGACCTAAAATGGATTTGTTTTAATGGCTTCTTTCCAAAAACAAACCAAAACAAACTCAACAAAAACCAAACCAAATTCTGTCCCCTGCGCTGGCACTGCTGCGGCACCTCCAGTCCTGGGGCAGTTCTGCGCCCCTTGTTGCAAGAAGGACATGGAGGGGCTGGAGGTGTCCAGGGCAGGGAACGGAGCTGGGAAGGGCTGAGCCCCAGGAGAGGCTGAGGGAGCTGGGGAAGGGCTCAGCCTGGAGCAAAGGAGGCTCAGGGGAACCTTGTGGCTCTGCACAGCTCCTGACAGGAGGGGACAGCCGGGGGGGTCGGGCTGTGCTCCTGGGCACAAGGGACAGAGCAAGGGGAAACGGTGTCAAACTGCTGGAAAAAACCTGATCTTGGTCACATTTCTTCCTGGCAATTTTTTTAGCTTACAAGTTTCTTCTGTATTTCCCTGCAGGACACAGTCCCACCGTTTTTTATGCCCTTCTATGAATTCTTCCAAAAAAGCACTTAGCTGGAATTTCCCTCACCCAGAAACAAATCTATTTGTTTTAAAGTATTTCTGCTTCTTTTTCTCCACTGGAATGATAAATTCTTCAGTCCCTTTTCCTACATCAAGTTTCAAACTTTACTAACCAGAAGAAGAGTGTGGCTTTGGTGTCTGCTGACCTCAAATGCTGAAAATGTTGTTAGATACAACTGTGTTCTTTCTTTCTTCCTCCTCAAGCTGTCTGATCAATCCAGCTGTTTTATTTAGGAAGTCCAAACCTTTGTTTTCCATAGCTGGATTGTGGTGCCAAAATTCCTTGGCGGATGGAAGCATGCACACTTGTCTTTCTGATTTCCAGGGAGCACTTGGGTTGTTTGTTCAGCTGAAAGAGTTGTCCAGCCAGGGTGAATCATCTTCATCAGCCGGTTAGAAGTTGAGGTCTCTTTGTCTTCTCCCCTTGACATTTGTAACTGTACTTTTAGTGCAGATTTACTGGTTCAGAACAAACCCACGCTGTTCGGTGAGGGATTAAATTTCCTGGCTGGTGCTGTGTTTGTGCTACAATTAATTATTTTACTGATCTGAGCATAATTAGGCAAGCAGTGGCAAACCTTTCCTCAGAAAATCACGGAATGAGTAAAACTCACTGGCATCAAGGACAAGTTTCTTGGAGAAAATGCAATAATTTAAATAACTGGTGCTGTGGTGGGACCAGTGACACTTGGAATGTGTGACTGGATTTCTTTTCCATGCCAATATGTGTTTCCTGAGATACTTGAGGAAAAGTACTTTGCTAATTAGTCGCAAACTACATGAGTTAATAAATAGAAAGCTTTAGAAAGAGAGTGGCTGCGCTCAATTTTTATTATCATCATCATCTTCTGTTAGCGGGGTTGATTTCAGCAGGGCTAAAAGTGGACCTTTGAGGGTTAGTGTTGAACAGAAATATGAATTGAATAATTGTTTAATTAATAAATAGTGTATTCTCAATAGTGATAATGCTTTTCAGAGCAAAATTTGTTCATGTGAACTTTGCCAGACAGCCCAAATACCCAAATGTACCAAATTTCTTTAAAATACCAAATTTCTTAAAAGCACAGCATTGTGTTTTCAGGCAGATTTTTAGGTTTTCCCCATAATAATGATGCACACAATTAATAATAATGATATACCATGATAATGATATACCAAGCTCAGAAGCTAATTGCCAAATGCAAAATTAATTTAAAAACTGCAATGGGATAAACTTCAGAGCAGTAACACTTCCATTATTACAAACTGATCAATAAATATTATGTGAAGCACAACCAATTTCAGAGTTATCTGCCAGCTGTTTTAGGGTGGGAAAAAAATCAGCTTTGTGCTCCATAGAGCAGGAGCGGTGTCAGTGCTTTGTAATCATGTGAACCTTTAATTAAGAAGTTCCCACAGCATAGAAAACGCCAACCTGCCCGAGACCCTTCCAGGGCATAAGACAGAGCAGCTTCAGTGGCAGCACTGTGGAGAATAAAACAAATTCAAAAAGTCTTTTTCAAAATAGTAAATCTTTAAAAATTGAATCCTCCTGAATGGCATTATTTTTTAAAAACCCTACACATGCTGTGGTTTATTAATTATGGTCGCAATTAATTATAGTTTATTATTATGGTCAGGGCCAAGTCCCACAGTGAGAGTGAGAGAACCACAGTGTTGCAGCCCCAAATTGCTGGTCTTGAGTACAAGTTTTGGAGCTGTCTGACTCTGGAACAAGACAAAGAGGTCACTCACCAGTCCCTGGTTTAGTCTGACTTTCTCTTTGTAGCTCTTCTAATGCTTCCCTGCCTTTTGAACTGGTTCAAAAGTTCTGAACTGGTTCCATGAGGCAAGTGAACTGGTTAATATGAATTTTTAATCTTCAATTCAGATTTTGCTTATGAGATCCTCTCCTGATCCTTCTGTTTAGTAGAACTGTGGTTGCACAGTGATCTCCAGCCAAACAATACTGTGGAAGGTGAGGTTTTTGCCATACTTCACCAGCCACCCAAGATGTGAATTACAGGAAATTAGGAATTTAATGCTACACTCCTCACAGTTACAAAACTGGGAAGTGTCTGGTTTTGGTCTCACACAGCAAAACAGAACTCGTGGAGGTAATAATTATGGGGAAGGTGAGAATCTGAGAAGCTGCACTTTTTTTTTTTGGTCCTAACTGGGGCTTTGCTTTTTCCCAAGGCTCCAGATCATGATCCTGTGGTCTGTCTTTCTGTCCAGCAACACCGAGCTCCCACTGGGGTGGGGGAGAGGAGCTTATCAGCATTCCAGGAGTCCTTAGGGTCAGTTTGGTGCTTGTTGAAAGTGATATTTCTCAGCAGTTCAAACAGAGAAGAAAGATCTCTGCGCCTGACAGCAGCACAGTTAAAACCCCGCAGGAGTTCCTTCAGAGCCTTGGCTGGGATCCCTTAAAGCAGCAGGAATGATGGTGAGGAGGTGACAGACATGTCTCCCGTCTCCTGCTCCAGCTGAGCTTTGTGCAGGCGCTGGCGTGGGGCAGAAGGATGTGGCATTGGTGTCCCCGAGCAGGGCAGACTGGTGGGGCCAGGCCGTGTGCAGGGGGTTCCTGTTCTGAGGGATGGCAGAAGTGCTGCTTTGCCATCACTTCTGCATGTGGGGTTTGGGTGCTCTTTTGTATTTGCGTCCTCAGAAACTCGACTCTGAATCAACACTGGAAATCAGAGCTGTACATGGACAAAAGGAGCTGTTTTGCCATGACTTCACTCTTCAGTCTTTTAGTATCAGGAAGGGATCTTACAAGTCACCTCATTCTATCTCACTGCCATGTTCAGGGATATCTCCCACTCTTCCAGGTTGTCCATCTTGGCCTTGGACACTTGCAGGGATCCAAGGGCAGCCACAGCTTCTCTGGGCACTTGTGCCCACCCTCCCAGGGCACAATTCCTTCCCAAAATCCCATCTAACCCTGCCCTCTGGCAGTGGGAAGCCATTCCCTGGGTCCTGTCATTGCCCCGACCCATGGGCAGGACCTTGCTCTTGGCCTTGTGGAACCTCACAAGTTTTCCTGTTCTGAAGCCTTAGAAGATCTGTCTAAAGATCAAGGTCCAAAGTTGTTAAAAGTTGACTTAAAAGTTAAAAATTAACTCAGCCAAAAATTACGTTGTCTAGTGCAGTACAGTGGAAAAGAAATCTGTTTTATAAGGAGCTGTGTAAAGCAGTGGTTCCCCATCCGAAATGCGATCCAGGACTTTGGTTTATCTATTAGGAATGGGATTTGCTCAGGAAACATAGACTTTTGAACCAAAAGACAAACAAACTTTTTCTCCAGAGCTGCTAATGTGCCTTTGGCTCCAGAGAGGAGTGATGTGGTGGAAAGCTCCTGATATCTTGTAATACAACCTGAGGCTCTGCCCCTTCCTGAGGTTTTCTAACAGTTTCACAGGGATTTCAAGAAAGCCAACTCTGAAAAAGAACTCTGAGTTTATGTAGAACAGTTTCACAATCTAGGAAAACTTATTTCAAGTATAAGAGTAATTTTAGATGGTTTAAACAGGAGCTACTTGTATTTTGAAGACTGAAAGCAATCTTTAGCAGTTTTCTACCTTTCATGCTCAAAGATGGGGGGAATTTTGCTCAGACTCTTTCACTTGGTGCTTGGAAAGCTGGGGGATGTCTGTTTGCTTGGCGTGTTGTACCTCCTCAGGGGTTGTGGAGCTAAAAATCGCAAGAAGAGAGTCCCTAAAGCTCAGGCTGCCTGAGATACACGCACTGGGTAAATACTGGATGGTGCAGTAAGAGCATCCACAAAGACATTTTTTAAGGAGTTATTTAGCAAAAGGCTTTAAAAATAACCTGGAATGTTTCCAAATGGCAGCATATCCCTAGTGTAGCAATTCAAAGTATGTCGTTTAGGAAGTGAAAATAATTTCTCCATGTGAATACTTAGCTTGGTTGGCGTAACTGGATTTATTCTGGTTTGTAACCTGCTCCGACATGGAAGTGTCTGTGGTCAAGTTATGGCCATTGTGCTACGTCATGGGGATCACAATTAATTATTTCTGAGGCCTAAAATCCTAAATTTTGGAAGCCAAAGACAGGAGAATTTGGAGAAAAGGCAGCTGGAAGCTTAGTAAAGTGTGCTTTTAATACTTAAAATCGGTCGGGGTACTCATAATAAGGGAGACTCATAGTAAGGCAGAGAAAGAAACTTCCAACGTTGGTTTGGTGCCAAGTAATACAGTATATGAATCCCTAGGTTAGCTATGGATCTTGGCCTGATGAAAGGTCAGGAATAGAATAGGTTAGAGGATATTTTGATGAATAAATCTGAATTGGCTCTAGGTCTAGTCAGCTTGGCTGCAGTGGATTTATCCTCTGATCATTTCCTGTCTTAGCGCTGTGAGTGTTGTCTTTGAAAACTGTGAAACCTTTGGAAAAAAGGGACCGACTTAGTGCCAGGGTTTTTTTTAAAGGAGTGCTGAGAGGGGAAAAGTTAAATTTTATTTCACTCAGGTTGTTTTGGAGAGAATTAAGATGCTGCAAATGAAGCAACAGTTTTAACAAATGAACAAAGTGAATGAGAAGAGCTTTGACATTTCCTTTGCTAAACCTGATTGCAGAGTGCCTCAGGTGATATTTAACTGCTGTACATGAATTTTTTAGCTTTCCACTTTGTTTCCTTTGCTTTCTTGTCATGCTTCAAATATCTGAAAATAAAAAGAGAAATGAAGCAGCTTGGAACAAAATTGTGAATGAATGAAAGAACGAAACCCCATATTTTCTGGAACTGGAGTCATCTAATGGTGGGAAGGATTATCCCATCTTCAGGAAGGAGAAGCAGCATGGAGAGGGACGCAGCTTTACTTTAGATAACCAGCCTTTCCTAATGTTTCCAGGGAATTCTGCAATGGATGCTGCAGGCACAGGGAAACCTCTTTTATCTCTCATTTAACCGTGTTAAGGGCAGTGCACATGAACAGTCAGGGCACCTTTTGGAAAGTACCAGGAGGCAGTGCAGAAGTCCATGAGCTGCCTGTACCAGGGATTGTTTTCGTTTTCATTGGTGCTGCAGCAGCACTTCGCTCACGGTGCTGCTGCCTAAGGCCCTGTGTGAGCTCTGAGCAAAAGAATTGTGTCTGACAGTGCTTGTGTTGACAGCTTGTGATGCAAATGGAGCCACGTCACATCCTGCCCGGAATCCCTGCCTGGAATCCCTGCCTGAGTCCCTTCGTTCTCATTAAACCGTTATTGAATCTAGCGCTGGTAAATAAATTGTCACTTGCAATAATCACTGAAATAACGAGCTCAGAATTTAGTACTGCTACTGAATTGTTCTGCTCTGCTCATGAACCGGTCCTCACCTCCCAGGCTGCATTGCATTTTCTGATCCCTTCTCCCTGTCCAAATGTTCCAGGAGATTGGCAAGGGTGCAAAGTATGTTCCAAGGTTCTCCTCAGGCTTGTGAGGAAAACATCTGTGTGATAGATAAAGCTGCCTCCTAAATTTCTGGCCCCAGGTAGCTGTGTTTGGGCGAGTCAGGCTCCCTGAGCTCACTCAAGTCATGTCAAATCTCACTGGTTTAAAAAAAAAAAAAGCTGGGGGCATTGGGGAAGCACCTGAAAAGTCTTTTCTTGGAGACGTCTCGTTTCTTCATTTTTGTAGTAGAACTGCTCTTCAAAACGTAGACATTTTGCATTTTGGCATTTTGGTTGTGTGTGGGTTTTTTCTCTTTTTTTTTTCTTGGAGGAGTTTCTGTGTATGACAATTTCCCTTCATCCTCAGCCAGTCCTCACAGATTACTTTATTCATTTCACAGAATATTCTGAGCTGGAAGGGACCCACAAGGACCATCATGGGATGGCCCATACAGTCTTACTCTTCTACAGCTAAAAATACGAGTTTAAAAATATCAGATATCAGTCAAAATGCTGATTTTACAGAGACAGGAGAATCTTGGTGTAGCTGTCAAATTTATTTTGGAAGAACCAGCAGTACTGAAATAAAACAGAATTTTCCACAGTGCCTGCGCCTCACAATAATGACAATGGTACAACATTGCCAATGCTTTTTTCCCATTTAGAAGTAAAACAAAGCAAAGCTCTTGCACATAAGCAGTGGATGGGTCTGATAATTAGAATTTATACATAATAAAACTGTGACTTTTTGTTGTGGCTAATGGAGAGTGTTAATTTGCAGCTGTTGATTAGTAAAAGTGGCTTCCACACTTCCATGAAGTCAGTTTAATTAGGAGCAACCTTGCTTTTCCCAGGGAAGATGCCAACCAAAGAGAGATGCTAAAACCTCTCCCTTGTGGAGAGTTTGCCTGCCAGAAGAGGACTTAGCAAACAAAATAATTTTTTAAAAAAAAACATGTCAGAAAGCTGCTGTGATAAGGAGAAGGGATCAAAATGATGCAAGATACCGAAACCACCTGAATGAAAAGCAGCACAGAATTTGCCTGGTTAATTGTCCCAAAACTCAGTGTTATATCAGCTATGTCTGTCATGCTTTCTGCCACCAATAATAAGGTTTTTTGGGCACCTGCTGTCATCAGCACCTCTCAGTTATTTTTACAGATAAAAACCTTGTGACTGCTTTGAAAAGCATCATTAGTATGACTTTTGAAAAGTCTTCTAACAATGATCTTTTAATTTGGGACATCTCCCTCTTTTCTAGTGGTAATTCCTTCTGGTAGTGTTATACCAAATATTTTCGCTTTTTTTTCCTCCCCCAAAACCTGTCACAACTGGCTTTATTTGAAATTATCAGTAAACAGACTTGAGGTGAGGTTTGGTGATAGGTTTTTTCATGGTTGCCTGAGCTCCAGGAGTGTTTGGACGATGCTCTCAGGGATGCACAGGGTGGGATTGTTGGGGTGTCTGTGCAGGGCCAGGAGTTGGACTGAGTGATCCTCTGGACCCCTTCCCACATGGAAAAGATGTTCTGTGATTCTTTTATCCTCACTATTCTCTTCAGCCTCTTGAGTGGTTTGGGTGCCGAGCTGCTTCACTTTGGAAATAAATGGTTAATCCTGCTGGGTTTATCATTTATTTGCTGACATCAGTGGTAGGATTTCTGTGGGCAAAAATAGCTTTATTTATCCCTCTCGTGACTTTTTTTTGCGTCTTTAGTTTTGGCACAGCTTGTCCTCAGCTGCCAGTGGGCTTTTTTTCGTGTTTGTGAATGTTTGTTTAGCATCCTGAGGCAGATCTTGTAGTGGAGTCTGAGGCAGAAGGGGTGGAAAACATGGAAGGTAGTGCCAGGTGGAGGTATTTCTAAAAGCTCCACATCTCATCAGAAATTGCTCTGCCAGGGTTAAAGGAAATGTTGTTTTTCCTTTTATCTGGGATTTTTTTAACAGCTATTTAAAAAATTATGAGGGAGCATGACTTTGCTACTAATGATCTATTAGCAACATTTACTTTTTCTATGTGAGCACATCGATCAAATAATGCCTTGGTAGTAAAAATTTATTATCACGTTGGCTGGTGAGACATGAATGAAATCATGTGCTATTTGAGCTACTTTTGATATTTTTTCTAGGAGTAATTAACAGGCTGTTGCATCTTAAATGTGGTATGGAAATGGTATATAAATGATGCTGGGCCGTGCCTCGTATGGAGCGGGTCAGATGTGAAGGTGTCTCACCCAAGGCTGTTCCTCGGGATTGCTCTTCCCAAATACTCTTGTGGGGTTGATTCTTAGCTGGAAAGGGAATTTTCACCCAGGTCTCACTTCTTTGCTGTGCAGACTAGCATGCAAAAGCCGCAGGATGTTTCTGTCGTGATGGTTCCTCTGAAGAGTCAGCAGCGTGGTGGAGGTTGGAAAAGATCCTCAAGGTCACGGAGTCCAACCATTCCCCCCAGTGCTGCCTCATCCACAGGGCTTTTCAATCCCTCCAGGGATGGGGTCTCCACCACTGTCCTGGGCAGCTGTGCTGTCCTTTTCCTTATGGGGAAGGAATTTAATATCCCACCCGAACCTCCCCTGCGCTGCCCCAGATCCCTTGCCAGCCCCTCTGTCCCAGGCTGGAGTGTTCCATGGGGTTGTGGCCCCCCGCAGGAACCCGAGCCCAGCAGTGCCGCTCAGTGTTCATGGATTCATCGCCATCCCTGCGATTTCCACGTCGTGTTTTCCAATCGCTGGGACCCAATTCCAGGGGGACGCGCGGAGGAAAATGGCATCAGCAGCTCCCCTTCCCTGTGTGGTTACAAATGAAATCCTGCTGCTTTCTGACCTTCAACATGAAAATGTTGTTATTGATTTTCTGAGGCCGTGGAAAATGAAACGCAGAGACTGAAGGGTGCAATTAACATTAATAATTAAAGATGAGCTGCATTTGTCAGTCTCTTGTCTGCTGTAATCCTCTGAGTAGCAGGCTCCTCCTGGGAGCAGCAGAGCTCCTGCAGCCTTGGATGATCCCAAGTTGGGCATTTCAGCTGGGGCCCATAAATGAGCAGATATTTCCTGGGTCCTGGGAACCCTCTGTCCCCATCCAGTGAAGTAAAAACTGGGGTTTGTACAGCTGGGGCAAGTTCAACCCTTTGTTTTCCAACACTCCCACCTCTGATTCTGCCACTGTACATCTGCTGGAACTGTAGATTATTTGCTTCTTTAGGTTTTCATTTGCCTGACATAAGAGCAGAAATGTTATTTTAATTACTTTTTTTTTTTTCCACTTTTTTTCCCTTCTTTTAACAGAGCATTCAGAAGCTGGCTAGCCAATACTTAAAGAAGGACTGGCTTGGAATAAGAGCTGAGGAACGAAGTGATTATAGGTAATTTACCAGTTGGATATCTCAAAATAACTGCATTTATCGTTTCAATTTGTGTCATTATTTTACTTAACAATGAACCACCACTTTTCTGTAGTTAATTTTTTTTCCTTTGTAGAAGAGCATTGCCAGTTAAAAAAGAAGCTTTGTTTTCCTGAGATTAGTCTTAAATAGATGTTTATGACTTGAATATTTAGGAAGATGGGAGAAACAAAAAGCTTGATGGGACAACAACTGTAATTTGCATCTGTTTGGCTGTTAATGCTTGTATCTGAATACAGATTTTAGTAAAGAGCTGTAGGGTTAGAGGGATACGTGTATGGATTTTTTCATTGAAAAAGACAGGAACAGATTTCATTTTAAGAGACTGTTCTTTTTGAAGATCAAATCTGACAGCAGGGAGGAGGCAAAGCAAGAGACAGTTGTTTACAAAACTTTCTTTCATTAGCATGAAAGGTGGATAAAACATGAAACCAGAAATAACTTAGTTGCTGAAAGCCTTTGAACAGCACCTCCTAAATATTTGGAATAAGTTTTCAGATACTTTGTTTTAATGTCCTCTTTGTGTTCTGACAAGTTTTATTTCAAGCAGGAAGAAATGGTTGACAGATTTGTGTTCGGGGCTTTCATCACCCTCACACCGTTTGTGTTTTTAGGAAGAAATAAACTGAATTATCAGTCTGAAATATACATAAAACACTCCCATAACACCCAGCCCCTCCTCCGTGCTGTTTGCTCCTTTCCATGCCATGAGATCCCACAGTGCCCAGAGGTTTTCTCCAAACCCCTCCCTATTACCAAGTGCTGAACCCAAAATGTTTGGTGAAAAGTTGAATCATGAGACAGGAGCAGGTGGGAAAATCTTTCTTTTTGGTACAACTTCCGTTACAATTGTTGTTAAAAGTGGAGATATTTGCTAGCTCAGCATGAAGGATTGTGCTTTAGATTTTTTTTTTTTTAGGCAGTCTTTGGAAACATGTGTGCTGCTGTTAAATAAACCAGCCCAGGAGCTGGGTTCTGGTCCTTGTGGGTCTCTTCCAATTCGGAAGATTGTATGAATCTGAATTTTCAATGGAACACCTGACCTCCCTTTCTTCCTTCGCACACCCTCTCTGTGTTTCATTATTTTAGGAGCATGTACTCCGTTTGGAAATCACTTTTAGAAGGCACCATGCAGGTGGCCCAGTCCCGACTCAATATCTGTGAGAACTATAAAAACTTAATTTCTGAACCAGCCAGGAGTGTCCGGTGCTTTAAGGAGCAGCAGCTGAAGAAGGTATTTGTGCTTTGAGAATTCCTTTAAACTCTTGTCATTTTTATTGAAGGGAAAAAATGGGTTTTTAGAAATCTTTTGGTGTGGCACTTCTAAAATACGTATGTACTCTTCGTCTCACAGATGTACATATCCAGCTTGGTAGAGAGGGATCAAAATTCTGAGCTGTTACCGCAGATTATAACTGCTTGGAAATGAGTGTTTTAAAAATGGGATACTCAGTGGGTCAAATGCATCTCAGCAAATCTCATGTTGTGCTGTAGCAATTATGTTGGATTGAGTTTGCAGTGGCAGTTGCAAGTGGTTTTTGTTAGAATAGGTTCTTATTTTAAGAAAAGGTCCATCTGAAACCTGAAGGAATGGCTTGAGCAGTCTCCTGGATGGAGAGTGGAGATTGTCCAGCCACCTCCTGTAACAGTATCACCAACAAGTGCTCCAAGAGCTACTTTAATTATCTGTTTAATTATCTGTAATTATCCCTGCAGAGAAAATAGTCTAGTTCCAGTGAGCTGGATATTCATTTAATTGCTTGTTGCATTTGAAAGTCATTTATGGGGGTGGCGAGGCCCTGGCACAGGTGCCCAGAGCAGCTGTGGCTGCCCCTGGATCCCTGCAAATGTCCAAGGCCAGGCTGGGCAGGGCTTGGAGCAGCCTGGGACAGTGGGAGGTGTCCCTTGAATGACAACCCCCCCACTCCAACCAAACATTTTAACTTTGCTTGTTAAAAAGTGACAGCAGAGACCCAGAAGTTACCCAGTTACATGTGTTCTAGAGTATTTTGTAAAATACTTGGTTACAAGTTTAAATAGATGCCCCTGTAAGGTGAGCTCTCAGTTTCTGACCAGATTGTTCTACTTCTCTTAGAAACATGTGCAGTATCCGTTTTTTGAGGGAAAAATTAACTTGGTTAATGCTGTTTTATTGTCCTGTGGACTTTTATTTTCATTAACTTTCCAAGGCAATGCTGTGGCAATTTCATATCATTCTTATTGGGTAAATATTCTTATTTTTCTGCATGTGTTGATAGTTCAGTGTTTGCGAGTCAGCAGTAGAAGTGGGATCTTGAAATTTATAAAAATCATAGAAGTTCCTTTTTTCCTGCACTTTTGAATCAGCAGAAGAATAAATGATTAATAATATTACAATTATCAGAGCAATACTTCTTGTTCAGTCATCTGATATTCTAACAGTGATAATGCTTTTCCTACAACATGGAATAATCATCCGTGGTGGTGGTGGTGGTGGTAGTTTTCCTCCACAACCAGTTTATTGTTTTACACAGTGCAGTCTCTCCCCCTTCCCCTTGAATTCCCAAACAGATAAATAATGGACAGAGAAATAATTGTTCTGACCTCCATCCATACAAAAGCTAATCAAAATTAAAATTCAGAGTCAGCAAAATACTTGTAAGGTTACACTGGAATACCCATCTAAAGGGGCATCCGGTTCCTGACAATTTTTTATCATACAGGGTTGCAAACTAAGATTATTTAGCTCTTCTAAAATGATCTTTTTAACAACTGGGATTATTTGATGTTTTAATTTTTTGATGGTGGTGGGAGATTTTAGGGATCAAAATCCCCATTGATGTCGCAAAACCCCCATTCTTCTCACAGGCTTTTAGGTCTTTGTCAGCCACCCATTATATACAGATTTTTTACCTCTCATTTTTCGATCATGCACACAGAGGTGTCCAAAATCCCAATCCTGCCTTCCAGTGCTCCCCAAAGCAGCCTCCAGGGAATGCACCCTGTGGAGCCCATGGCTTTATTGGTCTGCACACATCAAATAGTGGCTTTAGTGTGGATTTTGCTGGATTTCTCTGTATTTTAGAACAATTTGACAGCTTCAGGGAGAGCAGAATTGTGTGGTGAGAAGATGAGCGATTCCTGTTGGCTGCAGGTTTGATTTTTACAGGTGGCTGGGTGTTGTTTTTTCACGGTGGAATACAGGGAAGTCAACGTTACACTGTTGGATTGCAGCACCTCATTAGTACGGCGGTGCTCCTAAAGGAGGCTACATGAATTAGTAATTAGTGTAATGAAGAAGCTGAGCTGCTTTGGAGGGGTGTTCCCCTGCACTGAGAGCACTCAGGGGTGTTATGATGATATGAAAAGTGCTGGGACCTTTGGGTGGTGTTTGAAGGACTCAGAGGCAAATTGGTTTCCTTGAACTCACCCCTGGGTGCTGCTGGAGCCTTCACTGACCACATCCCGCCTGTGATATCTATAATTAAATAGAAATCCGCTGGACTATCAATCTCCTGTGTACTTAATCCAGTTTGGGTAAAAGAAAATCTTCAGTAATCTCTTCTAAAGAGAATTTTAATTCTAGACGGTGATGATTCACATTGGTTTTCTTACCTAGATCCTGCTTAGCACAGATTCTTCCCCACTTTGTTGGGGTTTTTCTTAAGCTGGCATGGTGTTTGAAGAATTGCTGAATATAACCATTCTTCTTCCTCTTGTGTTGTGTTTTATGAGGCAGCTTTTGCCTCATGTTTTAAATTTTAAAGAAGGAAAGATTAATCTTTTTTTTTTGTATCACTTCCAGTAGATTGCCTTTGAGTTTTTCCCAGTTGTATTCCGATTACTTCAACTAATTACCTCATCCAGAGCTTTCAGAACTTTTATGTTTAATTTGTGGGTTGTCATTGATTTTGAACAGTTTAAACAGCAGCAGAAAGAAAAGAAGAGAGAAGGTTTTACATTCTGATCATTTTTAAAAGACCTGCATGAATAATTGACCAGGAGCAACTTGAAGACTGCATCCTTCCCTATAAAATTCCATAAAAAGCAGTAAAACAATGATAATATTATTTGGATGCAAAAAAAAGTAATATTCTGTTTCCTGAATGCTTTTTTTCAGTGCGTGGACCAGCTGACAAGGATCCAAGCTGAATTACAGGAGACAGTCAAAGATTTAGCTAAAGGCAAAAAGAAATATTTTGAGACTGAACAGATGGCTCAGGCGGTGCGGGAGAAAGCTGATATTGAGGCCAAGTATGTTTTTATAATGGCATATGTAGAAATAATTGCAGCCCCAAAAAGCACATTTGTATTAGTTTTTGAGCTTGATGTTTGGCTTTGGATGAGCTTGTGCCAGGTTTTCTTTGCTTTTTGCTTATATACATTTTTGTAGCCCTTTCAAGCACACCCTGAGAGGAAATTAGAACTTGTTTGTGTTGGTTTCTTTAGGAAGGAAGTTCAAGTAACAGCTTTAATTTGGCATTTTCTAAGGACAGTGTGTCAGCTGGCACTGTTTTGATATTAAAGCCTCCTGACTTCCTTTTCTGTCCACACATCTCAAGTTTGGTATCACTCCATTTAGAGGGGGAGAGACAACAGGACACTGTTTTTCATTTTTCAAGATAAATTTTTGAGGCTTTAGGTTTTTTCTGTTCCTTGACATCCTAAAGAGGGTGATTTCCTTCCTTCCAGGAAAACAAGGAACACATGGTTTGGGTTTGGAGTCTGGCCTGTCTTACAGGAGTTTGCCACACCCTTTTTTCTTTCTTTTCCTTTAATTTTTGTTTTCAGAAGTTATTCAGAATTGCTCCCAGGCAATTAAATGATGGCTTCATTAGAGATCTTTTCAATCTTTCACTTGCTGAGGGATGATGAAAAGAACTTTAATAAAATCACTTTAAATAGCTGGAGAAAGTAAACAACCAAACACAAACAAAACAACCAAAAATTTGAGCTTGGGAATTTTGGAGCAGGTTCATATATAATATGCAAGTTCATATATAATACTGCAGTATAATTCAGATTAAAATAGGTATTGACTTGATTTTGTTTTCTTATTTACTTTTTAAACAGCATCCTTTAGACAGCTAAAAAATACTTTGGTAGAAATGGTGTAAGGCAATAATTTAACTTCCTCTGTTCATTTCTGTTGCAGGTCCAAACTTAGTCTTTTTCAGTCAAGAATAAGCTTGCAGAAGGCAAGTGTAAAGGTGAGTATGAAACTTGGATTTTGCTGCTCATTTTGTGGGCAAATGGCCCAAATTGTCTGGAATGCAGAGGTGAGGGACAGCTTGGTAGGGAAATTGGTAGGACGAGGGGTGAGCTAAGAGCTCTCTTTGGGCAGAGTACAGAACTGTATGTGGAACATACACAGGGAATTTTTTTTCTCTTACTAGAGTTACAGCTATTCTTTGAAGACCACATGTGAAATTCCAATTGCAGGAGAGAAAAATCCGCCAGAAATCCCCTCGCCATTGGGAACACTTTAAAGCAATGAATGCCCTGAAGTTTTCACTGTATTAACAGATACATACACAACAAATTTCCTATTGATGTGTGTTTGGTCATTCAGATTGTCATGCTGAGCTCTGTTTTACCTGTTGCAGTTAAAAGCTCGCCGCTCCGAGTGCAATTCCAAGGCTATCCATGCCAGGAACGATTACCTTCTCACTTTAGCAGCTGCCAATGCACACCAGGATCGCTACTATCAGACAGACCTCGTGAACATCATGAAGGTAAGGAGGCTGATCTGTGCCTGCCCTTGGAACTGGGAAAATCTGGGAGGCACAGGGAGGGGACAGAGTCCTGGATTGGCTTTTCCACTGAGATGCCATGGGTGAGAGGGAAGGTAGAGCCTGCAGCGGTGTCTAAAAATCTTGGAAGCAGCTTTCAGGTCTCAAAACTGTCACCTTAATTTTTTAATTCACTTCTCTTCTGAAAAACTCACTTGGATAAAGAGCTAAAAAAACCTTGACTGGAAAACTCACTTGGATAAAGCTCCCTTGGATAAAGGAATCAGTTTTGTCAGAATAAGCCCTCTATTTTCCTGTTGTAAGGAAACTGCAGTTTTTTTAGTTCTTTAGTTCCATATTCCATAACCCTTTTTTTAAAAAAATCTGATCAGAATACTTCTTTATGGTGTGATTAATGAACTAGAATTATTAAATATCTTGGTTTCTAAACTATGGATTTTAGGGAACAGCAGGCAGCATTCCTGTTCTCACCTGTGGCGGTTTGCCAGGTCAAGGCAGGAGTAGATACTTGAACTCAAAGGAAATGGCACACTTAAAAAGTTCAAATCTGATTGCTCACAGTTGTTTTTGCTTAAATATCAGCCTAGAATTAATTAGATGTACACTATTCCTGTGCCCTTGAATTAGAGAGTTACAGATAAATTGTAAAATCAGCTAATTCACACTTTATCTGTTTGAGTTTCACATGTTGACATTTTCAAACTTTCCTTAAATTTGCTCTTTACAGACTATTTCCAGGCGGGGTGTTTTGTAAGTCTGTTATTTGCATTTTAAATTGCTTTATTGAAGAACTAGCGTAGAATTATGACAAATCCCTGCATTGGCAACATTCTTTTGCATTTTGAGGGGGAAATGTTGATACATTGATGTGAAGAGCAGGTAAGTGAGGTAAAACATGAGAGCACCAAAGGCATCCTCCTGCTTTTCCCTGTGTGTGTGTGTGGTTGTGCTGTTCTATTAGTAAAACATGAATATTTGTGCTGACTAAATGTTTAGTACACGGAAATGCTTATAAAGAATTTCCTTGTGGTGGTGGTGATAAAATTATTAATTGATGCTTACATAAGATAATTCCATCCTTACATGCGTGGTTGGCCGTCATCACTTAATGCTCCTACTTGGAAGCAATTCCAGAGGTGAATTGAATATGTTCACAACAAAACAAACAAAAAGGGTGTTTGAAATAATTTTTAAAAGTGAACAAATTGCTGTGGTAAATTTTTTTCCAAGCCTTTCTCCAGCTGAACCTTTTTTCCATACAGAAAAGACCTTACAACTTATTCTTTGGTATAAATAATTGTGGTTCACTGAAAGCCTAAGTGCTTTCATCCAGCCAAATGACTCTGGAAGGCAAGGACAACACTCAGAGTTTATTTTTCTGCATCTCTCAGATATTTATAGCAGTCAAATCTCTTTGTCTGGTAAACGAAAGTGTGTTTTTAATGAAGAGCTGTAAATTTGGGTCTCTTGCTCTGTTGGGCATGAGCAAAACTCTGTGGGAGCACACCCAGATGTCCTGGAAATGGGGTCATTATCTGGAGCAAGGTCCCACGTTGATGTGGCTACTGGAGATATTAGGAGAGACAGGGAAAATTTTCAGGAAAATCCAGGATAATGCATTGCTGGGCTCCAGTTCCTTCATCCGAGAGCTCTAATGTAAATTCAAGTGTGAAACTGCTCAAATACATAAATAAATATAATGGAAACAGCACCATGTGATATGGAAGCAAAGTCCTGGTTTCTCCTGTCTCCTCCTGAAATGCATGGGGGAACCACACTGTATGAAGTACAGAAAAAATGATGATTTTGTTTAGCAGAATGATTTAGTGCAAATAGAGAAGGAGCTGGAGAGAAAGGAGACCATTTAAAGATAAAGAATCATCTAGTATGAGGAAATGTGCAGTGACTGAGAGATGGAGCAAGGTCTTGCCAATTTTGGTTGACCAGGCAGAAAACAACATATGAAATTAATGTTAAAATAGAAATGGAGTAACTTGGGGAAGAAATCGCTGCCTAGAGAATAAAGAGCCCTGAAAGCCATTACCATTTTTGAAAGTTTGCTAGAACTGGAAAATAGAGTGAGGGATAAAGAAATGGGGACATCTGTGAAATGTTTCTAATCTCCATGTGACATCACTGGGAAGGGAGGATTTTGGAAGGGGGTTTCACCCTTCTAGCACACTTTTTGTTTCAATAGGTTGAGTCTTGGTGTGAGCCAGCATATGTTACATGCTATAATGCATTCGTAGTGTCTAAACGAAACATCTTTGCTAATGTCTTGTGATTAATATTCTAAAAATGTGCCTTTTATCTCAATATTACTAAGTCCTTAGGTATTCCTGTAGTGCCACGTGCTTGTCTGTAAGTGTTTCCCCATTTAGCTGCCCTTGAGCTGATCTTTGAACTGCTCAGGGCTCTCCACATTTCTAAATTATGTCAAGTATCTCCTCAAACTATTCAGATTTTGGACCTACTGCCTGTTTTTCTAGTTGTTATCTAAGATGTTAAAATCTTTAGAGATGGAACAAACACGTGAAAACTTCCCAGCTGATCCTTGGCTATATTACCGTATATAACATTTAGAAATGTTTCAGAGGCTCTTTCTGTTTGCATCCATCCTAAACAGTTTCTCCGTCGGTTTTAGTTTCCAGGGAGTTCTGTTTGCAGGATTAGAGTTGTGCTGTGTGGGTCCTGTTGCTGTGGCTCATTTGAAGCCAGGGTTGCCTTGGCTGGAGCACACCTGGTCCCTGTCCGTGATGTACATCCAGCTGCTGGCTTTGGGCTGGAGTTCAGTGCTGCACTCTCAAACCATCGCTCTGGACCCTCTGCATGTGCACACAGTGCTCGCTTTCCTAGAAAACAGGAAACTTTACTTGTCTGCATGGATAAATAGTGGGTTAAAACTCAGCTGATTTGGCTGCCTCTTCCCAGCTGTTTTCTCCTTATACTGAATTCCCTTTTATGTCAGTAGGCTGAAAGGTGCCTTACTTAGCATAAAACAGAACCATGGAATGTTTGTTACAGGATGTGGACATCCTATAAAAGTTGGTCCTGGCGTCCTGGGTGAGCCCAGCTGGACACAGGGACAGCTCTTGCACACCTTGTCTTGCTGACAGGCTGGCCAGTGGATCTGCAGTGGCTTTTAGCAATAACATCCAAGAAAAGGGTGTACTAGTTTTGAGAGAAAGGAGGGGTGGAGGGACTTTGCAGCCGCAGTGTTGGTTTATGCCTGCACGAGGTATTTGCAGACTGTTGGGAAAGTGTGACTGTGCTGGGCTGAGACGCCTTGGGCTGCTCCCAAGAGGAAGCTGCTGCTGGGTTTGTTCCTTGGGTCTGGCTCTGGAATGTGCTGCCCCATGACAAATGAATCACAAATCCACCTTGTGGCCTTTTTCGTTTTCTGTGACAGGCAACAAAAGGACCTTTTCATAGCCAGGGTTCCTGGTACGCACAGCTCCTGCTCATTTTCAGTGGTTTAGAATATGGTATTTTATTTTGCAGCATTCTTATGGAGAGAAGAAAAAGTGCTTGGTTCTGCTGTGTTTGTAACTGGGAAAGCCAAACAGCAATGCTTGAAAATACGAAATACTTCCAACATTTTTAATAGAAATAAGAATTGTTCCTACTGTGCCATCCTAGTTTTCCAGTTGCACCACGAAATAAGGAGAAAAGCCATTCTAGGTCTCCATTTAGAAAATATTTTAATCCTTTATTTTATCTGTCTTTTTATGTTCAGAATTTACATCAGCATATAACAAACTTAGGCCACAGACCTGAGCTCTGCATTTCAGTCTCTGTAGTGAAATTAAACCCCTTCCCCAAAGCAAAGCCTGGTAATGTTTTTTTCTTTGCCAGTTTCCTGACAAGCTGCTTAGGAAGAGTTGCCATCACCTGAGTGTGAAAGTACAGTCCACAAACCCTTTTAAAAATAAGCTGTCTGCCTGGTGTTTACATTTTTACTTTAAACTGAGGTGAGGAGGAAGTCTAAGATGATGTCAGTTCAGGGCTGTTTTGATACCCACCCTTTTAGAAACATCAACATTTTCTAATGCTCTGCTCTTAATTCTGTAAGTTCCCCTCGTGAACCATCTCAAAGAATGACTTTGCACAGCAACTTAGGATGAGGAAATGTCGATAGGAAAAGATAGAGGCAGGTGTGCTGGACACTTTAAATCCTTCCGAGATGATTTAAAGAGGGAAAGAAAGAGGGAACGAACACTTAAACTCACAGAATGGTTTGGATTGGAAGGGACCTTAAAGCCCATCCAGTTCCAGCTCTCTGCCATGGGCAGGGACACCTTCCACTATCCCAGGGTGCTCCAACCTGGCCTGGAACAATTCCAGGGATGGGGCAGCCACAGCTTCTCTGGGCACCCTCAGCCAGAGTCGAGGAACTGGTTACAAGTAGTGCTGCAGTTTTTATGAACACGGAAAAATTCTATGTAAGGTAGTAGCAGCAGGTATTTCTAAATTAAGCTCTTTTAAAAAAGTAAATTTCATATCATGTCTTGTGTGTGCTTTGGTGTTTAAGGGGGAACAGTGTCAAAAGCTGGTGTGCTTTGTGTTTGTGGTTTCAGTGGTTTCTTTTATCCTGGTGTAATTATCGGGCTGCTTTTCTGGTTTTTTCTGTACTTTCCAGTTTGCTTGACACGAGGAAGTGGAGTTGTGTAATTTGGCTCTTGTTCTTGATCAGAGTTCTTGTGATGATTTGGCAGGTTTGAATAAAAACTTGGTTACATCATTTCCCTGTAGCAGCCCTTTGCTCAGGTGTGGGTGACAGCAACAGCACAAGTTACAGCAATGCTTTGTTAATTTGAGAGGTTGATTTATAAAATTACAGGTGAAGTGTGGCTTTGCCACATCCTTGCGTGTTTTTAAGGATTCTGATAGAGGAAGAGATCTGGCTGACTTCCGAGGAATGAGCAACCTGATGTGTTTGACCCTGCTCTGAGTGCAGAGGTTGAACCTCCCTTTCAGATCTGAATTATTCTATCATTCCTTAGAACAGCGCCTTTTGGTAAGAAGGTTCTCCTTGGCATTCCCTACCTTGTGCTGTCAGCTGGTTTTTTTTCTGCTGTTAACTGGAGTAACTGCATGACCCAGCAGTGCTAGAACCTTCATGTTCTGGTGAGGCCTGGCTTTTATTTGTTCGAATGGTTGGGAGTTTTTGTGAAGCTGTGTTGCTTCTCTGTTTTCAGCATAGTCATCCATCACTTTTCCCAAGCACTTTCAGTGATCGTTTCTAACAAATGCAAATGCAGGCTCCAAACATGACTTGCACAAATGAGATTCCGCTGGAGCTAGCAGTGTTTATAAAAATGACCTCAAACTGAGGACTTGGTGGCTTTCGGTTAATAATTTGCTTTATGCCCTGAAATTAATAGGATATGTGGCAAAGGGTTCTTTCCCCTGGTGGCTCTGTCTGAATTGAAAAATAAGTTGACACGGTAGCTGAAAGCCTTAAATTGGCTCAGGAATGTTATCCCAGCACTGCTGTGTCCTGTATAAATAAAAGGGTACCATTTGCATCAGCACATATTTCTGTAGCCTCTGGAACAAGCAGAGCCAATATTATCACTGGAAGAAATCAATTTACGTCCACGTTATTGTTTTAGACTTTCTGGAATGATTTTGAAGCACCCAGGGGATTCCTTTTTTAAAATGGAAAGTCTGCCCCTCAACAAAAAAAATAGCATTAAGATAAAGTAATTCTGAAGTCACTAGAGATTTCCTTTTGCTTCTGTAAATCTCTTTTATTATTTCAGTGCTATCAATTCTTTCAAGATCCTGTAAAACTCCCTTAAAAATGCAGAGGGGACTTGTGCAAGTGAAAGAACTATTGTTTCACTTCTGGTTCTTGTCAGCTGCAAGCCACAAACATTTTGTAATCCCAGTTAAGCCAGCCGTGGATGGCATTATCTCCAGCATCAGATGGGCACAGGAGCTTTCCTTGCCAGGCAGTCCATGGGTGTGCTTGGCTTCCTCGTGTTCGTTCCCACAAAGGGAGGGTGGCTGAGAGGATCATGCCCAGCGCATGATCCTGGTGTTCCAGAAGAGGCTCACTGGAGGCTCCCCAGCAGCTGATCCTCATCCCACGCTGTTTTCCCATCCGGGGACAGGGGCTGTGTGCTGATGTGCTCATAAACCTGGGCGAGAAGAATTCCAGGTTGTGGTGTAATTGTGCATCCACGTGAATTATTGGATAATTAGTGCACAATCGTGCTCTCTTTTTCAGTGCTTCTCTTAAATATTTATCTCTGTTGTTCCCAGTTCATATCTGAGCAGGGCCTTAGAGAATTTCTGCTCCTTCACAGTCCATGGAATATGTGCTAAATATGGTTTGGAACACTTGGATTCCAGCTGACTGTGAGTTAAAGTTTATAGGGAAGTGAAAAGAGGATTTGCAGTGAAAATGCAGTTTCTCGTGCTAATTTTGGTAAAATCACGGTCAAGGGAGGTTCATTTACCTTAACAATAAGTGGTACTTCCACCACTAGCCATGGTGTGTAACTGTCACAGTCATGGAATGGTTTGGGTGGGAAGGGACCCTAGAGCAGGGACAGGGACACCTTCCTAGGCTGCTCCAAACCCCAATGTCCAACCTGGCCTGGGACACTGCCAGGGATCCAGGGGCAGCCACAGCTCCTCTGGGCACCTGTGCCAGGGCCTGCCCACCCTCACGGGGAACAATTCCCTCCCAAAATCCCATCTAACCCTGCCCTCTGCCCCCTAATTCTTATATTTCCATTTATATTTTTAATTTTTCTTACACAGAATATGTATTTTCAGTTTCAAACCTATCACTCACCCCCTGAAAAAACACATTGCTCACCACGCAGCCTTTTACATGCAACCTTGAGACACAGGAGTGGGTCTGAGTCACAACTATTTCTGTTGTAAAGATGAAAAAGGGTGATGGTCACATTGGCCTGGTGACAGTCACTTTGTCCCACCTCGTGTTTTAATCACAATCCCTTGGTAAAGGGCTTGACCCAAAGAAGCGTATTTATTTCAGGGATCCAAGTGTTCATTCCCCCATGGCAGGGCAGTGTAGAGTCAAAGCAGCATGGCAAAGTCTAGTATGGAACTCAGGGCAACTTAATTATCTTAAAACAGTGACCTTTTTTATGGTGAAAGAAATTATTTCTTGATAATGATGCTGACTTTTCAGTGCAATTTCCTTTGGTGTTTCCACAGGAATAACTTTAGAAAGGGATTGATTATAAAAGCATAGAATGTGATTTTACCAATACTTATGAGAGAAAGGTATTTCCCTTGTCCTGTCCCTCCATGCCTTGTCCCCAGTCCCTATCCAGCTCTCCTGGAGCCCTTCAGGCCCTGCATTTCAGGGATGAAATCAGGGATTTCAGCTCATTGTAGAAGAAGGAAGATGACTGGAAAGCCAAAAAAGAAAAGAAAAGAAAAAATTCCAAACCCCTGCTAGAAAGAGGGCACCAGGATTAGGACTGGGAAGGGGTTACTTAACAGGAATCTGGGAGAAATCTAGTTGAGGAAGATAGCAGAGAAGTTTAAAACTTTTTTTTAATTTAAAGATTTTATGTAGAAACTCTTTAGGAATCGAATGGGGCGTCAAGGTATTTTTGTCAGCTGTCGTAAACCTGCTCATTCTGAGCAGGAAATGAAACTGCCATTTTGTTTCAAAGCCACACTGTAACACAATGCGAACAGTTCCCAAAATACTTGCCTGTGCCAGAGAGCAGCCTTGGAGCTGCTGCGGAGGCATGGCCCAGCTCAGGAAGCACCTGGTCTGCTCCGTTTGGGAGGCAGGTGGGGTGACCACGCTTTAACTGGAAACATGCAGCATTCCTGGTGCAGGATTCACGGAGACAGGCATCCCAAACACATCCTTATCTGCGTTTTGTTTGCTTGAGGGCTTTGTTTTTAGCAACTCCTGATTCACTGCAAGAGTTGAAGAAGCAGGGAGGAGATCCTTTTTTCCCCTCAACATTTTTTTTTGCTGTTACTTGCAGCTACCCAACATTTCAGTGATTTATTTGGAATGTACTTGTTTCCATTGAAATTATGAGAAAAACTTATGGATCGTTCTTAAAGTTGAATGTATGGGCACAAATTTTGTCCTGTTAAATGAGATACTAAACTGATAATTGTCCTGTTAAATGAGATCTGAATAGTTACTGAAAATGTGGAGACCTTAAAGCTCCTTCTAGTGCTTGAGGGAGCTCCAAGAGAGCTGGACAGGGACATGGGACAAGGGATGGAGGGACAGGACACAGGGAATGGCTTCCCACTGCCAGAGGGCAGAGACAGATGGGATATTGGGAGGGAATTGTTCCCTGGGAGGGTGGGCAGGCCCTGGCACAGGTGCCCAGAGCAGCTGTGGCTGCCCCTGGATCCCTGGCAGTGTCCCAGGCCAGGCTGGAGCAGCCTGGGCCAGTGGAAGGGGTCCCTGCCCATGACAGGGGTGGGATGGGATGCTTTTAAGGTCTCTCCCTGCCCAAACCATCCTGGGATTCTGTGACTCACCTTCTGTCGGCAGTGGCAGGACAAAACATTTCTGAGTGGCTTCACTAATGAAAGCAGTGGAGGAATTATAACAAGGAAATAAGGCCCAAAATAGCGCAAGGCCAATAAGTGTGAGATAGAAAATGTCACACTGAATTGGAAGTTTAATTAAATCCTAAAAAATGTTACGGGGAAAATGGTTTCTAATCTACAGTTTTCTTGCGAGAGGGAGGCAAACCTGGAAAGAGTTTTCACAGAGCTTTGGGGGTTTCATAGGGCATAGCTGTCACATTTTGAGGGGTTCTTCATGCTTTCAGCTTCCAAAGCTGTGCTCTGTTGGGAGACAGTGCAGGTGTTTTGGGATGGCTGGAGGTGAGGAGCTGCTCATTCCTGGTGTGGACAAGCGTTATTTGAGCTCTGGTTTCTGCACAGTCTTTAGAAAACTTCCTTGCCTTGGAATCCCTTCCTGCAGCTGGAAATTCCTATTTAGCTCTTACCAATTGCTAAGGAGATAATGGATTGTAAAGTTGGCCCAGAAGCTCAGTCATGGGAAGAGGAGGAGGGGGAATGCTCCAGTGTGATTTGTCTGCCTACCTGCAGGATTGATCCCCAAAAATAAAATTCCCATCTGTTCAAGTTGTCCTCTCTGCTAAAATAGCTTTGCAGGCAGGATAGAACCCCCTGGTGTGGAGGGAAGCAAATATTCCCTACCTGTAGGTTCCTTAGATCCATAATTCCTGGTGACTGACGTGCTGGCATGGTGTCATTAGGCTGAACGAGGATATTATTTTATAATGTTTTACAAATTACCAAAGCCCTAAGGTAATTGCTTGTAGGATTGGAATGCTAATTAAAGGAATTAATGTCTCTCTGGTATTCCATTGCTCATGGATAATGGGAAGAACTTTTTCCATGCACTGCTTCATCCCAGCTCGCTTCCCCCTTGGCATCAGCGTTGTCCAAGGCACCCTTCCCATCATGAGGACCTTTTAAAAATCCTTTTAGGGAAGTTTCAGTGCTTGGGTTCCAGATTTTTAATCTCACATAAAAGTTATGGGGAGTTGAAAATGATTCAAAATGAAAATTAAAAAAAACCTAGTTTGAATGAATAATGACAATATTCTGGTGCTAGGGTGCCTGAATATTTGTAGAGAAGCTTCTTTGGTCTGAAGTGTTAAACCAGGTATGTGGAGGAGGGTGGAAATCAGGTTTCTAGTTCAAGCTCAAGAGTATTAGAAATCAAATTTTTAAACTGCTTGTCTTAATCAAATTGTACAGTGTTTATTATATTAGACCTCAGATACAATGATTAAATGGATGATAATTCAATTTAATAAAAGATAAATTTAAAAATATACAGATTCACAAGAAAAGGCTGGTTAAAGAGAAGATGGCAAATCTGAAAAATATCTTTTTTTCTGTGTAAAATCTTCACAAATGTTTATGCCTCTGTGTTTACCCAAATAATTCAACAACTTTTAATAGGTGATCCACTTCTGTCAGGCTTTTCTCACTGGATGGTTCATCCAGTTGGATTCAGTCTCAGTTTATTCAGTTGGATTATTGTAGTGCATTTTTATGATATTCATGTCTGACTTTAGATCCAAATCCCTGAATTCTGTGTCTCAACATTCCCACTGAGCACAGACCCTTCTCTCTGGCTGGGTGTGGGAGCCCCATTTCTAATTTAAAAGGGGATATTGGAGCATTCAATGAATTAACTTTGCTGAAAGGCTCAATTTATTTAATAGCAAAGACTAAGCACTAAAGACAGCCTTGTATCAAAGAAATCCCAACCCTGCCAAATCCTTGGGATGTCTCTTCCTGTGTGATTTCAATCACTTGCTCTGCTCTGCCCGCACAGTGTCGGAAGGGCCTCTGAGCAGTGGCACTGGGAAATTAAGGAGTTTTTAAAAGGGTTTGAGCATTAATCCTACAGGGCTGAAATAAGTTTGAAAAGAAGCTTAACTTTAATGCAGTTACGTTCAACAAATACTGTCAGGAGAGTAAAATATATTTAGGTGTTCCCAATCAGGCCACACTTCAGAAGTGATTTAATTAAAAGATTTAACAGCACTAGGTCCTATTTTTGTTCATTTTGGTGTTGACTTTGTTACCCATCACTGTCTCCTATCGAATAGTAGAAGATGATAAATTCCTCTCAGCTTCTGGAGAAAATGGCATGACTGCTGACTCCATCAATCCATGTTCAGGAATGCTGCTTGGAATTCTGTGCCAGGGATTCTGAGCCAGATTTTAGGATGGGGGTGAGGGGAATCTGTTTAAAAGGGAAAAACCTTCCACAGTATTTTAAATTATGGACTTCAGACTCAAGTTATCTTTGTCCTTATCCACCGGTGCTTATAAGGAGTGCAGGCATAAATTGTGCGTGTGATTCGCCTGGGGATAATTGAGAATGGGCTTCTAAAAGTAATAAACCATAATTGGCACATGGAATTCCCAAGTGGGGTTTGGGAAACCTGGATTAATCTTCTTTGCTGCAGTGCAGCTGCCATACCTTTGGCATTACCCCCACCATGTTTTTTCCTTTATTATGGGAGATAATTTCTTTCATTGTTCTGTGATTCCATAATTATTGCAATAATCACAGTGCTCTGACTCTGGGCCATTTTCCTTTTAAGAACGCATTTGTGTAGATTACAAATATTCCTAAAAATAGTTTTGTTGGATTTGACCCTTATATTTTAGTGTGACTGGCAAGGTAATCCTTTTATAGGGTGCCTGTTGAGGAACGTGAGGTTCCCCATGTGAGATATACTCTGCCCTTTTCATATTGCTTAATTATTTAATATATTCGCATAAAATCTATTTGAATTTGTAATTTGAGTTGGAAAATGCCTGAATATTCTGAATATCCCAACAAGACCATTCATATTGTGGATGAGACCGAGCAAAGTTACATTTGTAGGACCACATCAAGCTGCAGGTTATGTCTCTGGCATGATAAGAATCTGAAACGCTTGGGAATATATTAAATTATTGACATTTTTAATATTGGGATATTTCCATCTCTGAACCTACTCTGTGAGCAGCTTTTGAATAGCCTCATCACTGAATACAGGTGACTTCAAACCCACATAGAGCAAACAAACAGATGGAAGTGATAAATCCAAGGAGCAGTTTGGAACAGCAGCCTGTGCTGGGGCAGAAAAGGTTCTGTTGAAGAGATTTATCTGAAGAAGTAAATGAAAATCACAGTGGGCAAAAATTTTCCTGTTGTTAAAATGATAATACAGAGATTGAATCAACTGAATTAAAACCTAAACCCAGCAAAACAGGTGGTTAAAAACTTGGAAGGGTGCAAAAGAGAAGACAAAAGCTCCCGAAGAATGTTTATGCCCCATATCTGATTATTTATTTATTTATTACTCCTTTTTATGCATTTTATCTGCCAAGGGTGTATTTTTAAGAAAATACTTGTTTCTTAATTTTTTAAAGAAAATTGTTTTAAAAAATATTTTAAGGAAAAATTTAGTAAGAAACATTGGGATTTGGTGTGAAATGCATTTTCATGTGCATATTTATATCAGTTTAAGGTTTCTCTCCCTTAGTTTGTGTTGTAATATGGAAAAGATCTGGATTTATCCAAGCTTGTGTCTGAGTGAAGAATGATTCACCTGTAGCATGAGAGCACATATGGAGACCTGCTGGTAAATCCACACCTTTGACACGATGGAATTCTGTAAGGAAGAATTCCCGGAGCTTTCTTGGAGATGTTTGTCTGTGTGTGATTTGCTCTTCTGGGAGCTAAAAACCATTGTGGCTCTGTCCTGATCTTGAGCAAGTGCATTTCTTTAACTTACCTTCCAAATCATGTGAAAATATCAAACTATTTGTTGAGCTGAGCAGCAAAATAATTTATTGTTGGGTAAGAAGAAGAAAATAATACAGACAGAGTGCACACCCCACTGCTGTTCTGCAAACTATGATGATGATCTTGTGGTCAACAGAGAAATCCTTGAAGAGCAGAGATGGTGTCAAAGTGCTGAAGGATTTAAATGCACTTTTTTCCGTGTGAAGGAAGCCAATTATTACTGGCATGAGCAGTGTAGAGCCCTCGGTACTCTCCAGATGCGAAGGTAACACGATGGTGACAGCTCTGCCACAAAGTCGTCTTCCAAGTGTTGGATTTGAGCCAGAACATTTTTTTCCCCAAGGATGAGGAAGTACAAAAGCGAAGATGCAGTTTATTAAAAATTCATCCTGTCAAAAGAAGAATCCCCTCGGGATTTGTTCCAGAGCTGTGCAAGGAAAAGCAAAATATGTCCAAGAACTCTTTGGAGATGATACTTTCGGGGAATGTATTTCTAGCTATTCCTAGAATCTATTTTCGTCTTCCAGGGGTTTTTAAGCCTTGCATGGTAGAATTTGAAGAGCTGTTTTTCCATGTTTATGACAATCTCACATCAGGGTGTTCTCTTGGATTTCAGTGGAATTATTCTTGAGCACTGGAGAATTAATTTAATGCTGTCTCCATCAGGATATTCTCAGCCTTGTGGGAATTACAAGGAATTACCAAGCAGATTTCCTTCCATGCCTGTGTTCACCTACCAGACCCTCATCCTAAAATGTGATAACTACAGGGCACTGCCATGAGACGTGTGGAGGCTAAACTTGTTATCGTCATTAATTCTGCTTATTGTTGTTCTAAAGGGACATTTTCCCTGGGCTGGGGGAGGGTGACAGGCATCTGCTGGTGGCCGTTCCATATTTTTTCTGTGCTCAGAGGAGACTCCAGCGCCCCAACAACAAAGGTTTTGTCAGTAAAAACAATGACCCTCGCGAAATTGTAAGGGAAGAAAATGATGTGCAGAACAATCATCAAGTGACTAATGAGAGCAAACAAAGAACTTGCAAACAAGCCCCAAACTCCTGACAGTGGAAAACACAAAGCTCTGGGGTAAGGGAAAGTGCAGAGTGTGTTCATGGGCACCCAGCTGAAAGGAACTTGGGGCTCTTGTGGTCTTCCAGTGTTCATTGTTGCTGTGTTTGCTGTGGTGAGAGCTCCTTCTCCAGGGTGTGGGAGAAGAGGAAACTCTGAGCTTCATCAAGCCTGCTTGATTTAAAGAGGCACTTCATGTCTTACAGCTTGTTTCATCGTGTTGTCCTTCTGCCTCTTGGTCTGCTGTTTTTATTCCCAGTTTTTCGTGTGTCTCTGCTCTTCAGCAGGGTGGGCTGTCGCTGGAATGTCTTGTGCTTCCTTGTTGAGATCTGGTTTGCACAGTGCACTCCTAAACAACACGCGGTCATTCAGGATGTGGATGTGAGGACAAGACACCAAAAAGAAGCAGGAGAAATTAATTAGGCTGTCAGCAACAGGACAGTGAGACAGTTATAAAAATTCCTTAAAATTGCTTTCTGTGGAAATGCAAGAAGGAGCAGAAGTTGGAGAGGATCTTTTTGTAGGGACTCTTAAACCCTTCTTCACTCAGACCTGTTGGCATCTTCGTGGCCTCCTCTGGACCTGCTGTAACAGGTCCTTGCTAAAGCTTGTGCTCCCTGTGCTTCCTGTGCTGAACGCTCGGGATCTGCATGCAGTGTTCTAGGTGTGGGGTGCCCCTGAATTTCACATTCTCCCACACAGAGCTAGGTAGTGATACTTGAAGAGTGAGTTGGATCTGGATGTCGCTAAAGCAGACTTCTCAACACTGCCTTGGGATATGTAAGACTGTCCTGGGATACAGAGAATTTTATGTCTTTGGATTAGCCCTGCTTTGCTTTGGGCACAGACTATGGCTGTTCTGCTAACCTGAAATCCTGATCTTACAGAGCTAAAACTTAGGTGCTCCTTTCTCCCTGTAGGCCGAGGAAGTCCAGCACGCACTTTTTGATCCAGGGAAGAGGGTTGGGTTTTGCCCTCAGCTTTCCTTAGCAGCTTTCTCTACTTGCCCAGCTCAGGAGAGAAACAGGAATTTTTCCTAAAGCGGGAGCCTGCAAAGGGCAGGCTGGGCAGCAGCTTCCTGTCACTGGGAAGTCAGACTTCAGCCTTCAAACCCGTGATGGGCGCGGACGCGGCGCAGTTGTTCCTCTGGGATCTCTGGGAATGCCAGAGCCTGATGCTAGCAGATCCACGTTGCTCCAGGCAGGTTGTTCAGGGACACTGCTGGGCCTTTGATCTGGGCTTTGTTGGGAATTCAGATACAGATGTCGTGTTTTGTTGACAAACACAGCCCTGATTTACTTTTATGTTGGGGGGTCTTGACGGAGAGGAGGGGATTTCAGCAGTGGCAAATGCTGCAGGGATGGGAGAGTTTAAAAGGAAGAATAAGCAGCTTTTCTTCTGTATTAGGAGAAACTGATGCCAGGAATCAGCATTTTTAAAGGAAAATCACTGTGGAATGGAACTGTTTCCCAGAAAGGATGGCTTCTCCTGACCTTCCTTCCTTCTCTCCTCACGTCCTTGGGAAGTGCTGTTGCATTTCACTGATCTGAATTGTGCTGAGTTTGGCAAATCCAGCTGATCCGGGCTCTTGACTTTGTTCTGAGTTTCAGATGAGTTTTTAAAATACTTTATCCTTCAATGTCAAATAAAAGGAAATTTGTTGCTCTGTTTGGGCTAAAATACAGAGACTTCTCTTTACACCCTAGAAAGATGGAAGTTGAGGCCTCAATTCTAGGAATACCTGTTGACAAATTATTATTGTCTGCGCCCTGACCTTTCCTTTTTATATTAATTTCTTTTCTACTGACATATAAAAATTAAAACCCTCAGTGGAATCCCATTTACCAAAATCGTTCAACTGAAAATTCCCATACTGTACCATCCATGAGATCACTCTGTTTATTTAATGGATTGGAGGCACAAGTTTTAAGCACAAACACTCAAAAAGCTTCACTCGGCATGTTTGTTCTGTAGTTCACGTTGTTGGTTTTTTAATGATACAAAAGGAAAAGTTCTGAGTAATATTACAGAAATTAAAAGATGAAAACTCAAGTCCCTGTTCTTGATGCATTCCAAGCGGTTTCCAAAGCAAAGCAGATCAGGGATAGATAAAACAGAGAGTTTAATGCAAATGAGAGTAGGGTGGTAAAATAAGTTCTCATTTCAATATAAATATATTGATATATAAATTTGTTTTAGTATAAATATAAAGTAGAGGGTGGAATCTATGATACAAATGTCCCTTTTGATCTGGGGGTTTCATTCCTGAGCAGGAAAATAAATCACATTACCAGGATGCAGTCCCATTGACTCCATCGAAAAGTTACCACTCCACAAACACAATGATTTTTGTTCAGTTCATTTCTGTCCCTTATCTTTCTGTTTCCAGGCTGCAGCCCAGGCAGGGGAGGGGCAGCTCTAATTCTGTGCTGTTTCCTCCACCCATGTAAGGAAATTCCTTGCCTTCCACATCAGTTCTATTGTTTCCGGCTGAGCGGTGGCAGCTTAGGGCGCCTTTGCCAAGGATTTCAATGGCAAAATTAGCCCACAAAAACTGTTGGGTTGCATCAGCTCGGGAAAGGATGCATGTTTTGAAATGAAAACTGAATTTCACAGAGCCATAGGCTGGTTTGGGTTGGAAGGGACCTTAAAGATCACTCATTCCACCACCCCCAGTCTGATCACGATGGTTGTCTCATCTCAAGTGTGAGGTTATAAAATGCATAAAAATAGAAATGTGTGTTTGGAAATACCGAATTATTTCTAGGCTGTGATGATTCAGATTGACTGGTGTGAATTAGTCAGTGAAAGCCACGTGGCTTACAAGTGTGCCTTTAATTGTGGGGTTTTTAACCTGACACACACTGGTTTTGGTGCTGGTGGTTAAATGAGACGTTCAGTTTGAACACCTGAGTTCAAACTGTATTATTATTATTACCCAGAGCTTCAGCACAGCTTTTAGGAGTTTCTGTGCAGGACAAACATGAACAGAATACCAGGAATATTTCAGAAATAAATGGAATACCAGGGAAAACTCACCTTGGTGGCTTTTCACACTTCTGGTCTGTGTTATGTGTGTGGCAGATAGTTTCCATTTTTAATTTCTGTTTGCTTTTAAAATAAAAAATACAGAATAGTTTAGCTTGTTCTCTGTCTTCTCCAAGAAGTTGAGATGGTAATTTTTAAATGGAGTGTGACTGAGACCTGTAAATGTTTTAGTGAAGAGACCTCACAGTCACATAAATGAAGGTGGAAATTCAACACAGGGTCTGTTCTACGTTGTGTGTTATTTTAAATGAGTAACAACCTCCCAAAGGCAACCAAATGTCCTAATAATTGCTAAAATACTTTCATTTACATATTTGCTTTCAAGGGAATTTTCATAGAATATAGAATGATTAAAGCCAATGCATCCAGCTCCCCAAAATGTTTGGTATCGTGTCTTGAAAAAAAAAACCTCCTGAAAATGATGATTGGAACTGGGACTAAAGTTTGGTTTCTGGGAAAAACTCTGTGAAGTTATGCATGAAACCTGAGTGCTGAAATCAGAACAATGTTCTTGTTCCATTCCCTCTGTATGTAATTCTGTTGGTTAGATTTAATGGATAGGTTTTATTGTAAAAATAGGCTTTTATTTGGTTGTGTGCATTGCCTTTGTTAGCAGGCTCAGTTCTCAGCCCTAATTCCAGCCTTTAACTTCTCAGGCTTGGACACAGGGGGAAGTAGTTTTGTGCCTTTGGGATGGCAATTCTGCTGTAAAGAAATGATTTCTGAAAAAAAAATTGACCTTTTTCTATCCTTGGAAATTGTAATTTTGTGCTACTTAACTTCGTATTATCTTGGGTTTGATGCCAGATTTGTTTTTTTTTTAAAAAAACCCTTGATTTCCTTTTGAAGTTGACAAAAAGACAGGTTTTTCAGTGGGATTGTAATACAGTAAGTGATTTAGTGCTCTCTGGAGAGTCAGAAAGAGAACAAAAGCCATTGTAGAGGAATAATGGGTGTTGGGTTTTTTGATTTTCTTTTTTTTTTTTTTCCCAGTTTCCCCTTCAAGTTGTGTGATGAGAAATTTTGAAAAGACTTTTCCTTTCAAAACCTGTGATGTTCAGTGGTTTGGGTCAGAGTGTTTGTAAGTGAATGAGATTCAGCTGATAAAACCCTACATGAATATTAATTTGTATCACATAGTTCAGCAAGTCAAGTCTTTTGTTTTAGTATGAACACATCCAGCTCCATGTAATAATTACCATTTTATAGAATGGATGAATCAATTAATAGTGAAAGTCTGGAACCAACCAGCTTTCAGATCCTGTGGCTGATGGGATGTCACCTTTTCTGTGCCATGAGGAGGTTTTTAGCCTGTGTTGGAGCTGCTTTCTCAGCCCTGCCTGTGTGATATTGCAGTGACTTTCAGAACTTCAGTTCTGGCAGCTCTCATCGGTATTTAAGAACTTCATCATATTGAAACTGCTTTTAATTAATGAACGGAGTCGGGCTGTAGTGCAGTTCTCACATGCTGACAGACCCGTGCGCTCCCAAATGTTTTGCCACACTTGGCTTTGATGTTCTTTCTTCAATGTCTCTCTTTTTTATCTGCATATCACACTGAGAGGCTTTCTGGCTTCTCAGCAGAGCTGTGGTCATTGCAAGAGGAGGGGGAAATAATGAAGTTAATATTCCTCCCTCTTTTTTTTTTCAATATTCCTTGAACTGCAAAGTGCAGCTGGACATGAATGAATTCCCAGCGCTCCGTGGATGATAATTGGAGGGAATAAACACGTGTGGGGCTGGGCTGTGTGTGCCTGATGTGGCTGTGTGAGCTAATTGTGGGGGCACTATTTACGGTCAGTGAAGAGGAATAGGCCCTCGGCATCCTGCCTTTCAGCTGACCTATTTTAGCCATCTATCTTGGAGAGGGATCAATCACAACACACAAGCGCCAACTTCTCTCTGCAAAGCACCCAGAGTGTCAAAACCCAACGTAGATCTCAGCTCTTAAGACTTAAATGTAATGACACGAACCCCTCGTGTGGGGTTTGACATGAAAACAACATTTGGGTTTGTAGGAAGCTCTGAAATACTCATTTATGGCATCGTGGGATGAAGAAAATCACAGCTGCTTTGCAAAGTGAGCATTTAGAATTGCTTTGCCAAATTGAAATTATTTATTTACATTTCTTAGCGGAGTTGTACTCCAGCCCTGGTGTTTGAGCTGAAAAGCTTAAGGAGCAGATAAAAGTTGGCAGTTCCGTTTTGGGGGAGTTTCAGGCTTCCCGTGGTGCCCCAGGGAGAGCACAGGCAGTCTTGGCAATTTTATCCATCATTTGTATTCTCTGTGAGCGCAGGGCTGAGCTGCTGCTGGGGCTGCCTGTATTTGATGTGAAAATGAGTGCCCTTGCAATGGGATGGTGACTCCAGGCTCGTGTGACACCGAGGGCTCGTCCCTTCAGGGGTGAAAGCCCAGGGAATGATCAAATGCGGGTGCTGGCCTAGGGCTGAGCTCCCTGAGCAGCTGTGCAGGGCAGGGTGTGCAGCAAAGCTGTGCCTGCAGTGGGACAGGCAAGAGCCGCACCTGTGGCTGTGTGCGGCTGCTGCTTCCTGTGGAATCGCTGCTGGGAACTCCCTGATGGCTTCCTCAGTTCAGCATCCCGCTCTAAGCTCATGTTACATAATTCTTTTAGTAAGAATTTTTGATAATTTCTGTTTCACAGAGTGTTTGGTGGAGCTGCCATCAGTCGCAGGAGCCTGGAGCAGTTCTCCTATAGCTCTATCCCAGGCGTACTGGGAAGTCCTTCCCGGGGCAGGGGCCTCCAGAAGCTGCCCTGGGTGCTGACCCTTCGAGCCCCACCTTGGTCAGCTGAGTGAGCCAGCTACAGGGCGGGGGCTTGGAAGAAATTCCCAGTTTGCTACTGGTTTGGCATAGTAGCTTCCCGATGGCTGTAGCACTGTGAAGTTCGAGGCAGGTTTACTGAGTGAGGTTGAAGGAAACAATCACACATTGATAAAATGATAAATATGATATATGATAGAATATAAATATGATATGTGATAAAATGATGAATTCTGATAAAAAATCCTTTACGCTTCATAGGTGGAGGATGAAGACAACAGCGTAGTGTGGATTTGGGATATCAGTTTGGACATAAGAATTCCAGTCACACAGTTGGATTTTCTCCTCTGAGGATGTCTGTGTGCTGAGTTAAAGTTGCATATGGTGGTGGCTGTACGTGGGAAAACTTTGCAGAAGGAAAAGTCTCTTCTGTTCTTCCTAAGTTCTGAATGATTTTCTAAAACCATGGAATAATTTGGGTTGGAAGGGACCTAAAAGCTCATGCAGTTCCACCCTCTGCCATGGGCAGAGCCACCTTCCACCATACCACGTTGTTCCAAGCCCCATCCAGTGTGATATTGGGCTCTTCCAGGATTTGTGTCTGATTTATTGTGTCTGTTCACCTCACCTTAAACGTTGGGCTTGATTTTTCTGGGGCAGAAACTATTTCCTAAGCCTTGCACAATTTCACTCTTTTCTCCCTGCCCCAGATTTTCAAAATGATTTAAATAATCAAATAGAATTTTCTACAGAAACACATTCTTGAGTCTGTTGAAATGGAGTGAAAGCTGTTACGTGAATACAGTGTTTAAATGGATATCTGTGAAATATGACCTATTTAAGAATCTATGTCATATATATTTAAATACATCCTGAGTTAAATATTTAAATGACATTGTCAGTCACTTGCACAGTCATATTTAACACAGAACTTGTGTAACCTGCACCGTGTGATGTGATTTTACAGCTCTGGTTACAACAGAGCTTTGGGGGTTCAATTGTAGTGTCACTGCTCCATTTAGGATAATTTTTTGTTACTTATTTGGTATTTCTGTGCACAAAAGCAAGTGAAGTGGCAGCTCTTGCTGCTGTTTTTGATAATCAAACAGCTGGGTACATGTCACATACAGATGTTGAGTGTCCTGGCACCGTCCTCCTTCCTTGAGGAATTCCCTTGCTGGCAGCACTGCATGGCCTTGCGGTTGCTGGGTGTCCCTGGAGCTCAGTGACATCTCCCGAGCACATTTCCTTCTCCATGGCTGCCCTTGCTGCCGTGCCCTGGCCCTGGAGCAGCTGGATGGAGATCGCGGGGTGCTGCTGCGGTGCCGTGTGCTGCCATCTAACGGAGCCGAGCACTGCCATTGCTGTGCCAGCAGCGAGGGATGGCTGCTGGCTCTGGCCGCACTGCACAGGTGTATCTGCTGAAATAATGGTGTGGGCATCGTGCAGATCCAAACTGAGAAACTTCCTGCTGCAGAGATCTTCCTGCTTTGCTTAATGTTCCTCAATTCTTTCCCCGTGCAGGCTCTTGATGGAAATATATACGATCACCTTAAGGACTATTTAATGGCATTCAGCAGGACTGAACTGGAGGCATGCCAAGCTGTACAAAACACATTCCAGTTTTTACTGGAGACTTCCAGCAGGGTAAGTTTGAACTGTGAATGATGATTTGTAACTAATCCTTACAGCATGGACAAATCCCCAGGCTTAAGATTCGCTTCCCAAAATCATGGCAAAACTGAAGGGTTGTTGTTTTTGGTTACTCCTGAGTGGTATTAAGTTAAAAGACACCAGACAGTTTTCTTGGGGAGAATTTTTCCTCTAGCACCCAGATTGCCTTCCCCTGAGTGCATTTGCATCCAGAGCTGCTCAGTTCTCCTCACTCTGCACGTTTGGGAGGGGAAGTTGCAGCTGAGGGTTCTGCACGGTGTAATGTGGAGCAGCTTTAGTCACCCATCACAGCAAAGCCCTGGGAAACGGTTTGGATCATTCCTTAATAATTGTCTGTCAACTTAAAATCCAAAATATTACTCTGTTTTCTCCCTGGAATTAAGAGTGGAAAACACAGCAAACAAATTAGAGCCTTGTCATAGACGTGGTTTGTTTGCTTTGTTGAGCAGCCAGACTTGGAGAGGCGTGATCGCTTCCAGGGTAATTTTGATACTTAAATAATTCATGTGCTGGGCTAAAAAAGAAATAAAATAATTGCCATTGAGCTCAGAAAAGCTGCTTTGGTTCAGTCACAATATTCCTTTATACATTTGCCTTCCGCACTCACCCAGAAACAGAGCTCATTCACACAGAGTTGTAGAGCAAAAGCTTTCTTAACATGTTCCTTATTTATCTCCAAACAAGTGATCTCACACCTTCAGAGATCTGAAGTGAGGCCATGAAAAATGGGCTTCACCCTCAGCTCTGAATTTACTTGGCAGCAACTGTAAAAATAATCAAAATGCCATTTTCTCTTCTGTTGCAGCAGGACGTTCAATAATTTACCTTGGGGTGTATCATTCAGCTTGGCTTCAAATACCTTCCCCAAAAATGCTGGCTTGGACTCTTTTAGCTAAATAAGCTTCTGTATAAAGTCTGCATAATTAATTTTTCACTGTTGTATCAGATCCTCTGTGTTCAAAGTACTTGGAGAGCTGCCTGGTTGGGACTTCCATCCAACTCTGAACTGTCATATCCAGACAGCTCCTTGGAGTAGGAATCCTTTCCTTGGGCATTTGTGTGCGCTGAGCTTGTGGTGGTTTGTGTTCCCAAGGCCAGAGAGCTCCAGGTCTGGTTCATTTTGCACAATAACAAAGTCACACAGTGTGTGTCAGGGGAACAGTCGTGTTTCTGCTCTACTCCGTGGGTATAATGCCTGGAGAAGGGACACAAATGTAAATCCAGCAGGTAGGTTTGAGCAGGGCTTTTACAGCTGAATTTTACAACTCAATTTGCGTCTCTCCTTGTGGCTCAGGAATGCAGAAAAGAAACATTTGTGTTGCTTTGCTACTGAAAATGTGTGCTTTACTCTGAATATATTAACAGGTGGCTTTTTCCACAGGCTTTGCTTATCCTTCCTTTCCATAACAGGTCCAGGTTGCAGTAATCAGTCCAAAAAAAGAAGAGGTGAATCCAGAAAAAAAAACATTTTCTCTCCATCAAAACCCATCTCTGTCTTTCAAAAACAGCTTGAGTTGTTAACATGTAATAAATTTGTTAGCAATTTAAAATAAACCTGTCATCAAAGGAAAGGTTTTAAATATTTATTGGGGGCTTTGAATGCTTCACCTGTCCTTTGTTAGTTTTCAGTACAAGCTTGGCAAGCTCTGCTTGAAGTGAAGAGACACTTCAGGTCATTGGGAAAAACACTTCTGCTGTTCCATCTGAGCTATGTTTCTGTTTGCAGTATGGAATTAAATTGTATTTGCTCCCCAGAAGTGCCGGGGATGGCTCCTTGGATGGGCAGGGCTGGCTGTCACTTCATGTAATGCAGGTTGAGGGAAAACAGCTGAAAAGCAGATTTTCTGTAGAAAATGAAGGCTTTTCATAGTTTTATCATAGCGTTGTTTGTTGGAGCTTTGGAGATTTTATTACTCCTTGCTCAGGGTGGCCTTTGTCACTCCTCAGCCACTGGAATGGGAACATTGACCCAAAGAGGGCAGGGACAGATGGGATTTTGGGAAGGAATTGTTCCCTGTGAGGGTGGGCAGGCCCTGGCACAGGTGCCCAGAGCAGCTGTGGCTGCCCCTGGATCCCTGGCAGTGCCCAAGGCCAGGCTGGAGCACCCTGGATAGTGGAAGGTGTCCTTGCCCATGGCAGAGAGTGGAATGAGATAATTTTTAAGGTTCCTTCCCACCCAAACCAGTCTGGGACTATGATTCTCTGAAAATGCAATTTAAGTTCCTTTTGACTTGAAGAGACTTATTCAGGACTTGTAGTTCTTGTAATTCTCTTTTGGAAAAAAGCTGATTTTCTTTGGAAGATTTTTGGAAATTCCATTTGCTGTTTTGAGTAACATTGCTGTGAGGCTTCTGGTAAGAGGACAAATAATTTCCTTTATGCACGTCTCTGACTGTGCCTTGTTTCTGCATATGAGTTATATTTAATGTTTGATTTCAGGTCTATTTTATCCTGTCAATTGACATTGACTTCAGAAAGAAACCGTGTAAGAACATTGATTGAATTCCTGAATAACAGGAAATCTATTTGGAAAAGTTGCAGTTTAATCCCAAGGATACAATGTTGCTTTGGAGTATTTTTATTTTCTTTTTATCAATTGTCCAATATTTTGTGCAAATGCAGGATTTCATTTGCTGGGCTTGCACATTCTCCTCAGTCTCCTGTTCTGATAACAGTTGTTTTCATTTTTAACCACTTATTGTGGCTTTGAAGGGAAATCTCTTAGGAGTGCTGCTGGAAAAATGAGGTTTTTGCTTTGAAGAACTGAGTTGCTTGGGAGTCAGATTTCTGTGGGGAAAGTGCATTATAATATCCGTGTAGGTTTTCGTGTCCTCAGTAACTTCATTTTGTTTGGTTTTTTTTCTAATTGAAATTAAAATAGTCCCACATATTTGGTATGGCCCAGGGTTGTGTGCTATGGTCAGTGTTCACACGGATCTAAAGGACAATTTCATGGAATAACTGTTGAAGTTAAATTATTTTGATGTCAGATCAGTGCTGAGCATCCTCTGAAGCTGCAGATGTTTCCTTCTTTAGTATTTTCTGAATTTCTATTTCTGGGAATTTGTGATGCAGATCCTTGTCTGTTTTCTCCCCATTTGAATGTGTTTATGTTCAACTGCTCAAATTGGAGCAGTAATTATGTACTTTTCTGGTTTAGATGAGTGTATTATTGGCCCTGGAGGACTATTTACTTTCTTTAACTGGAGATTAATTTTTTACAGTTCAGTATTTCAGCAACACAAGCATCAACATTTTGCTGCATTAGAGAACGAGTTTTATTTCCCATTGTCCACCCAGCACAGAGTTCTTGGTCATGCACAATGCTGCTATTTCTGGATAAATACCATCTTTATTATCTCTTTTGTACATGTAAACCCTCCGTTTGGTAATAGATTGATATAATTTTGATGCATTTTCATCAATGGAGGCAGTGAATGCTCTGTAAGAGTTCTTCAACCAGTGGTCCTGTTTTTCTAACTTGCAATCACGGGGTATTTCTTTATAAATCTGTGTAAATTGTGACATAAGTGGTTTGTTTAGGGATCTGTGTCATGCTGCCTGAAACGTATCATTAAACTAATTTAGGAGCTGGAGGAGTTTTGCTTCAGCAAAATGCAAGCTTGGAGAGTTTTCTCTGAAATCAGTTTAATAAACAGAGATGAAGTTTGTAAGTGATTTTGGATGCATTATTCCAAACAGTCTTTTCAGATCCCACAACTAATAATTTCTGCCAAATTAAGACTTTTCAGCTTAAGAAGGAGCAGTGCACAGGAAATTATGCACAAGAGGAGAAAAAAATATTTATGGCAGCGACACCACAGAGTGTCTATTTAATAGCTGGGTTTTTTCCCCCATTTTGTAGGTGAATGGCAGGGGTATTTTAGGTCCTTGTCACCCATTGTGTGTCCTGCAGTTCTCTGAACAACTCAGGTCCGCAGTTCCCTCCTGGTGCACCCAAGCTCTTGCTTCAGGTTTCATCTCAGTTTGAAACTGTGCTGGTTTTACTCCTCACCTGTTTTTCAGTTCGCAAAACAAGGAGTCTAAAGAAATCCTTTTCTTTCCTCAGGTGGTGCGGGATTACAATCTCCAGCTGTTTTTACAGGAGAACTCCGTGTTCCACAAACCTCAGCCTTTCCAGTTCCAGCCGAGTGACAGTGACACTGTAAGAGCCCTGTGAATCCCTGCACTCCCTTGCTCTTGCTCTATTTTAAAGCAGATTGTTATAAATGGGGAAGAGAATCACTGCTATGCGAGTCCATTTTAACCTCGTGCTGTATTTTTGGGAAAGAAAGGGAGAATGGCCTGGTTGTGGGAGGTGGGTAATAGTGAAAAAAGCATCAGACAGGCTCCACATCATCCACAAAAGAGCAGGATCGTTTTTTTGCTTCCAGATTGTGACTAACAGTCCTGTGTTTCACTGCTTTCAACCTAATTCCTACTCAATTTTGTTGCCTTTTTATCCTGCTGGTGAGGTTCTCATAATATTCACTAATACTGGGTTACAACTGTGTCAAATAAAGTGTCCTTACACACCTAAATTACTCAAGGAATACTTACAGATACATACAGAGAGTTACTAAAAATAATACTGTTAAAACACTGCATTCCAAAATAATATCCAACAGTCTTATCTTGGTTTCTGTGTTGCTTCCAAAGCAATCGTTAATGACATTAAAATTGAGTGAATCAGAGCATGTAAGTGCATTTCCAAACAGCACCTTGATTCAAGTGGGTTCTTGATGTCCCATTGACATTACTCGTGTTATTTTAAGGAACAGATGTTTAAAATAAGTTTGGATCTTTAAAACATAAAGATTTTCTTACTTGAATTCATTAGTGAACTGAGTTCATTAGTGGACAGTCCTGATCCTCAGTTCAGGTGATTCAGTTCAAGAGCTGTGACAATACCTGCATAAGAGTGATTTTCCCAGTCACCCTGACATCTCTGACAGGGTTTTCTTTGTATTTCCCTTTTAAGAAACTCTGATTTTGATTTTTTTTTCAGAAAGAGTCGGTTATTCCCATAAATAAGCCTTTGGACAGTGCTCTTGGGTGGGATTGTTGGGCTGTCTGTGCAGGGCCAGGAGCTGGGAGTCAATAGTGTGGATGGGTCCCTTGAGGATATTCTGTGATAAAGTTTTAGGTTGTTCCTGATAGCAGTGAGCAGAATCTTTCTGAATGTCTGTGTCCTGCCTCTCTAACCTCTGCTGCTGTGTTTCATCCCTGTGCACTGCCTGCATCCAGAGTTTTAATGCAGTTCAGCTGGTGGAGATTGAGCCCTCACCTGTCAGTGCTATGAGAATGACCATAGCAGAGGTACCGGGGGTGTTTCTGGTCAGCCTTGTGTTATCCCTGTGCATGCGGGATGCTGAATTTACACTCTCTACAGGTGGCAACAGAATGCACAATCTCTATATCAAACAGAAAAAGGAAAAAAAAAAGCTTTTTTCACAATGAGACTTCAAGGAGGAAAAATCAATTTAAGGCTATTATTTGTGGGGGGGAAGCTTCACACTTCTCCTGTGCCCTTGGACAGAGTTTGTAATTGATATTCTAATCTTTTGGGGGCATGAATTAAAATTTCACAGCTCAAGACAGTGCTGTGTGTAATTGGTTGCTGCTGCACTGTGAGAGGGGAAGGTTGTCTGACGACTGCAGGCTCTCAGTGTGCACTGATGAAATGCAGCCCTCTTGCTAATTTAATTTGGCTCTTTTTCCAGAGGGACATCCCCATGGCCAACAGAGCTGTAATTCACGCCGTTCAACTCTTCAGCATGAGAAATGCCAGGATTCTGTGCCATGGCCCTTGTGTGGGCTCACAGGGCCCACGTGTGCTGCTGGTGCAGCCTCACTCCAGGAGTTTTTAGGAAGTGATGAATGGGTTGTTCATGTTCCCCACGTGCAATAACTCCTTTGCATGGTTAATCACTCGGGCTGCAGAATTCCTGCATTTCCTCAGTGCACTGCAGCTTCAAAGCTTCAGCTACTTAGGCTGTAACCAGTTTTTCTCAAAATAATTAAATTGAGCTTCTTTGTGATCCCTGTAATTCTGCTCAGCTAACAGGATCCTACCTGGGCAATCCCATTTTCAATCAAAAAATACAAGAGAATGGAGGCTCTTGCTCAGGCCTTTGAATTGTCACAAATTGGGTGTTTTCTAACTGATGGAGCAACATTTAATTGCAGGAGAGCAATTCCCAAGCATTCTTTTGCCACGTGTTCTCTTTGTAGATATTCTGCAGAGATTTATCAGTTGGCTTTTACTTTCTGTGGGCTGTGCATGATAATTTTCACACCAAGGACTGAAAGAAATAAGTACAGTCATTAATACATCTCATCAAAAGTTTAATATTAACCTTTTCCAAGAACAAGTTGTGAGCTCTCTTCAGGCTGATCTGCTGGGACTGGGCTCAATATTTGGAGTATTAAAGTATTACTGGGATGGAGTTTTGAGTATTGTGGGCAGGAAAAATGTTACATACGATATGGATGTGGAGCTGTGAATGGAGAGCTCTGAATTCTGGTGGAAATTCCAGTTTTACATGGTCCATCTCAAACTTCCGTTTTATAAGACAAGAGCTATTACTGGGATTTCTGTGCAATCCTTGAGTCAGGTACAGCTCAGTTTGCTCTCAAAGCGATCCCAATGTTCACAGTCAGAGCCTCCAAAAGTGTCTGTTCCTCTGAAAGGAAGGAATTACAGTTTTCCATCAGTTTCCAGGATTTTTGCTCCTCAGCATCCCAGTTGCAGTAGGTAAAATGTCCACTCTTGAGTGCCCACAAAGAGAAACCCACTGCAAAGTGTTTTACATCAATCAGGTATTTTCCATCTAAAAAATTATCTTAAAAATTGATTTGAGCTTGAATTTAATCAATTGTTCATGTTACTGAATTATTTAGATAATTCAGTATCCTATTTTTATAAAATAGGGTAGATAGGAATAGAGGAATATATATTTTTATAATATAGGATAGATAGGAATACTACTTTATAAAATAGTATTCCTATTTTTATAAAAGGAAATTTAGAAAAAAACCTAAAGCAAACCACTTACCCTTAAAGAAACTGTTCGTTTTAAAATATTCAGAAAGAAATGATTGATCAGTTCCTAACCAGCTTTAATCCTCTCCAGAAACGGATTCCCAACACGGATTTATAGACAGCAAAGTGGAGAGTGGGAAAGAGTCATTTGAAATACCTTTATCCTCCCTAGGAAACGCAGTCAGCACATCTTGGCCTTCCCCTGAGGCTGCTGTGATACTCCTCAGTTTAATCATGCCCATCCTCCCACGAGGAAAGGGATATTTATTAATTCCACAGAAATCCAGGGTGTGGGAAACGCTGTCCTCGTGCTCTCAGATAAGCCACAAGAACGGGGCACAGGAGAAAGGAAATTCGCCAGCTTTTCTCTGGTTCCTGTTTGGAAAAGCTGCTTTTTCCTTGATCCCGGGGTTATCATATGAGAAAAGGAGCCAGGTGACACAAAAGTGTCCCTGGGGCGGGAGGAGAAGGGCCCTGAAAAGCTGACACTCTGCTTTTGGGGTCTTTTTCCTGTTTTTCATTCGCTGTTTCCTCGGAGCATGTGAGGAAAAGCTGTGGCTCAGCTGATTTGTCCCACGGCTTCTTGACATGAAAATAATCTTTTTTTCCCTTCTTAATTTGCACAAAAACACCTCAGGAAGTTCAGTGGAAAGTTTTGCAGTTTCTCTCCACGTAATTTGGCAGCTTTATGGGTAGATTGTGAAAATAAGGATGAATTTCCCTTCACTCTCAGAAGAACAGCTTAGAATTTCTCGGCATCTTCTGTGAAGGAATTGTATGTAAGTGACATAAACAAATACAAAAAGGGCCCATATTTCTCTATTTATAGTGGTCTGTGCTTTTAAAACCAGAACAGACTGAGTTTAAGTATAACTTTTTTGAAACTAAATATATTTAAAAATTTTTTGAAAGTTATTTAATTTTAGCAACCTTTTAATACCAGAACAGACTGCTTTTAAGTATAAACTTTTTGAGGCTAAATACATATTTTAAAAAATAATTATTTAATTTTATACAGTATTATGAATTCTTTTTGAGGAGAATTACAGCCATGCAGGTAAAGAAATGATCGGTGGGTGCAAGTGGGCAAAGCTCTGCCTTCCTTCTTGACTTGGCCCATCTTCTGCCTGTCAAAAACTGATTTTATTTAATCCCTCCCACCCCAGTTGTGCTTAAAATAAGGTTTGAGATCTAATATTTGAGGTTGATACTGAAGAAAATGAAAGGTTTGGATCTACTGGGGGCTTAGGTTGAATGTGAGGATAATTTCTGATTTTCTCCAAGTACAGTGAGCTGAAATCGGCTCCCAAGCCCCAATGAATTTTATTTAATTTTCACTGCCTAGCTGATTTTATTTTCATTTTTCACCACTTAATTTTAATTTAGAGAGCACACTGTTAGAATTCTTGAGGTTTTGCAGACAGGAAGCACAGTTGAAGAAAAGCTCTGGATAATTTCTGACAGTGACATCAGAAAGCAGAAGTTACGCTTGGAAGAAGTGGCCACTTAAGAACTAAATCTTTGTTTATATTGCATTGAAAATATCTACAAAATCAATTTTTCTGTGTCAAACTTGATTCTAAAAGTCCTTTTTTTTTGCCTTTGGTTACCTAATGAGGACAATTTTTCCACATTTCTAGTTTTAATAGATTTTTTGAAAAGTTGGCTGGGAATGCAGCTGCTGTGGGGGCTGAGGAAAAGAATTATAATTTTTCAGAATAATTATGAGGGTGAGAATGGAAGTAAATTAACAAAACCACACTGCACTCTAATTTCAATATTAATTTCAATGACAACAGTAAAAGCCTTTAAAAATAAATTAGATTCAAATCAATTTAGAAAAATATTTATGGCTTTTCATCTCTTGTATATAACAGAAGTTCTTAATATGGAAGCATCAAGGCCTAGGAATAATGAAGTTTTGTTGAACAGTGATATTTTATGAAAATCAATACTTTTGAGATTATAGTCTTTAAAAAGAAAAAAACCAAACAAAATACCTGAAACAAACACCCCCCCCAACCCAAACCAAAACAACAAAACCCAAACAAAAAGAAACAAACCAAACCAAACCATTTCTGCCCAGTCAGATGTTCCTTTTCCTTCTGCAGCCCCCTCACCACTTCATTTATTAGATTAATATAATATTGTTTATTAATAATAATAGATTATTAATTTGTTGGTTTAAAAAGCAGAATGTGGTTCTGTAAAGCAGCAGTAGGAGGTTAATTTGGATTTAGCCTTATTGTAACACATAGATTATAAGAGTGGATATAAGCTCATTTTTATTATTCTGAGTGAGGAAAAAAAAACCTGCATGCAAAAAACCTTAATTTTTAAAAATGAGGAGTGTCCTGTTTGAAATGTTGAAAATTGACTGAAATATGAGTCAGCCCCAGCTCACTCTTGGCTAAATCAAAATTAAATGAGTTCAGCAATAACAGACTAAAAGGAGCCCCAAACTTGGCTCATGATTTTCTCCGAATTGCTGAGTTTAGCAATGAGTAGTGTGAAAAATGTCATGTGTGTTCCTTCCTCCTCCCCAGAGTGTTGCTCTGCAGCATTGGCATGGAAACTTCTTGTTTTCACCTCTTTTTAAAAGAAATGCCTGGTTTTTAGATGTGTTTTATGTTGGTGCTTTGCATGCAGTAAACGTTTCCTGCCTTTTGCCTCTGTTGAAGTGAACTTTTTTAGGCCTTAGCTACAAAAATAAGGAACTTTGAGGCTCGAGAGCCAATGATTTTTTGCTTTGAAGACAGTGCTGTGCCATCTGCATCCAGATACAACTGGAGAAATAAGAATACAGGCTGAGCTTGGCCCTGTTGGGAGGCAAATCCTGCACCTGCACCAACATTTCAGACCAAAATGGAGAAGTGACGTTTGTCTGCAGCCTGGATGCTTTTGTTAATTTAAGGAACAGCATTGCTGCCCCTAAGCTTTTTGGCTGCTTGGAGCCATGCAGAACTTTCTGTTGGTTTCCAGATCGAATTTTTAGCTCTAAACACTGTTTTCGTTGTAATCTAAGCCCTGGGAGAGCAGCAGTGTCCATCTATGTTTAGCTCAGGTTTTTTGGCTCTCCCTTCGTTCCTTGGCCACGCGGAGTGGGTTTGGTTTCCCTCTCTTTTTGGAAGAGGTTAAATTGAGTCATTGGACGTCTTGGCACCAGCAAGTTCCAGTCCTGACCACACTTCAGCAGATTCTTCATGGAGTACATCAGGGCAGGACCAGACCCTTCAGTTCCCCCACCTTCTTCCCTAGAATTTGGATTATCAGTCTGGTTTAGCTCCTTTCTTCTCGCCTGTATTAATGGCAGCTGGGTTTTCATTTCTTGATGTTCCCCTCCACTCTGTCTTTACCTGAGGGTACACAATTAAGGCTTTTCATTGCCCCATTTTTATTTTATTTTTAGAGCTTTTAAGCAAGGGTGAGGTCTGCCTGGGTGCAATGCTGCTTTATAAATAACTGACACCAGTCTGATCCAACAAAATTCCTTTATTTTTTACTAGGCCCTTCAGAGTAGCCACAAAGTCTGCAGTCATTTTTCTGGTCAAGTGCTTTTGATAAATAGACTAAAACCCAAAATCACACTTTGGATAATGCAGAAGATTATCAAGTGACTGAAAAGTCTGGATTCTTTCCGTATGAAAATGAGCTGCTTAGTAGCAGCAAGATGAGTGGGAACACTGAAAATATGTTATGGATGATTTCACTCTCAGGTGTTTCATAGGGAACAGGGAATGGCAAGGATTCTGCTCAGGTGAAGACTCAGGTGAAAGCTGTGGAGGAAGCTGTGTGATAAGATGGGAAAAACGGAGGTGAAATGTTACATTAAGGAGTAGATGTGCCTAAATAAATCCATGTGTTGTCCTCTTTAAGTTTACAATGGATTAGATGAACAGGTAATTAAAGAGGTCAGCAATGAAGGAATGCGATTCTCCCAATCCACCTCAATAAAAGCTACTTTACTGATTAAATTGAGGGCATGGGTGAAGAAAGCCTCACTTGAAGCTTCCCCTTCCTACCTCATCCCAGCGCTGGCCATGTGCTGTGCCTCTCCTCCTCCTCCTCTGGGCTGCTCCACACGTTATGTGACAATTCCTTTGCTTGGAAAATAGCACTGACGTGGGCTTCGTGCTTCTGTCCCCAGACACTGAGAGTAAAGGCCACATTCAATTTTGATGGAAGGGAGCTTCACTGAACACAGGAACAAGCTGAATCAATTGTGCCTCTTTTTCAATTATATCCCCTGATAGGATGTCGACCTAAGATAATATTTTTTGCCTCTTCCATGAGGACAGTGTAATCTAAAGGGCAGAAAAATCTTGTTTTCAAAATGAGTTCAGTTTGCCTCTTGGTGTCTCTTGATTTTACCCCAGTGTGTGCCAAATGCTGGTGTAGATGATTAAACTGTCATCCTTCCTTGACACAAATCATTCCACTTTTCCTGCTAAAGTACCTGATAGCAGCATCTCCTCTTCTGCAACAGCTGGAGACTTCCCAGCTACCCTGAAAAGAATTCCATGTCTTTCTGCTCTCTTACCCTTTCCTGATGGCTAACCTTGGATTTCTCTTGCCTAAACGACCTTTTCATCCTTGTGGGCTCTTCTCTGGTTTCAAACTCCACCTGATGAAGAAAAATTGTATCTTTTGAACCATACAGAGTGAGAGATTCGTGACACAGGCATTTCTTCTGCTTCAGCAGCTCCAGGCTCTGTTCTTGAGTCACAGTTTATAAGGGAATTTTCTGGGTTGATCTCAAGGGCTGTGCAGGATTATGTCAGGACTTGTGATAAAAGGAGTGTGAGGTGGTTGTGCATTGCAGTGACTGGCTCAGGAAAAAGAAATCGTAGAGCCAGAGGCTGGCTGAAGTTTGAAGAGATCTCTGGAGGTTGTCTGCTCCAGAACTGTTTGTCCAGGACTTTGGTCAGGTGGCTTTTGGATATCTTCAAGGACGGAACCCAGCACAAATGATTCTGTCATTCTGTGACAAATGGAAATGATAGCTTGGGAATGATTTCAGTAATTCCACACTGGGAAATGTATCTGTTCTGTTCAGTCTGTAGACAGCAGAGAACTACTTCATATTGCTTTAGCTGGAAGTTCTTGAGGGGGAGAAGTTTATTTTTTGTCATTGACACAACAGAACCAGGAACAAGATAGAACAATATCAAAACTGTGATTTGAAATTTCAGTCTCCATTTTTCAGACACAAACGTTTTTGGACAGAAATTGCCGTGCTGTGCTAAAATATTCGATGGCTTTGTGGTTTGATCACAGTTTACAAAGAATGAGCCCTTTGGTCACACTAAACCTTTTATCTTTAGGAGGGAATTGTTCCCTGTGAGGGTGGGCAGGCCCTGGCACAGGTGCCCAGAGCAGCTGTGGCTGCCCCTGGATCCCTGGGTCAGGTTGGATGGGGCTTGGAGCAACCTGGGACAGTGGAAGGTGTCCCTGCCCATGGCAGAGGTGGCACTGGATGATGTTAAGGTCCTTTCCAACCAAAACCATTCCATGATTCCATGATCTTTGCTTCCTATAAAACCTGTCTATTTTTGGAATTGAATTCTTGTCAACTTCTGGCTCTTAGAGTTGGCTTTTCCCAACCTGGTACCATCCCAAAGTTCACAAGGAATGTCTTGTCCTATCTTCCTTATTTCATTAGAAACAAGCTCCCAGGCTGATAAATGCAATGCAGAGTTACCCTGTAAGTAAACCCTGAGGCTCGGGGCCAGGACTCACTCCCTTGTTCCGTTGCAGAGCCGACAGCTGGAATCGGAGACGGGGACCACTGAGGAGCACAGCCTCAACAAGGAGGCTCGCAAGTGGGCCACGCGGGTGGCCCGGGAGCACAAGAACATCGTCCACAGCCAGCGGGTGCGTGTGGGAGCTGCACGTGGTGGCAAAGGAGCTGCTCCGAGCACCGAGGCATTCTCTGGGGCCTGTGTTCATGGGGGCGTCAAAAGTCTGTTCAGCGCTAGGGAAATCCATGAGGAACGTGCGCTTAAATCTAATGCAAAGACATACAATTATATGTGTGTTGATAAGTGTATTTTTCCATCTGGGACTCAGAAGAACCAAGGGCTGTGTTTGGGCATCAGGCAGCTGGGTTTTGGAATGTGTCTTTTAGGACTGAGGATAAAGACAGAAGTTTCTTGTTCTTCCCTAAAGAGCTAGCCAGGGAGGAATCTGCTGTGCGTTCACCATACCCTGCCCAGTTTCTCAGTCATTCCTGCAATTCCAACCCCTGAGCACAGCATCAGCTGGAGAAAAACATCCAGAATTCTCTGGGAAGGTTCCAGGGAGACCTTAGAGCTCCTTCCAGTGCCTAAAGGGGCTCCAGGAGAGCTGGAGAGGGACTGGGGACAGGGGATGGAGTGCCAGAACAAGGGGGAATGGCTTCCCACTGCCAGAGGGCAGGGTTAGAGTCATCACCTTTTTATGCTGGGCTGGACCTGTAATGCTCAAGCCCCAGATCCAATCAAACAGTAATTTCCCTGAGTGCCATAAACATTTGTTTTGCTGGCGTTTGCTGCATCTGTGGTGTGTTTCCTTGTTCCTGGCAGACCCTGGAGGAGCTGGAATGCCACGGGCCCGTGATGTCCGAGCAAACCCGAGCGGAACTGGAGCAGAAAATAGATGAAGCCAGGGAGAGCATTCGCAAGGCCGAGGTAAGAGGAAATTCTTCTGGCGTTTTCACTTCCTTCCCACAGGTAGATCTTCATTACAGCTGTTCCATTTTGTTGGTGGAAATGTCTATTTGTGGCATCAAAAATCAGGGAATTGTAAGACATCATTTTTTTCCACTTCATTTCGTTTTTGTCAAATCACGGAATGAACTTCATGAAACTGCAGATTAGAAGAGTGATATTAAAAATACTCCTGATGAGTCCTCTTGATGCCTTTTCCACTGTCAGAGGTCAAAAATCTCTGTATTTAGGGGCTTTATGTGAAACAGAGACAAAGACAATCTCAGGTATATTAATTTCCTTCTGCTCAAAGGAATCAGTACCAGAGAACACTGATTTTATCTCTGTCTTCATATTTTTAGGTTCTAGAAGCAAGAGCCATGTGCTGTTACAGTGGGTTTTGATACACAAACTGATTCTGGCTGGTGATGGGAGTGCATTGGAAATAATCCTCATATCTCTAATTTTACTGTGAGGTGCTTTTAAAGGGTTACAGAGGTTTGTGAGACCTGTCGTGGGGTAAGAGTCATGAAAAAATTAACTTCCTACTTGGCTGCCAGAGTTGGGTTAGCAAAAGTGAACTGTTGTCGTGGCCATCAGGTGAAAAACCCCATTGCAGGCAGCAGGAACCGATCTGCTGGGTTTTGGATGAGTGGGTTGCTTAATTAAAACTGTAGAACAAACCTAATTGTTTCAGCGAAGTGCTTCTCATACCTCAGAGTACCTGATGTAATTAGGAATGTGATTTACAGGTGAAGGGGTTAGAAAATACAGAGAAAAATTATTCCTCCTCCTGGTGGGAGAACTATCAGGCTCCCTTTTTAAAGCAAATGCGGGACATGGTTTTTTAAAACCTAAATCTAACAGAAAGTGGTCTAAAAACCTGTTTTGAGTAACTTGTTTCCAACAGACCATACTCCAGAATACTTGTGTATATACGTACATAGTTAATGATTAAATCTGCAAGGATGAAAAATAAAAGCAGCAGCAGCAAGAAATAAAATCAGGATAAGTAGTTGCCAAAGGGAGACTTCTCGCAGCAAAATATTATAAAAGGTACAAATTAAATCAGTCTGGAACTGAAGTGGCTGAGGATAGAGGGAAAGTGCCAAGAAGTGAAAGTTTCATGTAGATATAAATACAAATTATTTTCTCCGAGACATGTGTTTTATCTAATCCAGATAGTGTATTTTCCTTTTTTCCAGTGTGTTGGAGTTAAACCATCGCTTATCTTTCTAATATTGAACACGTGCCCTGTTGTACAACAGAATATGGTGCCAGTGCCAAGTACTTGAGGGTGAAACTCAGTGACTGGGGGATTTTTACCAACTTCTTTCTCTTTTGCTTCGTATTTTAAAGATATGAAGCTATCCCTGGGTTTTTGGAATGGTATGGAAACCACTTTTTGGGACTTCGCTGTGTTGCCAACAAAGTTATTTATAGTGTAGCATTGATTATTGTTTTAAGATACGCCAGAAAGTGAATTCAGGGAGCTTTTTTATTTCCACTCAGGAGTGGCTTTTTCTTTTAACCCTGTTAGTCCCCACTCCTCTAAGACTGGCCTCAAGACCACTAATTAGAAAAGAGATTTTTGCACACATAAAATCCTGGAGAAGAACAGGAGCTAAAACCTTTTCTTTGGGAATGCAATTATAATTCCTTCCAGTGTGTGAAAACCAAACATTCCTGCATATTTAAGTGCAACCGATTGAGTGGGAATTACTGAGGGTTGGGTGGGGGAGTGGTATTTATGCAAAAAGTTATTTAGGCTGTAGGGAGGCTGTGGAGTTTGTTCTGGTGCCATGTCTGAAGGTGTGTGAGGATGACACAGAGAGTTTCTTTTATTTTTATTTTATTTTTCTCTTGAAATGCTTGTTATTTTAATGGAATTTTTTATGCTGCTTCTGTCCCATTTTGGCTTCTTGACCCACTCCTTTTCCTTTGCAAATCCACTCTCTTCCTCCTAGTCTGTCCTCATCATTCCCGAAGGGGAAGACAACTTCACAAAAACATTTGGATTCATTTTTTTCTGGTTTGGTCATCTTCCAGTTGCATGTTTCTCCTTGGGGAATTTTATATCCTTGACAGATTGCTCCAGTGCCAGTCCCAATGTGCCATCTATTGCACATGAGTTGAGTCAGGACATTTTAGAGAGAATTTCTATTAGTAAGGCGGTTTTTCCAGGGTGTTTTGGGCATAGATGTGCTCATCTCACTGCCCTCTTCCTTGAAGACCACGAATCTGGGGAAATCTAAGCCCTGGGAGAAACTAAGAAGGTGTTCCATAGGGATAACAAGCACAGGGATGTGGAAACAGGTGTAATTTGAAAGTACAGCAAAGGAATTGAGTAAAAACGTGCTCAGGATCAGGAAATACTGGAGAATCCCAAGTTTCTTGTCTTTTACAAGGTGACTGTAAACCCTCAGATTGGCACATCCACAGCTCGGTGGGTTATTGCTGATCTTTTTCTCCCAGGGATAACAGCTATTTTTCCTTGCGGTGTTTTCAGGGAGCAAACTCCTTGATTAGAGCTGGGGGAAAATGAGGAATTCCAGCAGAGTGCTGCTGTGCAGGTGATACATGGCAGATGTGACTGTAACTGATAACCAGAATGCACATTTTTGTGTTAAAAATGGAAAATCTGGGATTCGTTAAAGTTGGGGCTTTTTGGGGGGTGGTGGTTTGGTTTTTATTTTTGTGGGGGTTTTGGGTTTTGTTTTTTTGGTGGGTTTTTTTTGTATGTGTGTGTGTGTGGTTTGATTTGTTTGTTTTGTTGGGGTTTTTTGTTTGGTTTTTTGTTTGTTTGGGTTTTTTGTTTGTTTTTCTTGGGGGTTCGATTGTTTTGTTTTGTTTCTTTGATTTGTGGTTTTTTTTGTTCGCTGGTTTTGGTGGGTTTTTTGGTTTGGTTATGGGGTTTTTTTGGTTGCTTGTTTTTAAAGGAAATGTTAGAATAATGTTAGATTTTGAGTGATAATAGCTCTGGCACTGGCGAAAAAAAGTGAAATTGAGTGTAGTTAGTGGCACACTGCGGAGGTGGCTCAGCAGTGCCAGCACAGGGGATTTTTCTCCTCCTTGTGTTTCTCCTCACAGACCACAGGCTCCTGTGTGGGTCTCCCCAGGCACCTGAGGTGTCCCAGGGCTGACATGATTTTTCTCCAGGATGGTGGGAGGTTTCCCATTTGTTCTCAGGTCTTTGGGCCTCCACAGCAGTTAATCCTATTCCCATTTAATTACAGGGGATGCATTTTGTCTCCTCATGAGGATATCTGCAGCTCTCCAGAGAGTGTTTGTACCACATCAGATCTGCCTGAGGCTCGTTGTGGCTGTGTTTGCTTGGTTTGATGGGCTCAGAGGTGTAGGGCCATTTTTCATTGTCCATGCAGGGCTGATTTCTCCCTCTCCTTGTACTTGGCTGTGGATATTTATTGCTGTGGTGTATCACAGTGGGAACAGAGCAAATTCCATATGCTTCAAGGAAATAAATGGAATGGGATTGCAGAATCACAGAATGGTTTGGGTTGGAAGGGTCCTTCAGGATCATTTAGTCCCACCCCCTGCCATGGGCAGGGACACCCTCCACTATCCCAGGTTGCTCCAAGCCCTGTCCAACCCAGCCTTGGACACTGCCAGGGAATAAGTCTCCTGATCCAAAAAAAGGTGAATTTGTGAAATGCCACTCTGGCTGAGCTCAGGAAGCGAAGGCTGGGAGGCTGTGCAGGTGACCAGGTGCCTTCTCTGCAGGACATGTGTAGGAGTTGTTGGTCTTTCCAGGTCAGCAGATTGAGGACGGGCCTGGAAAAATGTCAGTGACATCCACAGAGCAGGAATTTCAAACTCCCTGGGTGAAGAGCAGCTTAGTGAGGGGAGAGTGACCTTTTACATGGCAGATAGTGCCAGGACAAGGGGAATGGCTTCCCAGTGCCAGGGGGCAGGGTTAGATTGGATATTGGGCAGGAATTGTTCCCTGGGAGGGTGGGCAGGCCCTGGCACAGGTGCCCAGAGCAGCTGTGGCTGCCCCTGGATCCCTGGCAGTGCCCAAGGCCAGGCTGGACAGGGCTTGGAGCAATCTGGGACAGTGGAAGGTGATGAACTTTGGGTGTTTCTAGTCCAGCCTCTGCATAAATCTCACTGAATGTTTTGGCTCTGAAATGGCCGTAACGTTTTTCACTGTATGAAGAACCAGTGTTCGTCCCCAGAACCACAGAGAAATGTGTTAACAAAGGTTTGCATTAATTTATTTTATGTATTCTTATTTATCTGCTTACAAAATTGGGGTGATTTCCATTCAGCTCCGTTCCCGTCAGACTGGGAGCCACTTCTTAAACCCCTAAAAATTCAATACTTGGGGATCTTTAATGTTTTATGTGCCTGAGCTTGGGAAAAATCCTTGTGCCACTTGGGCTGGAGCTGTGCAGGTGGACTCTTCTCCATGAGTAGCTTCCCTTCTGTTTCCCTGACCTTGGAGTTCCCTTGGGAGAGCTGTTACCTGTGCCAGTGCCTCATTTCCTGTTTGCTTCACCCCGACAGCCTCCTTGGAGTTCTCTCCATGCAGATTATTTAGCATATAAATTAACTCCTGGAATAGCTGCAGAAACCTCCCGCCCATCCTCCCACTTTAAAAAAACCCACTTGGTGTTGTGTTGGAAAATGTCATTTATGAGCTAATTCCCCACCTGGTGCAGAAAAAGGATCCAGATTTTAGGTGAGTTGTTGGACAGGATTTATCTTTTTGGTTGGGGTTTGCCACAGCTGCCTTTCCGCCCCAAGCCCCAGCAAGGCAGTGAAAGTTGCATTTTTTGGTTTATTTCCTCATTCACTATAACAGCAGTGGGCTGTGATTTAAAACTGAATTGCATGGAATAAAACTCACTTTGCGTTTTGAGAAGTTTAGGGCATTCCAAGACTGAATTATAAATAAAATTGATGTAATAGTCGTGTATACTTCTTGCTGTATAATAATTCCAGTGGCCCAAAATTTAACTTTTCATGAAGAGAATTATTTCATTTTCATACCTTTTTCAGTAAAAAAGCCTAGAATTTCAACAAAAAATGTTTCTAAATGAGGACAGAAATAAAGATAATGGCTTTCCAGAATGTTTTGCCAAAATCTTTCCCCACTGATTTCTTCCTGAAGAAGAATTTGCCAAATGAGAGTGTCCAACCACTTGGGGACATGGGATAGTGGTGGCCTTGGCAGTGCTGGGGGAATGGTTGGACTCCATGACCTTAGAGGGATTTTCCACCCTAAATGATTCCAGGATTCTATGATTTTTTTCCTGCCACTACAAAAATATTGCAGTGGAATAAATTATTTCTCACAAAAGATGATTTAGGTCTCCTCATAACCCTAATTCAATGTGATTTTAGTATCTGACCAAGATGCTAAGTACAACATTTGTGTAAAAGAAATAATTCTGAATTCTTCAGGAGAAAAAAATGCTAGGCAAGGTGTTGGGTTTGTTCTGCACCCTGAAAAAACATGGCACATAGAGCAGCTCTGCTTTCAGGAAAATCAATTTAAAACTGGTTTTAACAATCCTAAACCAGAATATTGAAGGGGCCACATTGGATCAGCTTTGCTGCACTTGTGTTTGGTTTTTACCCCAACACCTTTGTAAATGGCTTTGAAGGACTTGGATCCGAGGTGTCTGTGGGATGTAAAGGAACTCCTGGTTTCTTTCTGGCCCTTTTCCTCTTGGGATCAGGGAACAGCTCTGTAATATTCCTGCTGGGTTTCATTTCCGTGCTTTGCAGAGCTGTTGTGTATCTCCATCTTGAGTGAGCTGTGGGTCTAAAGCCTTTGCTTAATTAAGACTGGAACAGTAAATAAACAGAACTATTCCATCTCCCATGTGGAGCAACGTCAGGTATGTGAGGCGTAGATAAGAGTGTTTATATTTTTTAAAACTTGGGTGGTTTTGCCTTTGATCTTCTTCGGCCCTCCCAGCAGAAAGAACAGCTCAGAGAAGCAGGAACCCCCCAGAAGAGTTTGTACATTTTGTGGGTGGCTGATGGTTTTTTAATCAGTGCTGAGCTATTCACCAGTAATTGGTGACTGGTAGCTGCAGACAGCAGTTTCCACTGTTACACAGGAAAATGTTTGTGCTGCGGTGAGGCTCCGTAACAATGACATTTGGGCAGCACCCAGATTGCAGAGCCAGTGCTGGGCTCCAGCATTCCTGGGCTTTGGAAGCTCTGCTGCCTTCCTGGAGATGCTCAGTGTTGCTGGCAATGCCAGTGGTCACTTGATTTAAGGTATTTTCGTGTCTGTGAGTGTCTGTCAGTGGAGGTCACTCGGTCAGGGAGCACAGCGCGAGTGTCCCCTGGGGACCATCCTGTGGGAGAGAGGGAAAACCGTGGTTAAAGCTTTGTTCAGTTTTTAATGTGATGATCTTTGCAAGGGAACAAGGCTTTCAGGAAAGCTTGTGACATGATGTGGTGCTGGTGAAATCACTGGTATTTCCCTCTACCCTTCTTACTTAACATTTTATTCTGGCATCAAGAAAGCATCAAACCCCAGCTAATTTAGATGCAGTGATATTTGAATGAAATGTTTGTAGCTTTATAGAATCATTGAGGTTGGAAAAGCCCTCCCAAGATCAAATCCAACCGAGCACTGCTAAGGCCACCACTAAAGTTTAAATGTGTAGCTGTTCCTGTGTTAACAGCAGCAGAATAAAGCTATAATCCTGAGTGGTATTTTATTTTTATTTTTCCTATAGGTAGGAAGCTGTTAATTCTGGTCTACCAGCATAATTATTTTGGTAAAAACATAATCTCAGCTTGTAAATAGCTTGCAAGTGCAGGCCTGACCTAATGCTCATGGTACTTTTATGGCTTGTCTGCAATGGAATGAAACTCAAAACATTTGTGGTTTGGAACAAACATTTGTTGACTGTTAAGGCTCCTGGGTGTAAATAGGGAGGGGGAACTCCATTGAATTTGCTGCGTATGTTGAATTAAAACCTCTTGTCGAGTACACTCGAGGACTTCGGAGCAGCTTGTTTATTTTAGCTCACAAATTGTACAAACAAACTACAGCAAAGCAAGGACTAACATCGACTGCAGATGTTTGTAGCAGCCTGGACCAGTGTTTATTGCTGTTCATAACTCAGCCTAATTGGAAGTTGCGTAACGAGGTAAACAGCAAAACAACCAGGCTGAGCAATTCCTGGTGGAGGCACAGGGAGAGTCCTCTACAATGGTGTCAGGATGTAAAGACAGATGTGGGGAAAGCTGCTTCACAAGTATATCTATGTTTGAAATGACATAAATTGAATATATCCAAGGTCAGGCTGGACAGGGCTTGGAGCAGCCCGGGATAGTGGAAGGTGCCCCTGCTCGTGGCAGGGGCTGGAACTGGATGCACTTTTCAGGTCTTTCCAACCCAAACCATTCTGGGATTCTGTGAATTAGTTGCCTTTGACAAGGCTGTTCTCCCTTCCCGTGTCTGCCCTGCATGCTCCTGTGCAGCTCCAAGGTGGAAGTGGGTTTGTTCAGAGTCTTGAATGCGTAGGAACAGGAGAGAGGGGATGTACATTAATGTATTTTAAGGTTTCCTCATTTTCTCAGCTCTGTGAACACTATTTACAGTACCTGTTAATCATTCACCGGGAAACCCCTTGCAGGGGAGGGTTTCCCTTGAAGTGGAAACTTCCCTTGGCTTGGTGGCTTTGGCTTTTCCCGTGGGAAACACGTCTCAGAGTTGTCCCATCCTCCCTTCTCCATCCCTGAATGTGGGGGAGAGTGTGCATGCAGCTGTAACCACATGAAGATATCTTTGACATCATAAATTCTCATCTTACAACTCACCTACTTTTTAAAAATCACATTTCTTCTAAGCAGAATTTAAAATAACATCTCTCAAAAGTGGTTTGATTGAGAAACGTTTAAAGTCACCTTCACAAATAAAGTGAAAATGGAGACATGTTTAGGGGTTCAGCTTAATAAAGTTACAGTCATTTCTTTTCTGATTTGTGTTCTTAGTAGAAAGATATAATTCTCTGATTCTCTAAATGCAGAAGCATGGCAAAAATGAGAAAAATAGCAGTATTACTTCAGCTCAACACAAAATCTTGTACAGAATAAGGATTTGTCTAAGAGATAAAAATCTACATGGCACCGGTTGGCATTTTACTTCACTGTATGCAATTCATAGTCTACTGTGCTTCAGCCCCTACTGAAAAGGGAATTTCCCTCTAATTTTTGCCTGGACCCATCTATTTTTGCTGGTCTTGCTTGGATTCCAAGCTGCGAGCTTGGTGTGTCAGGGATGCCGCAGTGAGGGCTTTTGATCCCTGTGGGAAGGGCTGGAAGGGAGAGAAAGGAGATGAAACTTTGCTACTTACTTATTCCACAGTAGCATCATCAAAATGACCAATGCTGTGAAAGGCAGTGCAGGAGAAATTCCAGGGTGGTTCACTGGGTTTCTCTTGTTGCCTTCATCAGCGACTCACTGAAGGATTTTTGGGAAATCATTTGGGTTTTGTTCCTCTGCTAAGCAAGTGCAGCAGGAGCGTTTTGAGAGGGCTGGGCTGGACATAAATATCCTCAGTTTTATTTCTGGGTTTGCCCTCCGCTTCTTGATGCAAATCTGCTTTGCTTGAAATCCTGAATTTCTTCATGCTGCTCTTCCCATCCCTCCTGTTTAGACTGTGAGCTAATTTGGATTGGGGTGGTGGTTTGCCATGAATCTGTTAAATCCTTGGCTCCGTCGGCCAGTGAGTGTGCCAGGATGCTGAAGTGAACCCAGCTATCAGAAAACCTCAATTTTCATGCTGTTCTGAAGACAAAAATCCTGCAACTGTTTGTTGGAGTGCAATACTTATTTAATTTTGGGATTATTAACATACTCTGCTTCCATAACAAATGAGTTTCCTGTGATCTCTGGCACGTGCTGGTGGAAAGGAGCCCTTTTTGGGTGTTGGTGGGTTGGTGTGTGTGTATGGAAAGGGATTTATTTGTGTTTCACATCCAGTTCAGTCATCACCTGGAAGGGTCTGCACTGTGGGTATTCCTAATTTTAAAATCCTGGGAAGCACTGGATTGTTGCACTTCCAAGCTACCCTGCACCACTCAAGTGTTATGAATAGAGAGTGAGTGTAAACTCAGAGGTGTCGTTTTAAAAACACCAACTGGAGAGGCTGTCTGGGCCTCCAGAGAGCCATTCCCTGTGCCTTGGCTCCCAGCACGTTCCTGCAGGCAAGGAAATGAAGAGCAGCACTCCTTTCCCCAGAGAGCAGCTTTGGGGACTCGTTTCCCCAGGGAGCAGCTTTGGGGACTCCTTTCCTCAGGGAGCAGCTTTGGGAGCCGTGGGGCCGTTCCTGGACAAGAAAACCCCACGGGGTGAGGTGGAATCCCGCGGGAGTTGTGACCTGCGTGCGTTTGCTCCCCAGATCATCAAGCTGAAGGCGGAGGCGCGGCTGGAGCTGCTGAAGCAGATCGGGGTGTCGGTGGACACGTGGCTGAAGAGCGCCATGAACCAGGTGATGGAGGAGCTGGAGAACGAGCGCTGGGCCGGCCTGCCCTCGGTCACCAACAACGGCTCCGCACACATGGTACGGCTTCGGGGGGGAAACCTGTCCCAGGGATCCCTCCAGGGGCTGCTCCTGACTTTGTGTGGGATACACCATGCCCAGGGAATAGTGGGGAGCTGCTCCAGGGCTGGAGCCCTCTGCTCTGGAGCCAGGCTGGGAGAGCTGGGGGTGCTCACCTGGAGAGGAGAAGGATCCAGGGAGACCTGAGAGAGAGACCAGGAGAGCTGGAGAGGGACTGGCGACAAGGCATGGAGGGACAGGACACAGGGAATGGCTTCCCACTGCCAGAGGGCAGGGACAGATGGGATATTGGGAAGGAAATGTTCCCTGGGAGGGTGGGCAGGCCCTGGCACAGGTGCCCAGGGCAGCTGTGGTTGCCCCTGGATCCCTGGCAGTGCCCAAGGCCAGGCTGGACAGGGCTTGGAACACCCTGGGGTAGTGGAAGGTGTCCCTGCCCATGGCAGGGGTTGGAACAGGGTGATCTTCAAGCTCTTCTAACCCAAACCTTTCTATAAAACAAAATTGGTAATGTGTGATTGTTACTGACCAAGTGGGAAAATCTTACAGTTTTACATGGCTGAATTTAATGGGAAGAAAAAAAAAATTGCACCATCTCCTCTCCCCGCCAAAAAAAAGGATTTTTGGGTTATTTTGCTAAGCTGACTTCAAAATTATTTTTCTGACCTTGGGTAAGTGCCATAGTATTTATTTGCCATTTCCTGAGAAGAAAAATGTCTATGTGTTTCTTTAAAGTTTCATTAATAGTTCAGGTTGTTAGCTTGGGACCCCTGAATTAGAGGCTTTATTCTTCCAAATGAAGTCTTTATTCTTCCTTAGAAGACCAAGTTCTACATCATCCCTTAAAGAGTTATTTATGTGGAGATTGTGGGTAAAGTCATCAGGAGACCAAAGCCTGTTTTCTGAATTGGTTTGGATCTTTTGAGGTGAAAATTCATTAAAAAATCAGTGTGTGGCTTTGGAAAACACTTTCCATTCCTATGACCAGGATTAGATGTGTTCCCTCAAAGATTTTTCATGGATTATTTGGGATATAGTAAAGAGTGCTGGGGAACGGTTGGACTTAGTGATCTTGGAGGGCTTTTCCAGCCTAAATGGTGCTGTGATTCCAAGCTAACTCTTCGGAAAATTTTATCCAAGATACCCAAAACTGATCTAAAAAGCGACTTTGATCAGTGGATGGTTGGTAATGATTTTTTTAATTGAGCTGTACATAAGACTAATTGCATTTGTAATGTCTATGCAGTTGTTTAGCTTGGGAGAAAGCACATTTTTAAGTAATTCAAGGAAGAATAAATAGCAAACTCTCATTTTCCTCCCCTCTTCCCCAGGAAGAATGAAATATTTCAAAATAATAGTGATGGCCAAATCACTGTTCAGAGAAGAGGAACTACTAAAAGAGCTATTAGTACCTGGAGTTTTTTGCTCATTCCCATGTTTCTTCATGCTTTTCCCATGTTTTTTCTCAATGTTTTTTCCTTTTTTTTAATATATTTTCTTGGTAGTGGTAGCAAACCCCTGGAGGGAGAGGGTTTTTTTGAAGGTACAGATATTTTTCCTCTGTAGCAACTTTAGTTCAGAGAAGAGAGCACTGAATGGAGTCTCAGTAAATACTTCCCAAATCCCCTCCTTGCTTCCTTTGGGCTGTTGGGATATTCTTCTCAGACGTCACACCCATCGTGGTGGTGATTTGCAGTGAAGGTTGTTGCAGGTTTTATTCCCATCATTAATGTAATTAGGAATTAAAGTTTTGGAGTGTGCAGATCTGAGTGTCAGCCTTCCCAAATCCCAAAGGAATTCCTGTGCTGGGTTTCACTTCAGATCCTCTCTGGTCACCATAGGTGAGGGTTTGTTGCATAGCTGTGTTAAACAGTGTTTTATTCCATTTCTTCTTGTCCTCCCCCTCCTTTCACTCTCCTCTGTGCCTCCTGGGCTGCTCCCAAACCCATTCCCAGTCTCCCAGGGATGGCACAGCTGGCACTGCAGCCCAGCCCCTGTGCTGCTCGCAGCGATGCCACAGCCTGGGAGGTTCAGCTCTGACTCTCATTTTCCCCTTTTACACTTACGTAGCTTCCTGTATTTAAAAAAAACTCTGTTGACCTTGGCAGGCCAGACAGGCACAGCCTAGAGATGGAATTCTTGGAGCTGGGACCAAAATTACGCCAAAATTGAGAGGAATTACTGTGGTTTGTAACAAGCAGCACTTTCATTTCAGCCTGGAGGAGGGGGCAGTGTTTAACTGAGCTGGGGAGGGGCTGGAGCTCCAGGAGCAGCCAGGGAGGCTCAGCTGGAGAAAAGGAGGCTCAGGGGAAACCTTCTGGCACTGCACAGCTCCTGACAGGAGCGGGCAGCCAGGGGGTGTTGGGTTCTTCCTCCAGGGAACAAGAGACAGGACTCTTTTGTGTCTATGTGCAACAAAACAAGATAGATTTTTATATGTTAGATACATTTCCATAGCTTTTTTAATGTATATAACCCACTTTCCTCATCACCTCCCCTGCGTTTATTCCTGTGTTTGCTGCCTGTCCCACACCTTTAGTGTCCTTCTGTGCCATGCATTCATTCCTTTCTGGTGCCAGCTTCCATCCCAGGCTCTGCAGAAGGCTGAGCTCGATCAAGCAAACCTCTCGGTTTCCTGTTTTCCCTCTCCGTGCCTGCTTCCCAAATGATTCCAGCCGAGGAGTTCAGAGCAGCCCACGCGCTGAAAACGAAGGCGTGTTTTTCCTCCTCGTGTTAGAAAACCAGGAGCAGATGTTGCCCCAACTTTCTAGACATGATTTGCTGAATTCCATGATGTCCCAGCTGGATGTCAGCCCTGGCTGCTGGGCCCAGGCACAGCAAAAGGCAGAAACACGAGGGGAAACCTCACATCTGCCACAGTTTAGGTGGGTGCTGATCTCTCAGAGCATTACCCAGGTCTAGGACAATTTTTTGGTTATCCCAACATACATGAATGCTCAGAAGAAAAGATGGAGGCTAACTGCTCTTGAACGAGAATTAGTGAGGGGAAAAAAAGTCACCAGAATTGCAAGGATTTGGTTTGGAAATAATAACATTAAAATGGATTAAGTCAGAGCATGATGGAGCTTTGTGCTCTTCTGCTCCAGGCCTAGAGACCTGGCTTAGGGAGGCTGCACAGTGACTTTGTAGGCTCAGCTCAACTTTTGGTGATTTATCAGCCTCTCAGTTTTCATAGGGAGCACCAAATTCACTCCCAAATTAATAGGAATAGACGCAGGGAAGATGGAACTACATAACAGTGTTGCCTTTGATTCAAAGGACTGTTTTCTCAAAATAATTCATTTTCACGTGAGATAAAGTGTTTATTCAAAATGTAACCCAGGCATGAGGCCAAAGCACAGCTCATGGCATGGTTGCCCAAACTTGTATTTTTCCAGCATATTGACCTCGGGTTTTGCTTAAGCTTTTATAGCAAGTTTTAACAAATCTTTCTTTCTCTTAAGTATTTTTTGTAATAAACTGCAGCAAATCTGTTGTGCAGAAAATACCACCTAAAAGGTTGATTTGGGGGTTTATTTTTTTCAGCTTTAAATATTTCCACTGCAGACTTAGTTTACAACTCATGGTCACAGGTACATTCATCTTTTAGTAGCATAAATTCTCTTTTTTCTATAAAACTGTTTGTTGTGCCTTTGAAATGGCATCTCCAAAATACTTTAGTCAGAGCTGGCAAGAAAAATGGATTTTATAAATGTCCAGCAGTTGAATCGGAGCTTCCCAAATCTTCTACAGTTCTTTTTAAAGTCCGCGTGCTCGTGTTTTAACAAAGAAATCCAGCTGAGTTACTTTAAAGAACATTAACAAAAACCACACACTGAAAAATATTAACCCGCTCATTTTTGTTGTTATTTCTTCACCAATTTTTATCAGCTGCTCTAATGCCAAGTGCATTTTTTTTACCAGGTCAATGCTGATGCAGAAAAGGAAGAAGGTGAAGAGTTTGAAGATAGCATGGATGTTTTTGATGACAGCAGTTCTAGTCCTTCTGGTACTCTCAGAAATTACCCTCTCACCTGCAAAGTTGTTTATTCCTATAAGGTTAGTGATTTTTTTTTATTAATTAGAAAAATGAATGATAGAAAAGACAAAGAATAAATGTGTCTGTGTCTGTGGGAGCTCGAGGTTTGCTTTGCTGATAGCGTGGGATCAGGGATCTGTCCTTCTTGAGGGAGAAAGACTCTTGTGAATGGCGGAACCCTTATTGGGCTGTTTTAAACTGTGTTAAAGCTTCCAGTGTTTTAAAAAAATGAGTTTTAATAGAAGTCTGTATGGGAAAGTTCTTCACTGCCCATGCCTTGCTTTTAAAGGCACTTTTCTTTTCCATCCCTCCTGTTGTACACTGCAGGCTTCTCAGCCAGATGAGCTGACCATAGAGGAGCACGAGGTGTTGGAGGTCATTGAAGATGGAGATATGGAAGACTGGGTAAAGGTACCACTTCCTGAGCTTGTTTTCACTAATTCTTTCAGAAATGGAAGTTGGGGTGGGAGGAGACGCTGGGATTCTTTCCAGAGCAGTGTTTGACAGCAGAGAACGTCTCTGCTGTGTGTTCACAGGCACGGAACAAAGCGGGACAGGTGGGATATGTGCCGGAGAAGTACCTGCAGTTCCCAACCTCCAGCAGCCTCCTGAGCATGCTGCAGTCCCTGGCTGCGCTGGACACGCGATCCCACACCTCCAACAACTCCACCGAGGCTGATCCCGTGTCGGGCACCCTCAACGGAGACTCCAGTGGTAAATTCCAGTTAAAAATACGTGGGATATTGAGCTGGCTCTTGAAAACACTCTGGACATCAGGTCTGGGAGATTTTCCCAGATTTCCTGGAATCATGGAGGTTGGCAAATACCTCCAAGCTGATGAAATCCAGCCATTGACCAAATCCCACCCTCTTGCCGAGTGCCACATCTGCTCATTTTTGAGCACTTCCAGGCATGGGAACTATTCCATTTCCCAGCCTGTTCCAATGTTTAACCACTCCTCCAGGGAAGAAATTTTCCCGAATCTAACCTGAACCTCCCCTGGTGCAGTTGAAGGCCATTCCCTCTTGTCTTATCTCTGGTTTCCTGGGAGAAAAGGCTGCACCTGGCCACAGTCTCCTTTCAGGGATTTGCAGAGACTGACCTGCACTGGAGCACAACCATTCCCAGTAATTATCTCAGTAATTACCTCTGTCATAGCAAACTGCATAATTCACTTCCTTAGCTCGTACAGCTGAGATTAAAATTAAGAAAAACCAAAATTTGTCTCAGCAATAAGAGAATCCTTTAGACTGGAAAAGAACTTTAAAATCATCAATTCCAACCATTTACACCGGTTTGATTTCTTCCTTTCCCATTTTTTCCAGTCTGTTTTGTAAAAGCACTTTATGATTACGAGGGGCAGACGGATGACGAGCTGTCCTTCCCGGAAGGAGCCATCATCCGCATCCTGAACAAGGAAAACCAGGATGATGATGGCTTCTGGGAAGGGGAATTCAACGGCCGCGTCGGGGTCTTCCCCTCGGTGTTGGTTGAAGAGCTCATGGCCTCAGAGAATGGAGAGACTCCGTGGATTGGGGATATCCAGGTATGGAAAGAGGTGTTGGCTTGATTTATCAGGGGGGGAAGTTTGCAAAGATCTGCCACTTCTGTAGGGAAAAAAAAAATCAAGAACCAGTTTAAGGAAAAAAAGTCAGAACCAATTTAACCCCAAGCCCTGAGTGCTTGCATTTTAGTATCTTACCCAGCCTAATAATTATCAACTGATATGTTTTTGCAAATGGAACAGATTTGTGAATAAAGGGAAATATTTTGGTAGAAAGGAATCAAAGGAGAAAATTCACTGTTTACTTCCTGTCATTAATTTATAAAAGACTGGGGTGTCAAACACAACCAAAAAGAGAATTACAGGCTCTTTCAGCCCTAATTTAATGTTTTCATACTTAAATCTGTTCTGTAGCCTCTCATTTTTGAGGGGCAGGATACTGCCAAGCATTGGATTGCAGTAATTTTTGAAAAAAATGCCCTCATTTCTACAGTGTAGTTCTATAATCCTTGTATCATATTAGAAAAGCAGCCACATTCCCATGTGGAGTTGTGGTATTAGAAACTGGACTTCATGTCTTCTACAAAGGAATCTTTTGGTATTTTTATTCTTTGTTTTAAGAAGACAATGAAAATGAACATTTAAATACATTTGGATGGGGATAGAGCTCATGATCCCAACACTTTTGTGTGGATCGCACTTGGCCGAGCGACCTTTTTGTTTCAAATAACCTTCAAAAAACCTCTCTGAATTACCTGAGAGAGGCTGAAAATTTCTGCTGAGTGGCAACCTGTGATTTAAAAAACTTGAATCCCTGTCGGATGCCTTGGCTTTCCTTCCCAAACGTTCCTGCCAGCAGCTTTTCCTCCGGAGGGAAGCTGCTGGTGTAGGGATGGGTTGGAAAACGTGTGTGTGCCAAACGTGCCGAGGAGGATTTGCTGCAGCCTTCCCTCTTTTTGGCACAGGTATCCCCAACTCCAAAGGCCAACAACTCCCTGCCACCACTGCCTCTGTACGACCAGCCTCCCACCAGTCCCTATCCCAGCCCGGATAAAAGAGGATCCCAGTTCTTCCCCAGATCTCCGTCGACAAACGGTGAGAAATTCGGAAACGTTTTGGGGTAAAAGCTTCATTTAGAACCTTCACCTTTCACAGGGGGGAAAAAGGAAAAAGAGCATTTTTGCAATGTATATTCAGCAATGCTGAGAGGCTTCTTTGATGATGGGGTGTTGCTTGTTCCTTCAGAAAACAGCTTTGGTTCAGAGTCCCCTGGATTCTCCCAACCTCCACGAATTCCTCCGGAGAGTTCCTATGGCAAACTGCGGCCTGTAAGTGACCAACAAATCTCATTGTTTTTATTGATGTTACAAGGGGTAACAAGCCCTAAACAGAGCTGAAAAAGAGGTGGGGAGTAAATGTCAGAAGAGGTCAGTCCTGTGGTTTGTACAGTTCCTGCTTTCCAGCAGTTTCCTGCACAGTTGGGGTTATATTTATTTCCAGTCCCTTTGTTTCAAGGGATTTGGATTCATGATTCTTAATGATGAGAATTTTGTGTTGTCTTTGCTGCCTAGAAAAAGGAATTTTAGCAGAAAAGGAGTGGAAGAATTTAAACACTTCGAACTTGACAAAATTTGTCTCCTATGATTAACTGGTTTAGAAATCTGAGCAGTTTGGTGCAGGATTGCTCCACAGTTCACGTTTTCCACAGCAAGTCTGATGTACTCTGAAATGGTGTCCTAAAAACCCTGTTGGCACTGAAGGTGATCTCTGTCAGGAGCGAGAATAGCTTGTCTGATGTGCCAGAGTGTGAAAACAGCATCAGGTTTTGGGTGTTGAGGTCAGTGATGGATGAAATATCAGTGAGTCAGGTGCAGCAAAGCATCCTGGTGGTTCCCACTGCACAGAAATTCCAGGCAAAAGCACCATCAGTCAGCATGTGTGAGTCTTTACATTGTGGCTCACCCATGGAACTCAGGCAGAACAGATGTGGGGTTACCTCTGGAGAGTCCGGGACAGGTCATAAGGAAAATCACTGATGGCTGAATTGGGGAGCACTGGAGCTGAATCCAGCTGGATACACAACCTGTTGGTTTGCATCTTCTTGAGGGGTGAGCCTGAAGCTCTGTGCAGGAGATGTGAGGGTTTTCTGATGAAATGTGGCTGTTTTGTGGTAGTCACAGGCTGGTTCTGGCTGTTGCAGGTGCGAGCAGCTCCACCCCCCCCGACACAGCACCACCGCCGGCCCACGGAGAAGATCGAGGACGTGGAAATCACTCTGGTGTAACGAGGGGACTGGCTAATTAGTAGTGCTACAATCAAGGCCAAACACAGCTTTTGGTCAATCTCATTTTTAGGCACCTTTGCATGATGAAGACTTGGACTAGAGCGAGTGATAGGGAGGATTTTATGTGGCAGTGACCTGGCGGATTCCTTCCCACAGTCATGAATATTTTGTGCCTTTTGTTTTTCGTCTGTTTGTTTGGATTTCTCTACATCATTCTTCCTTAGCACAAACCAAGATAAGCCAAGATTGGCTTATTTTCTTGGCTGAAGATGCTCCATTTTTATGTGGAGACAAGAAAGAGCCTTGTTCATGCAGCTTAGTCTTAGCATCCTTTGCTCCTGTGCATTAGTACAGTATATTACTGTTGCCATAGGAATGTGTTAAAGATTGTGGATCCTTCCAGTAGCATCACCTGCCTGATCAGGTATTCATCGGATGAATGAAAAAGGGAATGGAAAAAGAAGTCTAAAGGAGAGGCTGGCTCCTCTTGAATCCCCCTGCAGAAAGGAAAAGACGGGAAAATGATCTCCTGGAGAAGCAAATTGTTCATTCCATGGGTGCTCCCCTCGTCAGTGACTCACAGCTGAACATTCTGCCTTTGGATTTTTGTGTTTACTCAGTGCATTTATTCATAGAGGATCTAACATGGAGGTGCTGAACCAGCAGCAACATCTTCTTCCACAGCAGAAACCAACGGGTAGAAAAGCAAAAAGCAAGTGAGATTTTGTCTAGATCTGGAAATTGAGCTGCTTTTTTTTTTTTTCTTCTTAGCAGATTTTGGGGATTTTGATTTTTTTGTTGGGTTTGTTTTATTTTTTTAAAGCATTTGGGTCACTCTTATCCCAGTTATTGCCGTGTACTTTATTATCCAGCGTTAGCAGTGTATCTTTGTCATCAAACCACCTGAGTTCTAGAGTTAGAAGTTCCATTTAGAGTATTTACGTGTGTTTAGTTGTTGCATTGGATGGTCCTGTAGCCTTTTCCCACCCAGTCCTGTTAACCAGCCAAAGCCAGGGAGCCAGGAGCAGCTCCGGGTCTGCCTTCACACCACCTTCGTGCCCGAGATGTGCCCAGCTCCTCTCAGGAAAGAAACTGAGAGGAAGAGTTTGACATTTCCCTCAGAGAGCTCTGAAAAGGGAGCCTGGATTTTGGTTTTTTGAGAGAGAAGGGCAAAGAATATTCTGAGGTTGAACGTGGAGTGGAATGGTTGGAGGAGAGGGAAAAACTGGATGAAAACAGGTATTTTCTTTGGGTGCTGACTAAAATATTGTCAGCATTCTCCATCAGATGAAAACTTGGGATCAAAGGCATGCCGAGGTTGGGTTTGGAGCTGTTTGTGGATTCTCTTGTGTCTTCATGGTTTTTTTCAAAGCCAGTAAGTTTTCTACCTTTAGTTTACTAACAAGGGCTATTTTTTGAGGCTGCATTTACAACAAAAACCCAACGACCCATCTAACAAGATTTTATCATAAACTTTGCACATACTTGTAAATCCCAACCGGGCTGGGTCTGAGACATCCAGTGCTTGCCAGTCTCCTTTCCCAGTGGGATCCTTAACCAAGAGTGGGGCTGTCTGAGGACAACAATTCATGGATCAGTTATGAAATCAGTGACTGTCCAATGAAGTCTTTTCCATATTATTCCTTCTTTTGCACCTCTTGTCCTGTTGATCTGTTTGAGGTCTTTTTATGTGTTTATCAAACTTATTCTTAAGTTTAAAATGAAAAGTTTTTACAAAAAAAAAGATTTAACTGTTTGAAAATATTTTGAAATCTTCACAACGCAGAAGAAAACCAAGTTTTTGCCATAATGTTCATGTTCAATTCTTTTGGCCAGTTTTTCTGTGTCCTTCATACCTGGACTTCCAAAAATTCAGAAAATTTTTATTTAAAATTCTCTTTAGTTGTATTTTAAAATATTTTCTGTAAGAGCTGCTAATTTTATTTAAAAAACAAAAGTGGAAAAAAAAGAAAAAAAAAAGCAAAAAAAAGGAAGAAAAGTTGTAAAAAGATGCCTCCTTTTTAACTATGATTTCTTCATACAGGGCATGTATCGGCCGTCGCATCGTGTACTGCTCAGTACACCCTGAAAGCATCAGTGCAAATGCTTTCTTTATATTGGCTGTAAAAAGTTTGTATTTATTATGTATAAAAAGTTGAATAATAAAAAAGTGGAACTAAATCCCTGGTGCCCTGGGAGATGTGGGGGGATATTGAGGGAGAACCCAGGGATAAAAATTGGCGTTTTCTTGAGCGGGGTTTTGTGCTTTTACACGGAAATTTGAATCTTGTGCTCAGGAAAAACACATCCTTAAAGTCAGCTTCAAACATCTTTTGGAGGTGGCATTTATACGAGGAACAAAACATTGCCAAAAATTAAGAGCCAGCAACAAAGCTGCAGTTATCAAAATAATTGCTTAATAGCCTTGATGCAATTAGGATAATTGCCTAAAGAAAGCGAGAGGAGTGATTGATAACAGCCCTTCAGAGTGATTGTCCTTGAATAGGCTCGATTTGCCTAATTGTGCCGGGAGTATTCCCGGTGCATCCCGAGCCTCTTCAGCTTTGGGGTCCCTCCGAGGGCTGCGTTTCCTGCTGGATTTTCTTACGGCGCTCAGAAGGTGCCTGCTGGTGACCAGCTCCTTGCTGGGCTGATCTCAGATTCCTGCCGGTGGAAGGTGCCAAATAATCCATTGTTTCCGTGTTCTCCCTGGTTCTGGGGACTCTTTTTTCCCTCATGGAGCACTGGACCTTGCTGTGGAGTTGGGTTGGATCTTTTTGCCGTTCCACTCTTCCCACAGAGTTGTTGCACAAGCCTTCACTGTTTTTTCCCCAAGCTTCCACAGCCTCTTTCTTCGAGAAATCCCATCTATCTTGCTTTTTATATGGATTTGTGGTGCTCTTCTAAAAAATACCGTCCTGCCTTGCTCTTTTGACAGCTTTGTCTTTTTCTTTTCACTTCTTGATTGTTGCTTGGGGTTCTTTTCACCACCACGATGACTTCAAAGTTATTTTAATCCTCAGACCTACCGGTGGAGCCACTTCTCATTTCTTCAGTTTTTACCAGGCCCTGTTCATGCCTCTGCTTTCCCTCCTTCCCAAACAGGGCCAGCAGCAGCTGTGCTGTGATCCCATCACTCTTGCCATTGAGTTATTTCCATGAAGCCTTCTCCATGAAATGCCTTCCCGTTTGCCTGCAGGTGGGAGATGGGCACGGTGTGACCCTTCAGAGGCAAAAAGAGGTGCTAAGAACCAACAAAGGCTCCAGGGTTCTGGTTCCTGCTTGCGATGGTTAAGAGGAGGAATCCGGGGAACTTTGCCGTGCAGAGGGTGAAGTGTGGGTCCCTGGACGTCAGCTGCAGGATCTGTTAGAGCTGGGGTTTCCTCTGGTGGCTCTGGTTCCCAGATTCTGGGATTTCTTTAAACTGAAAGAATGGATTGGGTATTAGGAAGGAATTGTTCCCTGGGAGGGTGGGCAGGCCCTGGCACAGGTGCCCAGAGAAGCTGTGGCTGCCTCTGGATCCCTGGCAGTGTCCCAGGCCAGGCTGGACAGGGCTTGGAGCAGCCTGGGACAGTGGGAGGGGTCCCTGCCCATGGCAGGGATGGGATGAGATGATCCAGGATCCCTTCCATCCCAAACCAGCCTGGGATTCAGTGGTTTTCAGAAAGGATAATGGAAGGACTGGGCAGAAGGGATGGGGGTAAATGATGTGATGTTTGCTACAAATTGTGCCAGGGTTTCTTTGTCTTTGTTTTATGGAAATACTAAAAGGAACCAAAGCACAGTAGCAAGTTCCCTTTCCATGTGGCACAAATATCTCACTGCTGATAGTAATTAAAAAGGCAAACAAAAACTGCACCATCTTCTCTAAAGAAAGCATCTTCTGCTTCTTGCTCTGCAGCTTGCACTGCTTTCCTGCTCGCTTTTCCAGCAAGGTCCCTATAATTAATAACTTGTAAATCCTGGCATAGCAGGAGCAAGATTAGCAGGGAATCTCCTTCAGTCAGCCTTTTCCTCCCAGGAAGGAGGGGATGCCATTTCCAAGGGAAGAGTTTTGTCTCCCCACTTTTTTTTCATTTGCAGATCTGTTGTCCTACATGAAAGTCATGCGATGGATGGGATTAAATGTGCTGTCCCCTTCTGTCTTGCGTGTGGCTGGCTGTCTCCAAGAGGGGGGAGCTCAGGGATACTGAGACCTCAGTTCACGGCACAGGGGCAGACCGGAGAAAGTGAGGGATGAAAGGAAAGAAAACTTAACTGAAGTCAGGGATGCAGCAAAGGAGACAATAAAAAATGCAGCTAGGAAAATGCTGACGTGCTTGCCATGCCAAGTGGTTTCCTACTCCAGGCATTCCCTGGGGGGATTGAGGATTACAGATCTGGCAGCAGGATCAGTGCAGCAAGTGAGCCTCTGCATTGCAGGTCATTTCAGCCAGAAAATGAAAGAAAGCACTGCAGCGATACGGGAAGGGAGAGGTGGGAAACCCCCCTGCTTGGTGGAGCAGCGCGGAGAGGAGGAGGGGAATGGGTCTGACAGGAACCTGTGCATCTCCTCAGATCCTGGCACTGCTGGGAAGAGCCTGGCTCCATCCTCTTGGCACCTTCCCTTCAGTATTGCTGCACATTGATGAGTTCCCCCCAGCCTTCTCCCCAGGTGAAGAGGAGAGAATCCTAGAACAGAATCACAGGACATGAGGAAATGGCCTCGAGTTGTGCCAGGGGAGGTTTAGGTTGGATATTAGGGAAAAGTTCTTCTCTGAAAGGGTGGTCAGGCATTGGCACAGGTTGCTCAGGGCAGTGGTGGAGTCCCCATCCCTGGAGGGATTTAATGCTGTGTGGATGTGGCATTTGGGGACATGGGTCAGTGGTGGCCCTGGCAATGCTGGAGGAATTATTGGACTCCATGATCTTAAAGGAGTTTTCCTCATTGATTCTGTGACAGGGAGAACCTCTGTGCAGAACAGTGTTGGGCTGGGCACTGCAGTGGCCACAGAGACTCAGGAATGGGGTTCTAGGATCAAGGCTTCAGGCTGTACCTCCTTAAGGATCTGCAGAAAAAACCAACATTCTGCCACGGCCTTGTTTCTGTTCCCAGAAATCCTTTGGAATAAAACATACTGGAGCCAATGGCAGTTTTGTGTGTTGGAAATGGCTTGTGGAGGTTTTCAAATCCTGAGTCCAGCCCACATCCCCAGGGAGTGTGGTGGTGTGTACCTCATCCATCTGCAGCCCCATCCCATTCCTCCTGCTCTTCCCGCTTCAGCTTTTCTCCCTGCAGTCCATTTTCCAGCCTGTCTAGAGTGTGTTCTTCCACCACTTTAAAATTCCCTTTTGCTGTCTGCTGGATTTCACAGCTGGTGTCCAAAGGGAACAGGAACCAGGCTGGTGGGACATCCATCCAGCTCTGGGGATCAGGAATTGCCTCTCAGAACCTGCCACTGCCCCTTGCCAGCCTGGACCATGGCCAGGGATTACATGAGCTTCAGAGAAGGCTTTGGATTCTCTCACATCACTTCAGCCAAAGATGTGAATATCCGTGGAGCATTCTGGGTCAGGCAGGGATGGCTGTGAGGATTGGGAAGCAGGGGTAAGTTTGCCTTTGGAGTGCTTTATCTCAGTTATGGAAGGAGAAGCTGTTCAGCCACGAGTGTGCGAGGTGTGCTGCACAGGATCCCAGGAGATTCTGAGTTGGAAGGACCCCCGAGGATCATGGAGTCGTGCTCTTGGCGATCTAACCCCGGACCTCGGCATTATTAACACCTTGCTCCAGTTCTTCTGGAGCTAAATACATCCCCCCCAAATGCACCTGGCTGTGAGGTGAACATGGAATGGGCACCACTGAGGAGGAGCTGGGAGCTCATTTCGTCCCCCCACTCCAGCATCACCCCTGGACAAATCCCTGGGTCCTGTTTGCCGAGCACTGCCAGCATCACCTGAAGGTTTCTCTTCACAAAAACCAATCTGTGCCCTGCTGAAGCATCCTTTCTGTTTTGAAATTGCTTTTATTGCACTCCCAGATTTTCACCTTTTTTTGATGGAGTGGTTTTGGGGTTGGATTTTTCTTTTTGAATGCAGATTGAAGTGTGAGTGCTGTGAGCTGTGCTTCAGCTCTGCTGTAATTAGTTTTGTCTACTGTAATTGCTTCTCCTTTTTCCATTGTTTGGTGAAAGACGAATGAATTTCCAGGTCTGGTTGCATTGGGAATGCTGACAGCAGCTTTTTAAAATCCCACAGCACAGCTATTTGTCTTTTTTATTCAGCTGAATCCTGCAGAGTGGGACAAATTCAGCTTCTCCTCTGTGTCCCAGGCAAATTACTGCACTAATTAATTTCTCTAAGACTGGGGCCTCCTTGCTTAGCACAGGGCAGGGATGGAGGGAGGGCACTGTCTGGAAAACAGCAACAACCCTGGATTAACTCCCGGAATAAACTTGCATGAAGAGACGTGAGAAGCTGATGGTTTAAAAATAAGGTTTACGGGATTTTTTAAAAAATGGATATTCTGGTATTAATCGCACATCCCTTTCATAAGAACATCTTGGTTTCTGAGGAGGGAGCTCTAATCCGTCCCACTGTTCAGGCTCCCAGGATTTCATGTTGCAGGGATTGATCAGGGAGGGAGCAGAGTGGGGTTTAAAACAGAAGAATTGGCATTTTTCTTGGGAATTAGGTGGCAGAAATGATTCCTGCTCCTTAAAAAAGGAGGAAGGAGTGCTCTGTGTGGCAGCAAGAGAAGGGACCAAGAGGGGACTGTGGCTGAAGGACTTGTGTGCTTCTGAGAACATCAGTGACAGCGGGAGGTGACAAACCATGACAGGGATGTCAGGAGAGAAGGACCCTCCAGAGGGAGGCTCCTTTTGGCAGAGGTTTGGAAGAGAGATGGGGGAAGCAGTGAGCACTTGAACTTCCCAGGAATTTCTGTGTAAGGATCTGAGCACTCTTGGGGTGTGAGAGCTGAGGCTGAGCCAGGACTAAAAGTGGCAGAAGGGAAAACCAAAATGTAATGTTTCTCAAAAAAAAGGTGGATTTTTTTCTTTCTTTTTTGTCCAGGGAAACAGGTGGGGTTTTTATTCTTTCATTTTTTTTCTCATCTCTCCAAATGGAAATGTCATTCCAAATATTAATCCAAATATTAAATACAGATAGTACAGATACTAATAATACTATCTGTATTAATAAATACAGATAGAAATAAATACAGCCGCCCAGACTGCTATAAAGTATTGTTGAGGTCAGTGCAAATTATTCCCCAAGGACACTGTTGGAGTGGGATTGCTCTGGGATAACGAGGGATCTCGTGTTAATTCAGCTGGCAGAGCCGCTCTGCCTAACAGTGGGGAACTGCGGCTGCTGCTTTCAAAATTACCTGACCGAGCTAATCTGAGGGTGAGGAGACAATTTATTGATTTGGAGTCCTAGCCAGACGTAGATGGAGATAATTCTGGGATGTCAGTGCTATTATTCCTGCAGAAAAGCAGGCTGGGTAAAGATTTTCAGGTTTTTATTAGCCCCTGCCAAACAATTGGGCTGCATTGCAGCTTGAATGTTTAATTTGAGATGTGAATAGCGGAGATACCAAAAATCAGAGCTCTCTGGGTGGTGGCCACTGGATATTTCTGCTGAAGCTGCTCATTTTCTAAAGCCAACAGCCCTTCACACTGCTTTGAGCTCCCCCTCTAAAGCCTATTTTTAACAGCTAAGGGGAAACAAAAAAGGTGTTAAGTTTGCAGCTCTGCTTCTGCATTCTGGTCAGGTGTCCTCCTGCTCTTCATGGCTTTCCTGCAAGCTGGCATGCGAGGATTCTGCTTAATGTCCTAGAAAATAACCTCGTGCTTGGACCAGCAGCCGGTTCATCCCTGCTGCTCCCTGGCTGTGTCTCCAGGGTGGAGGGGGACAGGGGAAAGCAGGGAAAGTATGGAGCTGGGTACTGCCAGGCTGCTCCCGGGCCAGCAGCTCCCACCCTGCTGCTGCCGCGCCTGGGGTCAGCTTGGCAAAGCAGCTCTGCTTCCTCTTGTCCAAACGGAGCTGAAATCCTGGGATTGATGCTCTGGGATGTGAGACCTGAGCCCTGCTGGCTCCTGCTGCCGCCTCAGCAAAGCCTTTCACTTGCACTTGCTTCCAGTGCTCTTTAGCTGTGTTCAAGGTGTTGTTCTCCCACATGGATGGCTCCATGGAAAAGTGCAGTGTCTCAGAGACCTGGGAAATGCTGCTGATCTCTGTCCTGTTCAAGCTTTCCGTGTTTCTGCTCCCCACCTGGAATCTTCCACCCTTATGGCAGCCAGGCTGGGATGATGCTCCTCTCTCATTTTCCCATTTCTGTCTCTCATTGGAGGGAAAATCCTACCTCCTCCAAATCCTCAGACTTGCAGAGAAACCCCCAGATGTCCCTCACTGCAGCACAGCAGGTCTCACCTTCTTAAGCAGTGTGTCCTCTGGAAAGTGGCAACGTGCCTTGCCTGGTGACAAGGACAGCACTGAGTGGAGGTTTTATAGGGACCAAACTGGCACTGAAATTGTTGAATGTGGCCAATTCAGTGTCACCAGGGCTCAGTGGCTGCTGTGTGACGGGCTCCTTGCACACCACAGCTCTGGTTTTATCCAGGGCTTTGTCACTCGGCTGTGGGAGTGCGAAAATGAGAAAAATTTTCCCAAGCCCTTGGCCAACAAGGACTTCCCAGGTGTGACAGCAATCCTGATGTGCAGCCCTGCCCCAGTGCTTGGGCCTCTGGATTCTTAGGAAACATTAGCTGGCAGGAGGAAAAGCTCCTCTGCAGGAATGGGGCAGCCACAGCTTCTGTGGGCAACCTGTGCCAGGGCCTCTCCACCCTCACAGGGAGTCTCCCAAAATCCCATCTAACGCTCCCTCTGGCAGTGGGAAGCCATTCCCCCTTGTCTTGTCCCTCCAGGCCCATCCCCCTGTGTCATACCAGCAGTTCCATCACGAGCTGCCCTTAGTGGCAGAGCAGGGAATGGCCTTTGTCACTGGCCTTATCTCAGTGCACCTGTAAATCACAAAATATGATGGCAGGGGCGAATCAGCTCCTGCTGCCCTCTGCCTGTTTCCTGGGGCTTGAAAACTGATTAAGAATCACTTGCTTCAGCTCGGGTCTCAGGTGACAGTGCCAGGGTAAACTGTTCTCCTGGAAATGCCCATTTAAGTTTCAATTTACATCCCTCACCCGGAGCCTTGGGGCCAGGTGTGAGCTGCTGGAATGACCTCTGCCAGCAGCCACTCAGTTCATTAAATAGTAATGAGCCCAACCGATGCCCAGCTAAACAGCACGCCGAGTATCCTCATTCCATTTCCTGTTTTTAAAGGAAGTATAAATTATTCACTAATCTGCTTAAAGTCGTCTGAGTGAATCCAGGCAGCGAAGCAGGATCTTGTTTAGGGGGGCAGATGCCCGGAGGAAAACGTTGGAGTGATGGAGCTGTTTGGGAACAGCCACTCAAACACTGCCAGCAATTTATCAGAGGGATTGGAGGTAACGGGCTGGGATTACAATCGAGTGGCTGCTGGGTCAGCTTCACTAACACCTTGCTAAGGGCTGCAATTCCTGCATTAAATCCAGAGGATTTCCAGTGCACAGCTCTTGTTTTGCCCATTTGGCAGTTGATTTTCAAGCTTTACCATGTTCCCATGAGTTCTGGAGGTTCGCACACAACTTTCCAGAGCAGTTATCCATCCTTAGCCAGGAGCTGAGCTGGTGCTGCCCCAGTTTCAATCCTGCTCTTCCAGCTGCAGGGAAGGGGATGGGACTGGGGCAGCTGAAAGCTGTCTCTGCCTGGAAACAGAGTGCCCCTTCCCATCCCTGTCCTGCAGGATTGCTCCACTTTCCCTGCCTCTGGAAGATTTGCTGGACTTATTCCCCCATGTCGTTGCCAAGCTGAAAGCAGTAAATCCTCCTGGGTGTGAAATGTTTACAAAAGGCCTGTACATGTGGCCCTGAGTCCTGCTCCTCCCAGCCCTGTTCCCACTCCATCTCTCCCCACTCCAAGGGGCTGCTCCATGTGGGAAGGCAGAATGTGTTTTCAGGAAGTTTTCCAGAGGGTGGTGAGTAACTCAGTGAGGGGGATTATACAACTTGGGCAGTAGCAGCTGCTCCAGCTGCAGCCATAAACTCTGATTCTGCAGCTCTTGCAGTAAAATTCCTGTCTGAGTCAGACTTCACAAATGCTTTACACCTGGTGCTTGCAATTCATCTTCTCTCTGCTGGAATTACCTTCCAGGACCCGTCTCCATTCATTTAATGCAAACTATCTCATCTTGTCCATCTCTGCCCTGGGTTTCATTTTCCACAGCTACTCCCTGGGAAAATTCATTAGCTCTGCAGTGCCTCTGATGGTTGTAGGGAAGGTGATTTGGGTGGTTTTCTTTCCTAGGCTGCTGGTTCCTGCACAAAAAGGTGGTGGGATGTAGGTTGGGACGGTGCTGTCCAAATCCCCCTGGAGAATGGCCCCAAGGACTGCACCATGGCTTGTGCTTGCCAGGAGAGAAATGATCAGGAACAGGCTCCTGCAAGGGAGGTTCCTGAATTCCTCAGGCACATCCAGAGAGGTGATGGGGCCTGGCATGAGCAGGAACTCAGTGTGTCACCCCACATCCTGCAGGTGTCTGAGCTGGAGGGAGCACAGTGGAACAGGCAGGCCCTGTGCTTCTGCCTGTCCCTGTTTGTCCAGGTGTGTTTCTGATGACCCCAAAGCTGCTCCTTGATCCCTCCTTCCATTTCAGAGCCGGCGCAGTCCCTGGTGCCTGCAGGATCTCCCTCGTTTTGGGAGCAGCAATGGCAGGTGGGGCCTTTCCCAGCAGGACACTCGCTCCCAATGCCACCTTTGTCTTTGCCCATGGAAAGCCGGGGCTATCCCAAAATCCAGCATGCCTGCAAGCTGAGCAAGCTGCTGGCTGTCCTGGCCCCTTCCCTGCCAAGGGCTGCCAGCCGCTGCTGCCTGCTCTGAACAGGAGCCAGCTTCCCGGGGAGAAATCGCTGGGATGCTGCATTAATGGAGCCCGCGCAATGGCCTGCAGCCGCCATAAGCCATGTCACTGTCTGGGCACTGAATGGAGCTGGGGGAGGCAGGACAGCTCCCGATTCCCAAACCTGCTCCGAGCCGCGTCCGCCGCAGCGAGGAGAGCGGGCACCACCTCCCGGCACCTGCCGGGGCCCTCCCTGCGGGCACAGGGGCTCCTGCTGCTGCCAAGTGCCGTGGCCAGGGGAGCATCCCTCCCTCCCTCCCGTGCATCCCTGGTTTTGCTCCTGGCTGCGGCTGCCTGGTCCAAGAGGAGATCCGAGTGCTGCTGCCAGAGCAGGGGCTGCAGCCTGGGGTTCAGTGCCAGCCGGGGGCAGGTGGGATGGCAGGGGTGCCCATCCGCGTGGCAGCCTGTGGAGACCAGTGCCAGCTCCTGGGCAGTGGAGAAGGTCTGGTTCTGCAGCAGGGCTGGCATCGCTGGCACAGTCCTGACCAGCCTGGGTGATCCCCAGGGACTGCCTCGTGCTCCCAGAGAAGGAGCCATGAGGTCAGTCAGGAACGATGCTCTGGGGACCTTTGGCTTTTGCGGCAGCAAGCCCAAAGCTTTTTCCATCCCCTGGACGTCCTTAGGAGACAAAGGGAGCTCCTGCTCCCGTGGCGAGGCAACCCCTGCCCTCTCACAGCAGGCTCCACACAGAAGTGGGGAATGGGGAAGAGCAGGGATGCAGCCCTGAGGGTGGGGAGCCAAAAACCTGAGTATCAGTCACCCATCATGGGATTTACAGATAATCCCAGGCCTGCTGCAGGTGCAAGCCACTGCTGGGTCTGGGAAGCTGCTGGGAGCTGCTGGAGCACACCTGAGCTTTCTGAGGAGAGGGGTGCAGGCACATCACTGCTTTTTTGGGATGTTGCCAGCCTCCATCTCAGCAGGGATGGAGCAGAGATGAATTCCCAGAACCACAGAATGGCTGGGGTTGGAAGGGACCTTTAAAGGTCACCTAATCCAACCCTCCTGCAGTGCACAGGGACATCTCCAGCTAGCCCAGAATCCATTCCCAGTACCTGGGAGCATCACCCAGGGCTGGCTTGGGCTGCAGCTGGGGCTGGCCAGAGCTGAGGGAGGAATCCCGTGTTGCTATTTGGGGAAAGGACTGAAATGTTCCCGGCTGAGAGGGCCACGGCTCGGAGCCTGCTGGCTTAGCCTGGCCATGTCTGGGGGCACAGGGGACATTCCCTTGGTGCCAGACACCACCCAGCCCCTGCTTTGTGCCCAGCTCCAGCCCTCGGTGCTGACCCTGAAATGCTGACACAACACACAGTTTGTCCTTAATAGGGCATGGAAAAGGGGACACGCGGCAGGGTCAGGCTTTGTGCTCACGTTGTGCCTTTCCCTGTCTTTCTGTGATCCAGAAATACATTGGGTGAGGCCCTCCTGGGTAAGCTCAGCCTAAAAGAATGATGATCTTGGGCAGATATTTCCTGCTCTGAAAGTATGGTGGTCCCGCGTTGGAAAGCAGCAGGGTGGGCTTTGTGCAGGTTGGGAGGGTCTTTATTTGAGACCCCGGTTCCCAGGGCTCAGATCCCCGCACAGAGACATCCCCAGCTGCTGGGCACTTCCCTGATGTTCGGTATGGGACAGAATCTTGGACAGGCTCAGGGAACTGGCTGAGGGAAGGACAGCAGGGCTGGACACCCCAGAAGAGAGACAAAGGTGCTTGGTGACAGGAGGGGACACCATTCCCCACCGCCACCGCCACCTGTGGGATGCTCCGCCGTCCCTGAAATTCAGGATAAATGAAACCCTAGGATTTTCCCGCTCTGGAAACCGTCTGCGCTGACATCTAGTGGCAAACCAGGCTTTTCCCTGGAAAAGGGGAGGGCGGGATGCTGCGGGGCTGGGCGGGAGGTGCCTTACTGCTCCTACTGGTGTTCCTGGTGTGCTTCTAGTCTGGGACACAGGAGCACGGGGGGCATTTTCAGAGAACCATTTAGGATGGAAAAGACCCTTAAGATCATCAAATCCAACTGCAAACCATAATAACATCCATGATAAAATGCAGTTTAAGATGGAAAAGACTATAGGCTGTGTGCATCGACTCTCTACCCATTATTGTTATTATTTCTGTAATCCCCTGCAATCCCTAAACCATTAAAAAACGCTCTGTTCTGCCAGGACAAGGGGGAGTGAGTGGCTTCCCAGTGCCACAGGGCAGGGTTAGATGGGATTTTGGGAAGGAATTCCTGGTTGTGAGGGTGTTGATAGCTTGGTACAGGTTGCCCAGAGAAGCTGTGGCCTGAAGGCATCACCCCATCCCTGGAAGTTTCTAAGGCCAGGGGCTTGGAGCAGCCTGCGATAGTGGAAGGTGTCCCCTGGCCATGGCAGGAGCGGAACGGGATGAGCTCTAAGGTCACTTCCCAGCCAAGCCATGCTGTGATTCCTGGATAACAGCACAACATCCTCTGACAGCAGCGACTGGGCAGAGCAGGTGTCCCGGTATAAGCCCGGGGTGAACCATCATTTATCTGTTTTGTTACATAAACATCTCGTGTCCGTTTCCACGGGATTTAGAGCCCAGGTAACGCTGGTTTGGCGCATATACGAGGCTCAGCCCGCCCCAACATGGGGGCGTGAAAAAGACTACATCTCCCATCGGGCCTTGCTCTCGTCCCCACGTGACAGCGGCGAGCCAATGGGGCGCGGCGGAAAACGGATATAGCTCCGCCCGTGGGGCCCGCTCCCTCCTTTCCGCCGGGCCGCGGCTCAACATGGCGGTGCAGATCTCCAAGAAGCGCAAGGTGAGCGCGGCCGCACGGATCGCCCGCGACTGCGGGGCGCTGCCGCATCGCCCGGGGCGGCCCCGGCAG
>VZRL01006191.1:92385-146794 GCA_013397895.1 Origma solitaria | reverse complement strand
GCGGCGGATGCGGCGCGGGGCCCGGCGGGGAACATGGCGGCGGGATGGAGGGGCGCTTCCCCATAGCCGCGCACGGGCCTGCGCTCAGGGCTGCGGAGCGGCGCTGCGAGCCGGGATTTGCGGGCTTTTCCCTTTGCTTTTCAGTGGGGACAGTTGGCGGTCAGTGGCTGTCACGCCGTGGGGACCCGAGGGCGCGGGGCGCTGCATGTCCTGGGAGGGAGGGAGGTTTGGGCTGTCAGGAGGCACAGCAGCAGCTCCCTGTGGGGCTGGGAGAAGGATGTGACCCTGCCGATTACTTCCCTTAAATTGCTGCTGAATAACTCACAGAGCTGTGATCCCAGCGAGAACGGTGCCTGTGGCCGGGCAGTGGTTGGTGTAGGCTCCTGCTCAGAGTGAATTATTTTGGGAACTACACCTTGAGGTTGGCTCAGTTGAGCAGAGCACAGTGTTACTAACACCAAGGGTGTGGGTTCAGTCCCTGGGCTCTTCATGTAAAAGTCGGACTTGGTGTCTCTTGTGAGTCCCTTCCAACTGAGTATTCTGTGGTTCCTCTCTGAATGGGGGGATGCTGTCAGGAGAGACTGTCAGGCTGCGGGATGAATTTGGGTGCGTGGCACCCAAACTCAGAATGTGACAAGAGCTTGACTTAGTCCAGTTGTCTTTTAGTTTGTCGCTGATGGCATCTTCAAAGCTGAGCTGAATGAGTTCCTGACTCGGGAACTGGCTGAGGATGGATACTCCGGAGTGGAAGTCCGGGTCACTCCGACCAGGACTGAGATTATCATCCTTGCCACCAGGTAACTCAGCCTTCCTGAACTGAGGTGCTCTAGAAGTTCTTTGGGATGGTTCCAGTCTCACTGCTGGGGACACTTTTCTCAGTTGTCCTGTACTTATTCTCCCTCAGAACTCAGAATGTCCTGGGCGAGAAGGGACGCCGGATCCGGGAGCTGACAGCTGTGGTGCAGAAGAGATTTGGATTCCCTGAGGGAAGCGTGGAGGTAAAACTGCCTCAGGAACTGGGTGGTGCAGTTGCCATTTGTGGTGGCAGGATGGTGTCAGCTGAAAGGTGATTTCAAGATAACTTGGGCCATGTGTTACTTGTTCTCAAAAATACTTTTGCACTGAAATACAAAATTAGTTACACAAAATCTATTCTGGTGCAGAAAGTTCTTAGAGAAATAGAAGATGAAGTGACACACCAGGAAGTTTTGTTCCTTAATGTTTGGGATGTTTTCCCAGGGGAAGGTTGGACCAGGTACCCTTTAAAGGGTCCATGTGAGCCAAAGGATTCTGTGATTCTATTCCATGGAATCTGCTGCTCTTACTAGTTCCTTGCTCTAAAACAAATTAGGGAGGGAGGGGGACTGTGTGTGCTGGGGTGGTGCTCATTTATTCCAGCTTGGCCTGTGCTGCTGGATCACATTATACAGTTAAAGGAGCATAGGATAAAGGTGCTGCCTGTAAATGTGGATTAACTGGACTGAAAGTAGAGGATAGGGTGCAGAGCAGAATGAAGCTCCTGTGTTCTGCTAAGGTAAAAGTTAAATGTACTGTGAGGGTGGGCAGGCCCTGGCACAGGTGCCCAGAGAAGCTGTGGCTGCCCCTGGATCCCTGGCAGTGTCCAAGGCCAGGCTGGACATTGGGGCTTGGAGCAGCCTGGAACAGTGGGAAGTGTCCCTGTCCATGGCAGGGGTGGAACTGGATGATCCTTCCAACCCAAACCATGCTGTGATTCTATGATTGACTTGGAAAAGAGCCCTGTTGTGAGTGTGCCTCTCTCCTGCGCAGCTCTATGCCGAGAAGGTGGCCACGAGGGGTCTGTGTGCCATCGCCCAGGCCGAGTCCCTGCGCTACAAGCTCCTGGGAGGGCTGGCTGTGCGCAGGTGAGTACAGCAGCCTGGCTGTGGGGGAAGTGTGGGGTTCCAATACCATTCCCAAAAAACAGCTCCTCTGCAGTTTGAAGATTTAACCTTCAGTGATGCTGCACTGAAACTTTTTTGATCAGTACACTGTTATTTCTGCAGTCTTGCAGTAGGACAGATAGCACATTGTCTGTCTGGCATAAAGCAGCTTTGGGAATAAATGGGTGGAGGAGTGAAGCAAACACTATTTCAGGCCTTGTGGCTCAGGTGGCAGTGGTCCTGCTCTCACATCCCCTCGGTGATGAGACGATGACGAGTCAGAAGCAGGTGGCTCTGGTGATGGTACCCCGGCAGTGTCATGTTCTGTGGTGCTGCATGAGGTCCTCCACCAGCAGCCTCCTGTCACCAGTGAATGATCTAGAGGCATTTGTCTGAGAAGGGATGGGGAGCTGCACTCCTGACACACAAAAGTGGGGTTGCCTGTGCTTGGAATTGTGGTAAAATGCCTCCAGGGAGCCCCGTGGGTCTGGCAGAGTGGGCTCATGGTGTTGCTGTCCTCTCCCTGCAGAGCCTGCTATGGTGTGCTCCGCTTCATCATGGAGAGCGGGGCCAAGGGCTGTGAGGTCGTTGTGTCTGGCAAACTCCGAGGTCAGCGGGCCAAATCCATGAAGTTTGTGGATGGCTTGATGATCCACAGTGGGGACCCAGTGAATTACTACGTGGACACAGCCGTGCGTCACGTCCTACTCCGGCAGGGTGAGTGCCTGGCATGCAAATCCCTTAGCAGCTCCTCTTGGAGCTTCAGAGACAATCTCAGTTCCCGACAATCCGTGCCTGCAGGTTGGATGTTTCCCACTGGCACCTGTGGAGCGAAACTCAAATGGTTTTGATGCATCTCTGATCTTGCAGAGTGGTTCAGTTGTGCCGCTGTGGATGGTTCAGATCTTTTTTTTTGGGCTTTTCCAGCTGAGCTCTCACTGTGGGATTTGAACATTACATCTAAAGTAGAAGTGCATTTGGGAATGGGAGCTGAAGGGGCCTTCAGCAGCCAGTGTGGTCATACCAGGTGGTCATACTTCTTTGCTGATGGGGTTTGAATGTTTCCAGTTGGGAATGTGGCTGCAGATTTTCCAGACACTCTCTCTTGTGTCCTGGGGCCTCTGGAGCTGGTAATAACTTCCAGATGAAGTGCCTCTTGGCTGGGTTTAAGAGCTGGTGGCAGTTGGGATTCTGGTTTTCCTGGCTTCTCAGGATAGGCAGAGAGAATAGGGGTGGTACAAGTGTCAGACAATCTTCCCAGCTAAACATGCTTCCACCTGTCTTCCCTCCTGGTAAAACACAAATGACTTGTGCATCTTAACTGGCTTAGAGTTAATTAATTGCAGAATTCCTGGTGGTGGGATACCAGCTCAGGCAAAGCTGTTCTCCACCTTCCCTTCGGTGATGATACGATGACGAGTCAGAAGGGCCGTCCCTGCGTCACTGCAGCCTGCGCTGTGCCACGTTCTGTGGTGCTGTGCTAAGGCTGCCTTGGCCAGGATGTCCTGCTCATTGGATGATTTAGAGGCATTTGTCTGAGAAGGGATGCAGAAAACTAGTGGAATTTCCTAGAAAAATGAGCTGAGGAAGACAGAGTTTAAAAACAGGCTTTGAATGAGTTGAGGGTAGAACTGCAGTCAGCAAAGACAGTGAGTTGGAAAACTTTGGATATCCAGCTTTAAATGGCCTGAAATTACAACACTGATGTAAATTTGCAATAATTACATATTTAATCTATAGCATGTCTGTGTTGCAGTGTTGTCAGCAGATCTTTTTGTGTTCAGAGAGATATTTTGTAACTTTGATCTGTTTTTTGTCCTGTCACTGTCTGCAGGAGTACTGGGAATCAAAGTAAAGATTATGTTGCCTTGGGACCCCAGTGGAAAGATTGGCCCCAAAAAGCCCCTGCCAGACCACGTCAGCATCGTGGAACCCAAAGAAGAGATTTTGCCCACCACCCCCATTTCAGAGCAGAAAGGTGGCAAACCAGAACAGCCAGCCATGCCTCAGCCAGTGCCCACTGCCTGAGGGTAAGTGCCTAGGAGCAGTTGGGAGGGAGGTGTGCTGAGACTCCAGGCAGCTGGGATTTTGGGAAGACAAGCTGCTGCCTTGTACCCAGCACAGTGACCAGAGTTGGGTTTGAGCACTGACGAAGGGGCCAGGGTTCAAGGTGTGTGGCAGAGCAGCTCAGAACGCTGCACTGGAGATGATGGATGTGAAAGGGAATGTCCCTGTCCACATGCCCTGTCCCATGTTTTGTTGTACAGCATGGACTTGGGCACCTTGGATCACAGTTGGAGTGACAGGAGACTTGCTTGAGAAGGGTTGGGTGCCTTGGAGGTGTTTGCATTGTACCAGCTGCTACAGCTGGCAGCACAGGGAATACATTCCTCGTGTATCCATCCTATATCCCCGCTGCCCCAGGATGCAGCTTGGGATAGTCTCAGAAGCCACTTGAGAGCAATTGAGGCTGCTTTTGTAAGGAAATGATCACAGTTTGAAGCCCTGTCAAGGAATCTGACTGGCAAGATCTGGCTCAGTGGAAAGAGAGAGTCACTGACCAAAAAGCAGGAAGTGAGAGATGCAGTTTAGTTGGGAAGCTTGGTTTGTTCTTTGTTTGGGGTAGGAGAATGGTTATGGGAAAGAGTTTGCCCCCAGCTCACTGAGTGTTTTGTTTTTTGTTGTAGGGTTTGTAACAACTGCAACCAGAAGCTTGTCTGTCCTGAAAACATCTCTTAATAAAATCACAAAAGACAGTGTTGGTGAAGGTGCTTTTCCTTTTTTTTTCTTTTTTTTTCCTTTTTTAAAAAAAATTTCTCAAGATACACTCCAGGAAGACCTTGCTCTCCCACCTTTGGTATGGAAGGAATTCTGTTGCTGTGTTCCCCTTCTGGAGTGAACTTCACCAGATCGTGATCCAAACAAAGTGGGAATAAAGCACTGATACTATGTAGAGGTGGAGCAGCAATCCCTTGTTAGAGGGTCATGAATAACACTCCGTGGAGTACTGGTGGCTATTCCCTACATCCCAGTCCTTTATCCAGGGTTCCCAGAAGGGGGAGCTTTTTCAGCAGTATCCAGGCAAATGCAGCTCTTGTTAGGGCCATATAACTTTAGGTGTGGATCTGTGGGGTGAGACCAGAAGTGACAGTCTAGATTTCAAACCTGTCCTAAGCTGTGAGGTGGGAATATCTCGTGGAAGTTTGGTGCAGGAATGGGAAGAGACATGCACATCATAGGAGACTTACCTACGTGCAGGATGAAGGGGTTCAGATCCTGAGGAATTCAAAGCCTATTTATTGCATGCAAACTTTGTTGTTCAGGACTAGCTTTTGCATCCACATTTCTGTTTTCAGGAGGTCTCTCTGCAGGATCTAGGCTGGCAACTTAGGAACTGGAATTTCAAATGGGTGGTGTCAGGAACTGGTCTGTTTAGGAAGCCTTGGCATTGCTGTTCCCAGCTTCTCTGGCACACCTGGGAATGTGGTTGAGTTTCAGAAACAAGATTTGCCTTCTCAGGGTGTCAGTCTGATTTCAGGTTTCTGTGCACATCATTAAGTGCAAAGCTTTTAAATAGTTAATACAAATATTAGACTAATGTCAACATCAGTTTTTTAATATGAATTTGAATTTGGAAATAATCTGAAAATACAAAAGATCACAGAACAGCTCTGTCAGATCATAGGAGCAGGAAATGTGTGAAAGTGGGAAGATCTGAAGCAATAGTCACACCCAGCTTTGCATGTTGTCTCTAAATTCTTAAACATTCCAGTGTGCTAGATGGTGATGGTTAGAAATTGCTGCTTCCTCCCGGGAGGGCTGGATTTCCTGGAGATTGCTCTGCTTCTTCCTGGTTAAAAGCCCTCCAACCCTGTCCATTATCCTGTTAGTCTCAGTGCTGATCACTGGTAGAATCAAGAGATGTGCAAGTAGTGTGGGGAAGGCTCCAGGAAGACCTCAGAGCCCCTTCCAGTGCCTAATGGGGCTCCAGGAGAGCTGGAGAGGGACTGGGGACAGGACACAGGGAATGGCTTCTCAGTGCTAGAGGCAGGGATAGGTGGGCTATTGGGAAGGAGTTCTTGGCTGTGTGGATGATGGCGCTCTGGCACAGGTGCCCAGAGAAGCTGTGGCTGTCCCTGGATCCCTGGCAGTGTCCAAGGCCAGGTTGGACAGGGCTTGGAGCAGCCTGGGCTAGCGGAAGGTGTCCCTGCCCGTGGCCGGGCTGGGACTGGATGAGCTTTAAGGACCCTCACAACCCAAACCAGTCTGTGCACAAGTTAACACCTTTTCCATGTGCCTTGGTTGGAGTTTTCCACCACCTTGAGCTATTTGTAGATGCTCCAAAGGAGGAGGGAGCTCATTCAGTTCTCTGTCTTTTACGTGCTTCCCTTGGACAAAAGCCAAGGAAGATGAGCTCAGGAACTCTGGAAAGCTTTTAACTTATTTTCAATATTGCTATTCCAGGTTGATGGTGTTCCTGCTGTGGTTGGTGCTGGAGGTGCCTTCACTAATTCCCATTTAGTGAAAGATGGGAAGCACCTGGTGCTTCTGCAGTCTGGGAGGAGCTCCACAGGGATGTGTGTGCTTGCCCAGCCCAGGCACAGGGAAAAGGGGACATGTCCGTGCCTTTAGTTTTGCTTGAGAGTGAGTTGCAGAAGGTTCATCCCTTTCCAGCAATGGGAGACATGGATTAGCAGGGTCTGACACTACTGTATTTTCCACCTGGGGAAGGCATCTATGGCCACAGCTATTGTGCAGGTGCCTGTAGTTCCTTTTCTAATTCCCCAGAGTGGATCCCACCTGGAGGAATTTGGGCTTGGAGGGTCAGGAAGGCTGGTCCCTGTGCCTGACAGCTCACGTTGTATTCTGCTAAATGGCACCTGTGGAGCATTAAAGGTTTTGGATATTTGGAGTTTTCAGGTGAAAACAAAGGAAAAGCTGCTTAGATTGTTCCTTTCTCATGATTGACGTCCTATAGGAATTCATCTGTTATTGTGTTTTAGGTGTAATTTTTGTCCATAATTGCCACATTAAGGTGTCTTGGATTTAAGGATAGTAAGGAACCTCCCTAAGTTTATTTTACTCCGGAAGTGAGTCTGGCTTTTTTATTGAAAAAGTTTTATTGCAAAATTACACAACTGTCACTGTGTGGTAAAAGAACAGACAATAAAAGCCATCAGACACCTGCATCCACATGATGCAAATTATTCACAATATCCCACAGTGTGTTCTTGCCTTGCCCACCCCTTTACCCCCCCAGCCCAGCCTCCAGAACGTTCTGTGTGTGGGTTCAGTGCACTGCTTCACCGGGAAATGTCCCACATTTGGGGACGTCCCTGGGATTGCCTCCTGCCTCCCAGCACCTGGGAATATGCAGTATTGGGCTTCTATGTCAGGAGGGAAAATTGGCAGGAAGATAAAGCAAAGCCATGTAGCTGCTCCATGCTGGCTGCAGAGAATTGGCAAATCCATTGGGGTTGCAGAGATTTTCCTCATTTCAATAATCTCATAATTTGCCTTGTGGTGTCTCTCAGTGCATGGCAAGTGCTGCAATGCTCCTGGGATAACATCAGCTTCTTCTTTAAATACTATTAACCTGATGATATCCCATGAATAGAAAGAAGTTAGGAATAGCCTGGATCAGGCTGTGAAACTTGCTACTTCTCAGACATAAATATAACTATAAATACCTTTGTTTTTCAGGGTGTCCTTACCAGATCAGCAGGCAGGGAGCTAAAGTACCATGGAGCTTCAGCAAAGCATAATTAGGAAGTCAGGTAATGGCAGCTCTAAAGCTTTGTGTTTAATTAAGCAAGAAAGTGGAGGTGAACCTGATCCATCTCCATGTGAGAAGCCAGCCAGGAGTGCCTTGGGCAAGCTCCAAAGGGAGCTGATCACAGCCAGCTCCGGTCCAAACTGGGAGAGCCCTGGCAGTGGGAGCAGAACCTTTCCCAGCCCTACAGGCTGATGCAGAGCAGTTCAGGGAGGAGTTCTCTGCCTGTTTAATTACGGGTGCTGGCCTCTCAGTGATCCCGAGGGGTGGAGTGTTGAAGGGACCTCAGGCTTCTCTTTCTAGAAGCCCATGCTGCCCTTTGACCTCTCCCTGACAGCCCTAAGCCCCTTAGTTCTCTGTGAAGTGTTGATCCAAGCTGCTCTTGGCTTCATTGTTCTACCTAAGGAGCTCTTGTGGTTGAAGCATCCAATGCAGAGCACAGGGATAGGCAGGACAGAAGGGCAGAACTCCATACCATGTGCATTCTCCCATGCTGCCTCCTGCTCTGCTCCAGGGCCCTGCAGGGGCTGGAGTGCACAGCTGGCCCGTGGTGCTCTAACACACCCCTGGAGGGAGAAGAGAGAAGCAGGGAACGGCTCTGCAGCAGTGCCACAGGGCAACCAAGCGGGAGAAAAGCGGCAGCGCTAAGCGTGCAGTGGGATAGAAGCGTTTGGGATGGATGGCTGGTGGAGCAGCAAGGAACTGAGCAGGAGGCTTAACTAGTGCAGGGAGGAGCTCAGCTACAACCTGGCCACCTCAGCTGACTCCCGGTGACCCTCTGGTGCCAGGCTCCCCTGCTCCTCTCTGGAGGTGGGTTTGTGCAATCTGGATTTTGGGGTGAGGTAAAGTGTACGCTGCTTTCTCCTCACAATGCACCCTGGTCTGAATAGCACCCATGGTTCGAGAAGGATACAAAATAGTGTTTCCCATTTGTCAAAATCCCCCCCTAAAAACACACACAAACCAAAGCTCTGGGAAAAAAAACCCTAACCAAACCAAACCCAGCTACAACTCATCGCGCATCTTGTCGCCTTTGGGCCTCACGAGCCTGCCGATGAAGAGGATGGAGTTGGTTTTAGTGTCCTTGATCATGAAGATGAAGGGGTGGTCAGCATAGAAGAGCTTGGGGTTCCTCATCTCCTCTCGGCCGTAGATGTCAGCATCGTAGGGGTTCCCCTCCGTGTCCCATTCCAGAGCCGTGGCGTGGAACACGTTGGACAGGTAAAGGTCTTTCTTGCCGGAGATCTTGGACAAGTCAGCCTTGGTTTTGTCAATGGCTTCTGTCAGGCCCAGACCACCCAAGTGTTTCTAGGAGGAGACAAGAGGTCAGCCACCCTCCCAGAGATAACTGCACGAGGGAAGAGGGATGGCAGGCATGGATAACTCAGCAGTCACTGTCTTCCCTCCCATCCCAAAGGCCAACTGTTTAAGGACCTCCTTTACCTGAAGGTCGTGGCTGACTTCCAGGACGACTTTTGGCAGCGAGATGGCCACTGATCTCTTCTTCATCTTGCCAGCCCACGTCTTCAGCTGCTCCTTGTTCAGCAGTTTCTCCACCCTCTCCAGTGGCTCCACGTGGTTTGGCATGATGAAGATCATGCTGGAGAGCTTGTGAGCGAGTGGCATCTCTACCACCTGGAGCTTCTCTGTCTCATCATCGTAGTAATTGTAGAGACCTAGAAACCAGAAGCAGGAAATGGTGAGATGTGGAGCAGAGGCAAAGTGAATTCAGCCTGGACTTTCCCTGACCAGGACGAGAAGTGAGTCTGGACACTCTTGGGAACTGGCCCAGCATTATTGGAGTTGGCTGTGGCTCTCATTTGCGTGATGAGCCGGGGTTTGAAGCAACAGCCAACAGCTGGGATTTGTTCCCAACAGCCAAACATCCCATAGTAAACATGGATTCTCTCTGTTCACAGAAAGACTAAATCAGCAGAACCAACATTCCCCTGCTTTGTTCTCTCTTCATGAAGGAAAACAATTTTGGGAGCAGCTGGTGGAAATCCAGGTAACGGAGAACAACAATCCTAACTGCAGTGGGTCTTGGCTGGGGGTGAGGTTTCCCACTCACCTGTGCGGTGCATCATGGGCACTCCCACGGTGTAGGAACGGGTCACCATGAAGCCACGGTTGTCCACCATCTTATGATGGAACTTCTCATCCCAGTGAGCTACAGCAGAGAGAGTGAGAAACACAGCTTGTAAGAAAAGGGAATGGGTGGTAATTCCATGCACAGTTCCCAACCACTGACAAAGAGCTGTCTCCGGTGGACCTAGGATTTGTCCACCTTCCCTTTGGGATGATGTTAGATGATCTTTGAAGCCCCTCCCAAGACAAACCATTCCATGATTCTTTGTGTTGGCTCAGGGGAGGTTTCAGGTCACTTATACCAAGAACCGAAGGTAGAACTTACGCTTGAAGAACATGGCGTTGACAATGAGGGCCCCGTCAGTTTTCTCCACATCTTTCGTGACCTCCGGCAGCTTCCCGTCCGTGGTCTGGGCTGCCCACTCATTGATGGACTTGAGGGCGCTCCTCTTGTCTCGGAAGTTGATCTTGGAGTGCTCGTAGTTGTAGTGCTTCTTGCTGTTCTTCACGAAGTCCTCGGTGAAGGTGATGGAGGCGGGGCCGTAGAGGCGGTTGCCGATCTTCCAGGTGACGTTGCGGGCGGTGCTGTTGCTGACCTCGCTGAGGAGCTCGGACAGCCCACTGTGCACGTAGTCGTCGTTCAGCTTGTCCGCGCTCAGCACCGCCTTGGCCTGCGACGCTGTCGTGGCCTTGCCCCCGAGGGACACGAGCCCGAGGGAGGAGGCCACGACCACGGGGGACAGCAGGATGTTCTCCATATCCTTGTCTTTGGCCATGGTGTGGTAGAGGTTGAAGGCCAGCGTGGTGCTGCGCTCGGCCAGCGTGGTGGCCTTGTCGCTGAGCTTCCTGTCCTCCGAGGGCACGGCCGCAGCGAGGCCCAGGAGGGCCAGCCCCGCGATAATCCACATGGCTTCAGCAGCACCCAGCACCTCCCAGGACCTGCTGGGCAAGAAAACTCCCCATCAGCATGATCCAAACCCTTCCTGGAGTGCTCACAGATCCCAGGGGCTCCTCCAGAGAAACCAGCTCCTTGGCTCCAGTGACAGTGAGATTGCACCGACGCTTCATAGGGGTGCAGCCAGCCCAAGTCCAGCATGAGCAACAATTAATCTTCAGGAGTGCAGGCTGCACCCTGGCAATCAGAGCCTGTGCATTTGGAATGACAGCTTCCTTCCTCAGCAGTTTCCCTATATTCCAATGTTAATGTACAGTGAATGATTTAAGGAGGGGCCAGGAAATGTAGCAACAGCTATTTCTGATGTGATCTCAACAGGACAAGGGGAATGGCTTTAAACTGAAAGAAGGCAGGGTTAGATTGGATTTTGGGAAGGAATTGTTCCCTGTGAGGGTGGGCAGGCCCTGGCACAGGTGCCCAGAGCAGCTGTGGCTGCCCCTGGATCCCTGGCAGTGTCCAAGGCCAGGGTGGTTGGGGCTTGGAGCAAACAGGGGTAGCGGAAGGTGTCCCTGCCCATGGCAGGGGTGGGACTGGATGAGCTTTAAGGTCCCTTCCAACCTAAACCATTCCATGGTTCTGTCCCCAGAGCAGGAGAAAGCTCTGTCCTCACCAGGAAAAGCTGAAAGCAGGATGTTTGTGCTGCCCAGGGGCCACACAGCACAGTGTTGTCCCTTGATGCAAAGGCTGTTGCAGGCACTGTATGGCAAGGACTGTCCTCTCTGGGGGCCCCAGCCCCAAATCATCAGCTTCCTTGGCACTAGATGGAGCACGTGAGCTTCCATCAAAGCCAGAGGCACCCCTAGAGAAGGTCCTACACTGTCTTGATCAGCTCTGTTCAACTTCTTTTTGCCTTTCCAGCCTTGCCAGGGAGCTAGTGGAGCAGAGGGAGCTGGGGTACACTCATTTTCCCCAGCAGAGCCTTCATGCCTTAGGTGGATGGATCTCATCCCAACGTAGGTGAACCCATCCCCAGCAAGGGCTCTGAGCCCCCAGCTCTGGTAAATGCGCAGGCTGACCAGTCCTAAGTCCTTGGGAGCCCTTTGGAGCTCATCCCACCTGGCCCCACACCTGCCCTCCCTCCTGCCTTCACATCAGCAAACCTTCCTGCCGGCAGATCCTCAGGCCTTAAACTCCACCTCCAGCTTTTGGGGCTGCAAAGTTTTGTTCCTTGGTGGTCCTCTTCTCCCACCCTGCTCCTGACCAGCCTCAGGGGCTGCTCCTGGCATGGGGAGGCCAGGAGAGGCTGCAGCGGGGCCGCTGCGGGGTTAAAGCGTTCCAGGCAGGAAGCGAAGGGCCCGCTGGGATTACATATGGAAGGAAACACGCAGCACGTAGCCCCAGGCAAAGAGAGTGCGCAGTTCCACCAGGGACCTTTTGCCAGAGAGGGAATTACGTAGCCTCAGAGAGGGGAGGCAGTTTAGAACCTAAAATCCTTTATGGGAGCAAGGCTTCTGTTAAAGGGAAGAGCCATCCCAGCTGCCTAAAGAGCAAAGGTTTGTGCAACAGGCTCAAAACTGCCCTCGACACTCTTTTAAAGTGCAGCCAGGGTGACAAACATTGAAAATCTGAGGGGTCTCCTCCTGGTTTTTTATCTCCCGTTTATTTCTAAGGATACCTTGAAACTGTTTCATAGTGAGGTCAACGTTTGCCTTTTTCTTTCTGAAAGAAAACAGATACATGGAGTAGTTCTCTTGTGAGCAGGGGCTGGCCTGCGCCTCTTCATCCTCAGCTTAAAAAAAAGTTCATTACTTCAGGGCCGGGTGACAGATTTGGGCTGTGCTGAGTCACGCAGCCCGAGACAGAGAAATTTTGCCCATTCTTGGATTACGGTGGTGATTATTGGTGAATTCATAACCCAGGGTGAAAATGGAGGGAATGTCGGGAATGCACAGCCAGCATCATCCTCTCCTGTGCTCCCACAGCGAGGGGACGCCCAGTGCCAGCGTGGCATTCCACAGCCTTCCCTGGGACCACTGGGGACCCGCTCTCCTGGCAGGATTTGGAGTGCACCCCTCCAAGGGCTGTATTCCTCCCTGGAGCAGGACAAAGCTGCGAGGCGGAGGCAGGCAAACAAAAGGCCATTTCCATGTCACCAGAGGGATGTGGCACTTGGTGAAGGCAGCAGAAGGAGGGGTTGGCTGTCCTGCTGCAGGAGGCTGTGGGGAGAGCTCTCATTCCTGAGTTGGGATGGTGCCCAGGGTCCTGCAGGCTCCCAGGGCTGGAGGATTTCACTCACACCAAGCTAAAGTTTCCTTTATCCCTCTTTTCTTTTCCATTGCCCTCTGAAAATTTCTCCTGCAGCTTCACTGTAACTCTTGCAAACGGGAGGCAATGGGGAGGATTTTTAAATATCTTTCCTCAAAAACCCAGAGCCAGCTCACGGGACACTCTGTACCCCTATCCGTCCCTTCTACCCACCCCAGTGCACCTACCCCCACACACCCGCTTCTCCCATGCCATAACCCTCCCCCCGAAATTTCTGCCCAGCCAGGAGGATGCAGGACCTCAAAATACCCCCCACCCTGCTGCAATCTCAGCTCGGTCACTCCCCTGCCAGCCCGGCGTCCCCCGGGTACCCCCTCTTACCTGCAGGGTCAGGACACGGCTTTGCTCGGCTCCCTGTGCACCTCCCGGTCCCGTGGAGGGGTTTTATAAGGGGCCGGGGAGAAACTTCTGGAAAGTTGGGAAAACCCTCTCAAAATGCTTGGGGAGGGAGAGGAAGGGGAGGATCCGGCGCAGCTCTCTCCCGGCGCGCCGCCAATGGCAGGGAATGCCGGCCCCGCGCCGCCGAAGGGGGGTCAGGATGGATGGGGGATGCGCGCTCCCTCCTCCTGCTGGCGCGCCTGGAGCTGCCCCTGCCTGTCCCCAGCCTGGCCTTGGAGCTGAATGTGGGCAGCTATTCCCTGCCCAAACAGTGCTTTTGCCTTCCTGCAGGGCTCGGGTCCATCTTATTCCCATCCTCTCCCTGCCCCTGGCTTCTCCTGCAGCTGGATGGTTGTTGGCACCAAAGGCAGATAGCGATATATTTATTTTTTTGTTTCTAGGCTGTCACCCTCCATGAAGTCAGGGGTGGTAGAAAGGCCTTCAGCCACAACCAGAGCAGTCACAGGCAGCCAGCGTTAAACATCTGTCTCATCCTCATCTGAGATGTGCCCCTGATTGGTGACATCCCAGAGAGGAGAGAAAGCTCCAGGTAAACCTTAGAGCCCCTTCCAGTGCCTAAGGGGCTCCAGGAGAGCTGGAGAGGGACTTGGGACAAGGGACGGAGGGACAGGACACAGGGAATGGCTTCCCACTGCCAGAGGGCAGGGACAGATGGGATATTGGGAAGGAATTCCTGGCTGTGAGGGTGGTGAGGCCCTGGCACAGGTGCCCAGAGAAGCTGTGTCATGGAGAGGTTTCTGCTGAATCACAAGTGTAGAAGCTCGGATTCAACCCTGCCACATTTTAAGGCAGCATGGGATGGTTTTCAAGGCAATCTGGGATATAGGGATATTCTAGGTACCACCCACCTCATGGATGGTTGCATTAGCAGAAGGTGCCAAGTTAGATACTCCACACCTCAGACAAGGGGAGATCTTTGAGCCCTTGCTGTAAAAAATTCTCCACCGGCTGCAACAAATCTGTTGCTCAGTGATATTTAGAGATCTGGTCCCTTCAGGGAGGGATTCAGTGGGAAAAAGAGCTTTGGAATACCTTAAGCAAGCTATTTTTGTATACTAGTGTATTTTTTTGCAGTTAGCTTTGCTTTGGGTCTGCATAAATGATTGACAATGGGGTCCCAGAGTTTTTATAGAACAATTTTGGAATTTGCTGATATCAAACCATCAATACTGAGGCAAATGTTACTGGTCTGTACCAGCGGCATGTGCCAGCTGAGAAATGAGAAAAGCTCCTTTAAACTCCCACTGTCAGCTGCTTTTCACTGCCAAACTTTGAATTGCTCCACCTTCAAACCCTTCTGGGTAATTACTTCCCATGTAAGATTTTTTTTCCCTTCCTAGCGAAATCTAAACTCTAAAATTTTAGTCTTGATTTCTTTCACTGCCTCCCAACGCCAAAGTCTTTTGACATTCTGGGGGCTCTGTCTTTCAGTCCTTTGAAATGGCTTTGCCTCAATAACAGGGATTTGGAGTAGAATAAAAATAGTTCTTTGTGTTTGAGGGTTAGCAGCTCAGCATAAAGATATTTCAGATTTTTCCTGGTTTTTAAGTGTGTGTTTCACCCTATTCTTGCTGTCTCTAAAACACTGTCTTGCTGTCTCTAAAACTTGCTGTCTCTAAAATGCTGTCTCTTGGTAAGAGCCACAAAAAAACCTGCAGAGCTTTAGGATGTGAATATGAAGAAAAAGAGCAAATTCTACCAAAAATATGAGCAAATGGCTTCATTTTGACTGTGAATAGCTTTTTCCAGGGCTAAAGTTCCGAGAATCAGGCTGATCTGCATTGCTGGGGAAGATTCCTGCTGCTCTCCAGTGATTTCCAAGTGTGATCAGGCTGTGCAGGCGCTCCCAGCCCCCACAGTGCCACGTAGGAGCTCCTCCAGCGGTGGGATGGGGACTGGGAAGGGGGAGCCAAACTGGGAGTTGCCGTCTTCCGTCTTCCCTGCTTCTGTAATGAGCAGTTCCAGCTGCCAAAAAGACACATCCACTCCTCCAGCCCAGCTCCTCCCCTCCAAACCGCACTTGCGCGGGGCAAAACTCGAGTTTCTTTTGTCTGGAGTTATTTCCAGCATGGGTTTATTTCGTGGGTTTAGGGCAGTGCAGATCCACTGAGCCTTCAAATTAACAGCCACCCAAAGTTTTTGTGAGATGGGTGTGATCCTACAGTCCCCGAGAAAGCAGAGGGAGATGTCCAGTTTTCCAGACTGTTCTTGCAGTGCTTGGGACGGCTGTGGAGGAGCTGCTGGGATGGAGGGCATTGAAATCTGACTGTCCCAGGACTGCAGCTCCCAGTTCTGTGGGAAACAATCCGTGCCCAGCCAGAAAACATCCAGACTGGTGCTGCCCTGGTTGTTTGGCTTCTTGTTTTAAGCAGTGTTACTAATTCACTTGATTGCCTATTGAAGGAGTGTTTGATTTCTACGAAAGCAGACACTGTGTGTTCTTTGGACAGGACTTTTTAAATATAAACTCCGGCAGCTTTGCACTTTTGCCTTACAGTGACCCAGGAGACTCATCCTGTTTTCCTGTGTTGGAGACAGTCTGTCATCTTCTAAGCTGCTGTGAGGCTGTGCTGGTGCAGGATTTCTGCTTTCCAGGATCATGGCTGAGGAGGACAGGGATGCTCAGAGCCAGCATTGAAGAGCCTTAAAATCATCCAGTGCCAACCATTCCCTGGGCAGGGACACCTTCCACTGTCCCAGGCTGCTCCAAACCCCAATGTCCAACCTGGCCTTGGACACTTCCAGGGATCCAGGGGCAGCCACAGCTGCTCTGGGCACCTGTGCCAGGGCCTGCCCCCCCTCACAGGGAACAATTCCTTCCCAATATCCCTCTGGCAGTGGGAAGCCATTCCCCCTTGTCCTGTCACTTTCTGCCCTTTAAAAAAAATCCCTCTCTTTTATTTTGTAAGCCCCCTTTAAGCACTGGAAGGGGCTCTAAGCTCTCCCCGGATCCTTCTCTGCTCCAGAGCCGGTCAGGGCTTGCCTGCTCCTCCAGGTCCCCCCATGCAAAGCTTTTGGGGGGATTCTGCTTCCTGGCTCAGCTTAAGGACAAGTTTGGGATCAGCACTTTAATTTCCCTGCTGCGCAGCCTCCTTTGTCACTGTGAGCTCGTTCATGCAGCCCCAGGCATCCCGGAGCCATGGCTTGCTGGCAGCACTGCAGTGGCATCCCAGCCCTTTCCCCCTCTCTGGCTCTCAGCTGTGCCCAGGTCTGGCTTGGCTGGAGCTGGGAGGGCCCAGCTTTGTGTGAGCAGACGGCACACAAAGGATGGCAGTGGAGCTGGAAGGCTGCATCCTGTGGATCCGTGCCCTGGCCTGTCTGGAGTGCAGCAGGGAGAGCCAAACTGCCCTGTGCCAGCCTGCCGTGCCCAGAGTTGGGCATGCCAGCTCCCGGCTTTCGGGGAGGTCACTGGGTTTATGTGTCCTGAGGATCCTCTGCAAACACTGATCGCCTTTTGCTTCTTCAGCAGGTGTGGTGAAGGAGGAAAAGGAAGAGGAGAAGGCCTGATTGCCATGGAAGCAGCAAATTCCCCATCCGTGGCGTCACACAGGTATGTCATGGTGCACAAACAAGGCCGGAGAGGCTGCAGCTGCAGCTTTCCCACAGGGCACAGCTGAGAGACTCCCTTGATCCCAGTTTGTAATCCCCGTGTAATGCTCCCAGAGAAAAGTTCAAAATCCACAGGGTTTCCAGCCAGCACAGCGAGGCAGGGGGGCGGAATTCCTCTTGTGCTTTTGGGTGGAAAAAATGACATCTGTGTGGCCTCAGCAGAGGGCCAGCACGGGTGATGGCAGGTTGGATTGTGAACCTCTGCATCCCACACCTTCTTGGGAGCTGGGCTGTGGCAGGAGGAGCTGGCATCCTTGTGGATGTGGCAGGAGGGGTTTGCCGTCCCTGGCGACGATCCACAGGCTGTGACATCCTGTGCTGTTCCTACACTGCTCCAGGAACTCTGGTTTGGGGTCATGGCAGGCCAAGAGGACTCCAGGATGCCCTTTCTCAGCTAATGTTTGGACTCAGTGATCCTAGAGGTCTTTTCCAACCTTAAATTCTCAGATGGGCCACCTTGCACTGGTGATGTGCACTCCCTTACCCCTTCTGCCTCGTGGTGTCTGGGACTGGCTGGATCCTCCCAAAAAACAGCCCAAAGGAAAAGCATGTGGTTGGTTTGTCAGCCACGTCAGCCCCACCGCGGCCGGGGCCATCTCAAGGGCAGGCTATGAGAGCACCAGGGCTTTGGGATGCTGCAGCTTCAGTTCCCTCACTGGAAACAGGCAGCAAGGAGTGTGCCAGTTCCAGGTTTTCACCCCTTATTACAAAATATGAGCAGAGAAGGCCCAGGTGGTCGATTTGCTTTGCACAGGGTGGAGCTCTGGTGGGGAATCTTTGAAGTCTTGTTAAAAGCTGAGTTCGCTCTGCTGCAATGAGCTCTCCCTCATCCCTTCCTGGCATTTTCCAGGAGCATACGGGAATGTGCAAGGTCTGAGCTCTGCCTCTCGTTCACATTTGGTGCAAGCTGAGAGGAGGCTCAGCCCCACACGCTCCCCCCTCGGCATAGCAGCGTTTCAGCCTCTCCCGAGGAAACCGGGATGTAAAAGGAAACCGTTTATTCTGGAGCCAGCGGAGGGAACAGAAACGCCCCTAAAACCCAACCCTGGCTTGGAGAGGGATCCTCAGCCAGCCAATCTTCTGCTTCCAGCACAGCACTGCTCAGGGCTGGGAGGCGGGGTGGGCTCAGCCTGTGCTTGTGGGTGCAAGTGTGTCACACAACTGCCTGTCTCCCCAGTCCTACTGCTGACCCTAAAAGTCTTTTTCTTGTTGGGAATCAGGTTCCCAACAAGCCAAGCCCCAAAGCTTGCCAGTGTTGATGCCAGAGGGATGAGGGGGCTGAGCACAGCACAGGACAGGGCTGGGGCTGCTGGTTTTGCTGCCTTGTGCACTTTGAGGGGGTTGGTGCAGCAGTTTCAAGGCAGGAAAGGAGGAGGGGAGGGATGAATCCCAGGAAGGACACGCTGGGCTCAGCACTGGGCAGTGGCCCAGCAGGAACAAACAGCATGTGCAGTCCTCCTCAGTGTTCCACGTGCTGGGGAAGTGTAAGCAAAGGGATGCTTAGGAAGGGGCTTGGCAGCCTTTGTCTTCGCTGCTCTTGCAGAGGCAGCAGAAAAGCTGCCCAGAGAGATACAGCAGGAATCACAGAATCCCAGAATGGTCTGGGTTGGGAGGGGTCTTAAAATCATCCAGTGCCACCCCTGCCATGGGCAGGGACAGGGACACCTTCACTGTGATGTATCTCCAGGATGTATCTCCAAGGCCAGGGGCCCTTAGGAAAAAAGGGACATCTTCTGTGTGTCCCCCCATCAAACCCCGCTTAGCCTGAATATTCCTGCCTGCTTCAAATGTGCCAGCAGAAAATTGCAGTGTGTTTTTCCCAGCTACTGTATAGATTCCCCATAAAATCCTGGCAGGGAAGAGGTGGCAGGATTTCTGGATAATTCAAGGAGCCCACGTGATGCAACCCTGCTGCATTCTTGCAGAGCAACTCCTGCTCTTGAGAGCTGCAGAAGGAGCCGCTCACATTTAATTCCAGCTCCCAACAGGCTGCATCCACACATTAAAGACTTTTCCAGGGTCAGATCCCTGTCCTGCCAGAGCTCCTGGAACTGCAGAGCCACATTCTTGCATCAGGTAGAGTTATGTTAATTTTAGAAGTGAAGCCCACTCTCAGTTTTCCATTTTTCTTGGAGGGAGGAAAGTTGTGGATCGTCCAGCGAACTTTTCTGTTTCCCGTTTCAGAGTGAAGCTAGAAAGACCTTTTCCTGGTCTTCCCAAATGGGTCTAGAAACTCACAGGCATGTTTAGTTTTGGGAATAGTCAGGCACTTGGCGGTAAGAACAGCAAATACAGACCCTGGAGCAAGGGAAGCTCCATGGCTGTTGGATGGGATCTGCCAGCTGAGTCACACAAGGCAGATCTGACTCATCACATCAGATCTGCATCTGCAGATATCCCAGGGTTTTATAAAGTTGGGCAAGGCTGATTGTCCTTCTTAAGAGTTGGGGAAACGGAGGCATAGAAGGTGAGTTTGGATCAGAATCAGAGCCAGGCTGGTTTGTGCTGCTTTCCTTCTCCACAAGGATGCTGAGGACTTGATAGGAAGTCACATAGTCATCTCCCTCCCTGCACAGACAAACTGCTGAGGGCTGGGACCCCAGCATGTGGAGCTGCTCTGTGTGGGATTATCCCAGCTCCAGTCTCATCCAGCAGCGATGGATCTCTTGGCCAGTGGGTCCTCAGAGCCACAGAGCAGCCTCTCTATTCCTTGTCTTCTCTCCCTGCTCCTGGTGAGTCTGCCATAAACCCCAGGCAGGAACAGGCTCTGCTTTGTGTTTTTGTAGCCTGTGGGACCACAATCGATGCCATTCGCCAACGTGGATGCCCAAATTATGCTCCCCACAGTGGGAAGAGATGCAGGAGCCTCCTCTCTCTGCACCTCCAGGCAGCACAATCCAAGCTCCTGACCCAGCACTCAGCACATGGAACATCTCCTGCATAGTCCCTGCATCTGTCAGGCTGTTCCCAACACTGGAGGAGGCATTGGAGCTGCTGAATTTGGCTCCACACAGAAGGTCTCTTGTTCAGCCTGGGGCAGAGGTGCTTGGGAGAGGTGGGCTAGGAGGTTCAGATGAATGAGGATCCTTGTTTCACTCCCGATTCCCTTCAGGAGGGTGCTGGATGTTTCCCAGCCATGCACAAACAGCTTGGATTCAGTCTTTGAAATAATTTGCACTTCTGGACTCCGTTGGTTTTGACGTCAAGACCTGAATCCCCCTGGGATCACTCCTGGTTTGGGACGCAGGGGATGCTGTGGTTGCAAAGACACGTGTGAATCAAAGCCTCTTACAGCCGCCTTCTTCCTCTTCTGCATGGATCTGGCTTAGTCCCATCCAGTTGGGAATTATTTCAAGCTCCTTTTGCTGCCTGAACACAGAGAAGCAGCAGCAAAGAATTTAAGGCAGCTCCTGAATTTTGAGCAGTTCAGGATGCAAGTCAGGGCTGCAGTTTAGTGAGAGGGAAACACTCAAATCCTGAACTTCCAAGGATTACTGTTGGATATGGAATACCCAATTGTGGTTATTATAATTTCCAATGACAAAGCTGTGGGCTGGACATGCAAAATAAGGGAGAAACTGCAATTTATACATTTGTGGAATTGTCTTCATTTTCCAAAGACTCCCCAGATTCAGAAATATCTTCAGTGACTGTGACAGCGTCTGTCTTGATGAACTAACAATTTAACTATGATTTTCTCCCTAATTCCTGCTAATAGAATAATTGGATCTGCTGGAGGCAAGTTCCTTAAATGTGGGATGTGCAATGAATCCACGCCGAGCTCTGTCACTGATACACCACGAGCTGTGAATCCAGCAATTCGCCACTGCCTGAAGCTTTCCTGACTTCCCTGGCATTTGCAGGAAGGTCCTGGTCACCCCACGGAAGCAGGTATGAAGTGGCAGATGGGGCAGGATGGGGGGACACCCAAAAAGCCCTGCAGGAATCTTGGGCACCACAGGGCTGATGTGGAGTCAGTGCAAACAAATCCTTATGGGCATGAGAAGCACTGGGCTCGTGGCACCATGCACTCGAGAGATCCTTTAGGGCCTCATCACCTGTGTTGTCCCATTAGCTGGAAAATCCCAGTGCTCTGGCTTCACACAAACAGAGATTTGTGTGCCTTGATGCCAGCCCTGCATCCCTGGAGCAGCAGGACCACTGTCCTTGAGGGTGGGCTCAGGGAGAAAAACTCTCCCCAGCCTTCTCTGCCACCAGGGTTTCTGTCTCCGGTCCCAGCTCCAATCCCACGCCCTGAATCCTGCACTGGGAATACACTTCTGGCTCTGTGTGGCTGTGGCCAAGAGTTTCCCATGCTTCAGAAAGTGCCATAAACGCACAACAAACAGCACAGCCCTTGCACTGCTGTCCCTGAGCTCCCCTGGTCCCCAGTGCAGCTGGTGCTTAAACACTTGGGAGAGGAAGGATATTAGGAGAATTTCTGGGCTGCAGAAGTGTCAGTGTGGAAAAGGCTGCACCCCAGAGCAAGAGAGACCAGTGGGAATAGATGGATTTAAAAATAGCAGAGACAGAGAGGGGCTGGCTGGGATTCAGGAGCCACGGAGTGCTGGGAGCACACAGATCCAATCAGGGCACTGCAGGATTCATTTAGAACCTGCTCCATCCACACCGGCCCTGGGCATGGCTTTCCCCTGCAGAGACTCCCTGGTGCCCCTGGCACTCTCCCCTTTCCTGGGGTTCCCCAGGGAGCAGTGCCCAGCCAGGATCCCTCCCAGCTCCATGACATCCCTTCTGTGCATCACCAAACCCTCTGTGGGGCTGGGTGCTGGCAGGACCCTGACTCTTGTCCCCCAGGGAAGCTCTCCCGAGCCTGGGGAGCCGCTGCTGTCCCAGGCAGGGACATTCTGTCCTTGTACTCTGTGTCCCGTGTCCTGGTCTCACTGCTCCCCCCGCTGCCCGGCTCCGGCACCATCCCGGGCTGGCTCCAGCATTCCTGCTGGAAGGAGAAAAGCAGAGCCAAGAGGAGTAGCAAGGCTGGCAGAGGCCGGGAGGGACAAAGCGAAACAAAGGTGGGTGTAGAAACCACTGGGATTTTTGCTTGTTTGTTGTTTTTGCTTTTTCTTATTTAGGATTGGAAAGGAACTCAAAGATCACCTAGTGCCACCCCTGCCATGGGCAGGGACATCTTCCACTAGCCCAGGTTGCTCCAAGCCCTGTCCCACCTGGCCTTGGAAGGGGAGCTTAACTTAATTCGTACTCTGCCAATTATTATTTAAAATGTGATTTCTTAGAGTTATCGCTAGAAATAAGATGATGGTAGTGTAGATAACCCCACAGCCCATCCCCAAATTGTGGTAGCATTGCCTGGGTGCCTGAGTAGCATGCAGCATGCCAGGAGAGTCCATCTATCTTTCCAGGTTTCCATTTCAAAGATGCTATTCTGCCAGGGAGCAGAGAGAGGGAGTCCTTCTCCTTCTCTTTGAGGGCCCTGTAGGATCCTCTTCTGAAGAGCGTTCCCCAGGCTGCCCAAATACCAATTGCCATCAGGATTACCTGAACTGGTTGTCTCTTTCCTATGCAGGGGAGGAAACAGAGAGATGAGGATCTGCAGGAAAACCTTGTCAGAAAGACTGTAGGGATGGGAGTGACTTAGAGCAGCTCTCTTGTATAAAATCATAGAATCATAATGGCACAGAATGGTTTGTGTGGGAAAGGACCTTAAAGCTCATCCAGTGCCACCCCCTGCCCTGGGCAGGGACACCTTCCACTAGCCCAGGTTGCTCCAAGCCCTGTCCAACTTGGCCTGGAACGGGAACTTAAATCATTTCCTCTGTGCTTGACCATTATCAAAACATCAGAGGCTTCATCATTCAGAGATCTATTTTTGCTATTTTACCACTCTGCCAATGCTCTCTCTGTGCCCACCCTGCAGCCTATTTCTGCCACGTGTCCTGGAGGAAGAGCACCCCCTCACTGCCCCATAAAGCCAGGGCCAGCCCCTTGGGAAGTTTCAGGACCACGTGTTTTCTAGGTGTCCCGAGGTGCTTCAGAGAAAGGGGACATGGTGCCCTCCCGTGCTGCAGGTGTCAGCCACTGCTCCATGAGGTTCCAGATCTGTTCCTGGGGCATGTCCATGTGTCCTGGAGGGATGTGCCAGGGTGCACAGCCCAACCCAAGCAGCATGGGATGGCAAAGGATGGGAAGGGCTGGCTCCCTACAAGACTAAATCCTGGAGCCACCAGAGGGGTTTATAGTGATACCATTCAGGTTTCCCACTCAGCTCTAGTGCAGAACTGCAGCCTCCCGTTAAACAACACCCAAAAACCAGGGTTGGCTTGTAGGGAAGTGTTCTATTTCCCTGTATTAACTCGATCTGAACTGGACAGAGCCCAAGCCTGTTCTCAGTCAGCAGCGAGCCCCGAGCTGTGCATGATCAGAGCTGACAGCCCCAGTGGTGCTGGTGCAAATGCCAGCAAACTCCACCGATCGACCTCAAAAACCCCTACAGGTCTGGCATGAAACATTCATGCTCAGGGGATGGATATTTGAAATGAGACCTCAGCAGCAGCTCCTGCTCAGATCCCTCCTCTCCTGACTTTGCAATTGCCAGCAGTGAGGAAAATCCCTGCAGAGTAACTCAGGGAGTGCTAACAGCCCCTTGCATTGGAATAACCACGTGAAGCAGCAAGTTTTACCCTATATCTACCCAGGAGAGGGAAATTAGAGCCCGTCAAGTTTCTTACAGCCTGGCTGGGATGATCTACCAGGCATCTGAGTGCCTGTGCACACAGCTCCAGATGCCTCCCACTCGCCTTCCTTAAGGACACGCTGCCTCCTGCGGGAGCTGCTGGATGAAGGGGGAATTAAGGCATTTGTTATTCCCTGACACAGTCCATCCCCAGGCTGCCTTCCCAAGGAGCTCCAGCTCAGGGGCTTGCCTTGGAGGGAGGAGCTGCTTTATCATGGCACGGCAGCTCGCCCAGGGAAGGGCTGGGAGACAGCTGGGATTTATTCTGGAGCCGGAATTCTGCTCCTGTGGGGAGACCAGGGGTTGAGAGATGAGCCAGGCAGGGAGGTGGTTTCACACTGCTGTAAGCACTCCAGCACTGCATCCCCAACCCAGCCTGGGAGGCAGGTCCCAGCCCCAGCGCTCTCATCCCAGTTCAGAGCTCAGTGCCTTTCCCTGACCTTGGCTCAGCAGAAGCTGATGGAGCAGGTGATGCTCCACCAGCTCCACTCTGTGCTTGTTGCCCACCCTGCAGCCTTCTCTGCACCCCCATATGTTTTCTGTTCTGTCTCCAAACCCCTTGGCCTTCTACTCGCGAAGGATTTATTTCCATACTCGCGGCTCCCCTCTCCGTCCTATAAACGGAAAGGCTTAGGCACACACTGCTGCACATTTAGAGCTGTGTGACCACGAGATTTGCTGCAGCCAGCCCAGTCAGCTGATCCAGCCACACTCATTCAAGGAATCATTTTCCACTGACGTCCAAGCTGTGGCTGCCCAGAGTGGGGGGAAAGAAAGGGTGAGTTGGTGTGTTTGGGATCAGTGATGAATGAAAAGCACGCCAGGAGAGGGAGCACATCTCTGCCATTCCTACATCCCGAGCTGCTGCAGCTCTGTCAGGGTAAGCAGCGGTAGGATGAGGTTATAGTCCCAAAGAGGGTGGATATAGATGGGGATACTGGGAAAGAATTCTTGGCTGTGAGGATGGGCAGGCCCTGGCACAGGTGCCCACAGAAGCTGCGGCTACCCCTGGATCCCTGGCAGTGTCCAAGGCCAGGTTGGACAGGGCTTGGAGCAACCTGGGACAGTGGAAGGTGTCCCTGCCCATGGCATGTGGTGGGACTGGGTGAGCTTTAAGATCCCTTCCAACCCAAACCATTCAATGATTCTGTGATCCTCCGTTATTTTTCTGAAAATGAGAGCCTCATCTGGACTCTTTTCTTTCCACCTTCAGCTTTCCAAGGTCTCATTCCAGGTTCTGCACATTAAGAAATCAAGGTGTGTCCCCAAGGCTACCCTGGGCCTACTAAATCCCACAGGGCTGGACCCGTTGCTGTTGTGTAAATCGCACGGGGTTGGATCCCTTGCTGTGGTGTGGAGCTGAATTAAGGTCTCATGTCACAGCAGCAGCTGCTGCAGCACCAGCCCTGGCAGCTCCTGCTGCCGTGGCCTGTGGGACCAGGACATGCTTGGTGGCCATGGCAAGAGGCACGTTCTGCTCCTGTGGCTTTGCTGCTTGGCCTGCAGGAGAATGGAGGCAGAGGGTGGGAGCCTGCAGCTTCAGCAGATGGTTATGCCATGAATCATGGGCTACCTGGCTGTGTGGTCATCCCTGCATGGCTCCTGCTGGACCTGTTTGGGCACATGCAGCTGATGTGAGGTTTCCTGGGAGGGCTGCGCTCCCTCACGTGCCCTGCCCAGCCCTGGCTGCACCTCAGGGTCACCACAGAGACAATTGGCACATGAGATGTGTTTCTTTTGATGCTCAGTCCCTCCTGCCCTTGTGATGTGGCAGCTCTGCCCAATATTCCAGAATTCCCTGCCGTCCTTCCCAAAACACACAGCTCAGAGGGAGTGGGGACCTCAGGGCCTCTCGGACACATCCCTGCACAGCTGCTGACAGCTGAAATTTCAGCCATTCAGGGAAGGCCTTTCCTTCTTGGCTGATCTGACAGCTGCCCTCAGCCCTTGTTGCTTTTGGGGGAGAACCTCCAGGCAGAGAGAGGGGCTGGAGCTCCCTCAGAGGGGATGGGTGAGAGGGAAATTCCTGCCAGGAATGAGTCAGCCCCGCATGCTCCGCCTGGAAAAATCAACCCCTGGCAACTGCTCCCATCCTGCTTCGGTGCTGGGGGAGAAGGGATCACTCATTCCTTCGGGATTCCTTTAGGGACAGGCTTTATATTTTCCTGCTTTAAGATAAATTAGGCTGGAGTTTCACCCAGCTTAGGGAGAAGCAGCAGAGCCAGGTATCGAATCCTAAATGACTTCCCAATTCCTGGCTGGTGAGGCACAAAGCATAGGGTAACTTTGTCTCGGTTACCCACATCCTTTGTGTCATTTTAAACTGAGCAGGAGAGATTTTAGATTAGATATTGGGAAGAAATTCCTCCCTGTGAGGGCGGTGAGGCCCTGGCACAGGTGCCCAGAGAAGCTGTGGCTGCCCCTGGATCCCTGGCAGTGTCCAAGGCCAGGCTGGATGGGACTTGGAGCAGCCTGGGACAGTGGAAGGTGTCCCTGCCATGGCAGGGGTGGCACTGGATAAGCTTTGAGATCTTTTCCTACCCAAAAAAGAAAAAAAAAACCATTTATTTCTGCTTCCCACCTTGCTTAACATAACATTTTCTGAAAGATTCTCCTGCACAGAAGTCTCCTCCTGAGCAATACAGAAGCCAAAACTGTCCTGCTTGAAAAGCTATTTCGAATCAGGGAATACTGGAGATGGTTGGAATACTGGAGATGGTTTAGGCAGGAAGGGAGCAGCACTAAACCAGCTTTGAGCTTGGCTTTTGGGCCTGCACAGCGTAATCCAAGCTTAACTTTGCTGGGTGCAGGATTCATGCTCTGGGGGAATAACAAACCACCCCAGGCTGAGTCTGGGGCTGATGGCTGGAATTTGAGGAAATCCTGTGAGTTTCTAATCTTAGGCTGCTTTTCCCTGGGTAGTTTATTCCTTTAAATAGAAGGGCTTAAATGGGATTGACTCCTACAATCCTTCTGCCCTGGACGGGCTGTAATCTTTAATGGCCAGCGATGGGCAGGGATGTCACATCACACACCCCTTCTGCTCCTGCTGTGAAGGGACAACACTCAGGAGCCCTCACTTTCTGCTCCTATGTCCCATCCTGCTCACTTTTGGAGCCAATTTGAGTCACACTCAATGGGCAGTGACTTTGTGACAGCTTGGTGACACTGGGCAGGCAGAAGAGAGTTATAAATGACCCACACGGGGAAGGCTTGAATATGAGCACAAGCCTTTATGAGATGCCAGAGAATCCCCAGGGCAGAAATCCTCTATGGCCACAGCCTGGCCTGGGTTGGACTCAGTTGTGCCCAGAGCATCCTTCACCCTGTACTAGTCCCAGGACATCTGAAACACAAGGAGTTCATGGCAGAAGAAGCATGGTCCAGGGATGCTGTTGAGAGGATGCTTAAACATGGGGAAACCTGGGGGCTCGACACTCTGGATTTCCTAATTGGGTCATTAATTCAGAAGAGCATAATTAACAGAGGAATTTAAGCAGGCCTGAAAGCCAAAGGCAGAAAGGTCAGTTAGTGGCTGGAGTCCTGCTGCTGAACCCCCCCACTCTAGGCCAGCTGGTGTTGGCAGCCCAGCTTTGGTGCTGGTGTCACCTGGAGATCTGTCCCAGCTCCACCCTGCCCCTCGGAACGGCAGGGAAAAGACCCTGGTGTCTGACAGCACCCAGGGAATGGCTGGAGCTGTGGCAGGGGGGCCAGGTTGGATCAGGGAAAGGCTCTTCCCCAGAGGTGCTGGGCACTGCCCAGGCTCCCCAGGGAATGGGCACGGCCCCGAGGCAGCCAGAGCTCCAGGAGCGTTTGGACAATGCTCCCAGGGATGCACAGGGTGGGGTTGTTGGGGTGTCTGTGCAGGGCCAGGGGCTGGATGTGACCATTTCCCAGGACTAAGGTAGCAGAAAAGCCAAGAGTGGTGCTCTGACTCACATACAAAACGAGTCAGGGCACTTTGTCCCCCACAATGTGCAACAGAATGAGGGAACAGCTTTTCTAGGATGACCAGTTATGTATCTGAATGTCCATTTAAATTTCAGATCTCCAGGAGAACTATCCACCTCATCTCTGGCGAGCAGATTCAGGTTCCTCCTCAGTTTTCCAGCAGGATTTGCAGTGGGTGGTCACAGACTTGAGAGCTTGGCAGCTTTTTCAGTGGTGCTGTTTGCTGCAGAAAGTACATATTTTTATCCTTGTATGGAATAATCCTATCCTGCTGTCTGAGCCGAAATCCAGAATTTGTGCAGCCAGGATGACTTTACAAGTGCCACCACCCTTTGCAGATGGCAAAACACCAACCCGAGCCTTCTTCATCCTCTTCCTCAGCTCTTCAAATCCTTCTTCCTAAACCAGCCCTGAGCTAGAAGAGCATGTCCTGGAGGACAGATCCCAAGCCATTTTTCCCCTGCTGGGCAGCAGGTCCCACACCAGATCACCTTATCTTTGTACATCCCTGTCCAGAGGGTCCTTGGCTGCTCCAGCCTGCCCTGATTTCCCCACCCTGCTGATGCATCTGCAGTCCTCCCTGACATGTCCTGAGGGCACAGGGGAGGCCGAATGGAGCCTTTTCTTTCTCCCACCACCCTGTCTTGGAGTCCTGGAGTGCGTGGGAAGCTCAATGCTCCTGGGAGGTTGTGATGAGTCAGTGTTTGCGTGTCCTGAGTCACTCCAGGGAGTTGCCAGAGGGAAGGGGGGGATGCCCAGCCTCATCTGGGGGTGTAAATATCCCAGGAAGATCTAGCTGAAAGACAATTCCTACTGATGAGACCTACTGAGAGGTCACCACCTTCCAAGGCTGCTTCCAGCAGGGCCACCACCATGGACCAAAAGTGTCACTCCATGAGAACAAGTTCTTTCCTGGCCCTGCCTCCATGTGGATCCTTTCAGATGGTCCCCAGCTGGTCATTTGGGAGGGGTGCCACATCCCTAACCCATGGCTGTCCTTGGAAACCTTTCCTGGGATATGCCAAGGGCTTCCTCTTGGCAGCTCCATCACAGCAAGTTTGGGGACCCATGGCATCCAGCATGGCAGGGAGGCCATGGAGGAATGACTAGCAAGTCCTCAAAGCAGAGCTTTTGCGATGCCTTTTGAGTATAATTAATTCCCAGTCCTCCCACTGATTGCAGTTTTTATCACCATTTTGGGGGTTTTTTGAGCTAAAGATGCTCCTGAGCTCATGTGATGGCTTTTGGTGTGGCCTGGCTCAGGAGTTCATCCCTGATGCTCAAAGCAGGTTTAAGATTTAAAGGGGAGAGTGGACACCCTTGCTGACACCCCCACAGATATCTGGATGTCCTCTGTCCCTTGAGGGGACAGCCCAGAGAACACCAGAGAATACTTCAAATACACACCCAGGCTTTAGATTTTCACCTCCATTTCCAGCTTGAATGGGATATATTCCCAGGTCAAGAAGAGCTGGAAGAACCACCCCTGGATTTTTTGTTCTCACTCACTGCCTTTGACATGAACTAAATTTTCTGTGCTTGCTCAGAGCAGAGGCTGAGCAGGGAGTGAGGCCAGAAAAACAGGGGGTCATGTCAGACTTTCTTTTTTTCTCCTCTTAACACTGAAATAAAAATACATCCCAAGCTTGTTTTGGGATTAACAAAAAAATTCCTCTTGATGGGAACCATCTGTGGCCAGGAGATGCCGGCTGCTCTCTGCTTCCCACCCTCACACAGACGCTGTCATTCGGGGTGTGTTCCTCTCCCAAATATTATTCCTCTCATCCCTGTGCTGCTGGGAAGTTATTTAAGGAGGCTTTTCTCCCAGCATTTCGAAGCAGCAGCGGCTCATGACACCTATGTAGGATAATATTTGCTCTCCTCATTACAGCCCCAGTGCCCAGCACAGCTTGCTGGTGGCTGCTGGGCTCGGACGGTAAATACTGCAAGTGTCTCTGTTGTGACCTTTCCACCCCAGATGTCACCTCAGGGTCAAAGCAAACATCTCAAGGCCTCTCTGACCTGTCCCACAAACCAGGAGGGGAGATCTGCGCCAAGCGGTGGAGATTCCCTGCCCCTGCCGTGCTGCTGGAAATGAGGGGCTTGGTGCTGGTCCCCTCATGGTGTTGAAGAATGAGGTGATTTCTGGGGTGGCCCCTGACCCCACCTGAGGTTTGGGTTGTGAAGTGCAACTTCTGGCCTGGACTGGCAACCGGAGGATGAAGAGGAGAATTTGCAGCATCAGAAACTCCAGAGAGATTCGGAGCAGGAAGAAGCCTCCAAGGCCAGGAAGAGGAGAGGAAATTTCAAGGTGAATCCAGCAGAAACCAAGACAAGTTGGGCCCGGGAGGAAAGGCTGGATGCGTGTCTCTGCTCTCTCCATGCAGCTGAGGCCGCCTGGCTGAAATGCCTCCCTGGCATCAGCTCCTGGCAGGTAGAGCAGGAAGCTGGGAGCAGGACGAGCCCAACAGGTTCTGGGCTGTGAGAACCTCCAGGATGGCTGGGATCCACCCTCTGCCCAAGAGTTGAGCTGAAATGGGCCCAAAGGAGCACTTTGGGGGCTTTCCCAAACCTGGCTGGAAGAAGGATTTTTGTGCGGGCTTTACCAGCCATGGCATCTTCAGAAAGATCCAGGCTTTGCTTGGGAGGGGTTAGGATTCATTTGGATAAAGGATGGCAGGACATTTAGGTCTTGCATACCCTGCCCTCCTGCCTGTCCCTCAGTGTGGGGACCCCCCAGTTCTTGTGCTCTGCCAGGACTGAGTTGGTCCCCAGCTTCCCTCCCTGGAGCCCAGCATGAGCTGCTTGGAGTGAAGGATCTGCTCCCTCCCTCCCTCTGGGGCAGGCAGAAAGCATCACTGGTGGATTTTGCACTTCAGCAGGTGAAGGCAAAATGCTCTCCATCTTTGAGGCTGGAAAAATCCATCCCCCAGCCATGGGCTTGTCCCTGCAGCCAGGGGTGCTGCCCACGCTCCCATCCCAGGAATGTGGGAGGTTGTGGTGCTGCTTTGGCCAGCCCTGCTCTGGCCATGGGCTGGGAACAGCCCTGGCTGCTCTCAGAATATTCCCTGAATCTGTGAATTTGTGGCTATGGTAAGGTGCTCACCCAAATGCTGCTGTTCTGCAAGGAGGATTCATCTTTGCAAGATCTTTTATTAAATCCCTCATGGGCCAAAAATGCCACTCTGGCCTTATCAGAGAAGGGTGTGCATAATTACTGATGCTTGGAAAGCCAAATGCAGGTGCTGTGTTTCACCCATCAAAAAGCAATTGAAATTAAATTAATATATATTTTATATATATATATATAATTTATATAAATATAAATTTATATAAACTGCTGGAACAGCATCATGTAGAATGACATTATATTGTAAAATTAAGAAAATTTGCTGTTCTTTTATTAGAAATAGAGGGAAATGGATTCACATAAAGTTTTTGAGTGATGTTCTAAACTCTGGGGGTTTTATTTCAGCAGTGTTTGTGGACACACGCTCCATCCCAGGCAGGCTGAGCCAGAGGCTGGGATGGGTTTTTCATCCCAGATAGAGCCCCTGTGAGGGGGTCAAACCCTGCATCTCCATCCCAGGAAACTCCAGGATGGAGAGGATCAGAAAACTGGTGTTCCCCTTTGCCTGGCTGAATAACAGAGGCTTTGTTCAGGGATCCAGGTCAGGGATTTTATTTCAGTACCTGGAAAGAAGCTATGAGAAGAATGCAGCAGGTTCCTCCCAGCCTGGAGAAATGCAGAGATATCTCCAAAGGTGTTTAATATTAACTTCAGCAGGACACATCCCTGAAGGGTTTGACTGTGAGCTTATCTGTGTTTATACCCAATCTCACCTCCAAATCCATGCTAACGTGGCTGAAGCTGGAGCAGGTGAAAGTCCTCCTGGAGGGAGCTGGATCGATGAGGGCTCTGTCAATAAAGATCATCCCGTGCTGGCACCAGGAATGTGATCCATGAGCCCAGACCTTCCTGTGCAGGCACAGAACAAAGGCCTCATCCAAAAGCCTCTGATGAATGTGTCGGTGAGGAGAAAAGGGGTGGGTGGGCCGGGAGCAGAAGGGAACAAAGCAGCCCTGTTTGCACGGGGCAGCCAGTGAGCAGCTCCTGGGGGAATGCTGGGGTTTGCTTCCAGGATGGATGTGATGGGAGCTCCTCCACCAAAGCCCACTGGGATTTCCATGCAAGGTTTGGCCTTCACACTCATCCTCTCTGACTCCTCTGGCTAGGTGGTATCAGAAGCAGTTTTTGGGAAGGCTTCTCACAGGTCGGGGAAATCTTGCAGCATATGATGGCAAATGTATTTCCTTCCTTGCTGTTCAGCTGCATTTGTTTATTAAGTGGACTCACTAGAAATGCTGTTAAACACAGTTTAATTAAAACCAGTTTGTTCAGAGATGGCTTTACCTACATGCCTTGATGTTCTCCCACTGTATCTGAAATCATGGAAGACTTGTGTTTATCCTAAGCTTGATATGAGAGCAGGAGCTGGAGGTTATGGATGGCCTCATTCCTTCCAATTGTGTATTTAATGTGGGGAAAAAATGCCGGCAAATAAAAGGTCAGAAGCTTGGAATACAGGACAGCTGTGGGTATGCTTCATGGCAGTGGCTGTTCTTGTCAGGACACTTGCCAGCTCCCCTGATCCAGAGGGCTCTGGTTGGACTGAGGAGATCCATGTTTCTCCAGCCAAACCCTTTCAAGGGCTGTGGGGCCAGTCCAGGAGTTGTTTGCACAAGACGGTGATGTAGAGCAATATCCTTTAGGGCTTCAGAGGGGTGGGAGGACACAGGGTGCTCTCCATCCTGAGAAACCTTGATGGACACAGACATTCCTGACCTTGCCGGGGGGTCACCATCACCACAAAAACCTCCTGGCTCCTCCAGATCTTCTCATTTTTATTATATTTATTTCATATTTATTTATCTTCTTTTTTTTTTTTTTTTTTGACTGAGCCATTCCTGTTTTCTTCCCCACACTGAAAGACTTCAGTGCAGTGCTGGGACCTGATTCACCTGCTCCAAGAATCCCTGCCAGTGACTTTCCTCCTATTGATGTACATCCCACTTATCTCCTGGAAGGGGTTGCTGGTTAACCTCCCCCAGAGCAGGCAAACACAGCTATTGTGCAAACAGTGTTTCCTGACTTGGTGGACAAAGGATATCTTGATTTCTAGTTGCTGGGTAACATCAAATATTCGCATTTTCATCCTCAGTGATCTCTTCAGGGCTCACCAGCTCGCCATGGCTTCTGCTGCAGGGATGGAGAACTTGCAGGGGCTTGTTGGGGCAGCTTGAGGAGGAAAAAAGTGAGAGAGAGGTTGAAATGCAGAGGATGTAACAGGAAAATGGCTCTGCAAGTCCTCCTTGTAAATGTTTTTATGGTAAAATAATTATGCCTGAGGGGACGTTTACAATCAACACCCTCCTTGCACTTATTAGAGGCACAAAGGCCTTGGAGAAAGAGGTAGGAAAAAGGGCCTTAATGAAAATATTCTCAGCACAAACACAGGAAAGCGCTGAGCTCCCTCCTGTTTGCCCTGCATTCCCCAAGATCTGGAGCGGGCAGAACAATGGTGTGTCCCTGTGCACGCTTCCTTCCCCTGCCCGGGGCTGCTGGGATGCTCCAGGGTAGCCAGAGCAGGGATTTGCCTCCCAGAGCTCCTCGGCACAGGCAGAGACACGGACACGGCTTGGCTCCACTCCTGCCAGACATCCCCCAGGAAACCCAGCCTCGCTTTTTAGCCTTCATTTTCTCTCTCTGCAAAAGGGAGATACTGGAATCACCTGGCTGTGCTCAGTATCCACCATCCAGATACGGCAGCAGACATCCACCTATGAGCCTGGGAGGAGGAAAAGGGCTTTTGTCTGCCCACAGAGGGGATGGAAGTGCACTTTTTCTTGTAGAAGGCTGGTGCTGTGTTTAAGGATTGATCACCCCCTTCTTCCTGATCCCACTCTTGTAGGAAACTGCAGCATCTCCTTCACCATCCATCCCCACCAAAACCAGAGCAGTGACTCCTCTGAGGCTTTGCCCTGATGCCCTTCTGAGCTGCCAGCCTTGTATTTCCCTGCCAGGAAACAAAAATGTCCCTTCTGGAGGAATTTTTCCCTTCCATAAGCACGTAACAAAACTCTGTGAAATCCTGCAACTCAGCTCTGGTTTAGAGCTGAGCCAGGTCCTAAAGGAGCAGCTTAAAAAGGATCACAGGCTGTGAGTGTCACCAGGGTCCAGAGGGTTTTAAGGAGGGCTTTAGAGGGGCATCCTTTGGAAGTGAATGTGGCTGGGAATATGGTGAGGAGTGAGCACAGCAGAAATCCTACCCATGCCAAAGGGAGCTATTTAAAGTAGCTTTGAGCATTCAAGGCTCTCAGCACGGGATAAGGAGCTTTTAAATCTGAAACCATCCTTCCCTGTCCAAAATTGCTTCTACTTCCTAGAGGCTGCCTGGAAATTCACGTTAATTTCCTCCCATTGGCTGCTCTGTGACTTTTCTTTGACATTGCATGGCCTTTAGCAGCCACAGTGCTGCTTTCGAGGGGCAAAGATGGTCCTTCTGCTCTTACTTGCTCTCCTCACAGCTGCTTGGAGGTGGCTGGAGAACAAGTCCTTCCCCAGCCCTGCATCCTGGCAGGTTCCTGTGTTGGATTCAACCAGCCAAGTTACAGAAATATTCTGAAAATGTGAAAACTCGGGTTCTTTTCAGAGGCATTTTCCTCAGCAAATGGATGTTGTAAAGAACTGACTGGCGGTGCTGGGAGCAGCTGTAGAGTTTCTGGAACCTCATGAGTTTGAAGGATATTTCCTCTTGGTGCCAGAAGAAAATATTTTTCCGTTGATCTTACAAAAGGCTGAACTCTTTCTCCTGAAGTTAAAAGGAGACAATCCTTAGGCACAAACCCAAGGATGTTTAAAGTTTGGCAAAGGCACCAGACTTTTTTATGTGCCTTGAAATATCTGCATCTCTCCTGTCCTCTCCTGCACATCCACCCCCAAGCCTGCAGGGAAACACATCCTAAAGCTCTGCCCCGGACCAACAACCAGGCAGCAAATAAAACGCTCCCACAGGACAGATTTTCATCAGGATTTAAGGTAATCACAGCTCTCAGAGGCTTGTACTTCTGCAGTGTCTGCTGTCAGCAGTGCTGGAAGGAGAAGCACTTGGCAAAGAGCTGCCAGGACTGCTGCCTGTGCCTGGACCCCGCAGCTCCTCTGCTGCGGCCGGGGCTCATTGCTTGGATCAGACTCTAAATCTGATTTTTCACCTCCAGTCTTTCCCTGCTGCTGGGTGCAGAGGGTTATTTCTGCTTCTCCAAGGGAAAGAGCCAGCTGCCAGCGACCTCGCAGCTTAGTCTGCCTCAGTACAGAGGAGTCTGGCATCTGGCTTGTGCTTGCTTGTTATTTTGACAGCACATCCCTTCCTTTTGCACTGCTTGGATCAGTCTCTACTTCAGGGCTGGGCCAAAAAAGTGGAAAATGGCCAATTTGCAGGGGAAAAAATGAATCCATTGCTCTCAGCCAAGTGTTCTGTCACCTTACATCAAGAAGGGCAAAAGATTTTCTGCCAGGACACAGCTGAGTTTTGGCCACGGTGCTGGGCAGGCCTGGGCATCCTCCTCATCCCAAATAACCTCTGCTGCTGCAGTGTGAGGAAAACAAGCCCTGAGCATGGAACAAAACATTCATCCTTCCCCCAAAATGCTACGGCTCAGGATCCCTGCATCAGGATGGCCTCAGTGTGGAGCTCAGGTCCACCCACAAGCTTGGGAATTCACGATCTGATTTAGGACCAAGTGCAGGTGATAAAGGGGCATTAGGAAATATGAAAGGTGAGGTGGAAAGGGTGGGAGAAAGCAGGAGGCTGCAGAGCCCAAACCTGTGCCTGACCCTTTTTATTCACCTTTATCCAGGTGGGAACATAAAATGTCCCTCCTGTCCCAAGCTGTGGCCGCCCCTGGATCCCTGGAAGTGTCCAAGGCCAGGCTGGCCGGGGCTTGGAGCAGCCTGGGCTAGTGGAAGGGGGGTTGGAATAAGATGATCCTTAAGGTCCCTTCCACCCCAGTCCGTTCTGTGATTCCCAGGTGCTCGCTGCCTTTTCGGGGCTCAGCATTCCCAAACCCCCACGGCACAGTGCCACGCACCCCACGGCGTTTCCCTTAACACGCCACCTGAACCCTGGGGGTTCGCTCGCAGCCGGGGACACCCCAAGCAGCAGAGCTGCCCCCGTTCGGGTTCCGCTTCCCCGTGCCCCTCCTGCTCCTGCTCCGCTCCTCCCGCGCCGCCCGGGGCGGNGGCTGCGGGCGGGGCCGGGCTGCCCCTCGCCCGGGGCTCGGGAACCTGGCGGATCTCCCGGCGGCGGCAGGTAAAGGCTGGGGCTGGGCGGGCTGGGGGCTTGGGGCATCCCCCGCGCCCGGCGAGGGCTGCGGCTGGCCCCGGGTGCGGGCGATGCTGCGCTGCTGGGGGTGGCAGCTGTGCCGCCTTTGACCCTCGAAAGGTGCTCCGCTGTTCGAACCCGCGTCCCTGTGCCCCAAAAGGTGTGTGTTTCCCATCGCCAGAGGTGTTTCTGTGCCCTCTGTGCCCGCCGTGGGTGGCTCGGCTGGCCGCGAGCATCCCAAGCGAAGTTGGGATGTGCCAGGGTGCTCCCATGCTGGGGGATGTGGGTGGGCACCCACCTGGTGAGAGGTCCCGGGGTACCCCCTCTGGTCTCTGAGGGCCCCCCAAACTGTCCGGCTGTGCATCTGGACACTGCTTTTCCCCTTCAGGCCCTGCTTGTTTTACGGGGAACACTTCATTTTGATATACAATAATGGCATCTGCAGTTAGCCCACGGTTCCAGGGCTTCACACCGGTGTTGTCCGGAGCTGTAAAATCCTGAGGCAGCACAATCCCAAGAGGGATTTATTGATTGTTGCTGGTCTAGCTGGAGGAGTGCTCAGTGCCCGTCCAGCACCCTGAGGATGCTCAGGGATGTCCTGGATGGCTCTTGGTGACATTTCCCGGCAGCAAAGTCGCTGTTAAAGACCCCAGATCTCCAGCGAGCACTGAGCAGAGAGGGTGGAAAAAGGTGGATGTAAGAGGGTGTTACTTTGTCTTGATGCTTGGCAAAGAAACTGATTCAAAAAAAGAGTAATTCAGGAAAAAGAGGGGGAAAAACCGTCTCGTTGCTGTTTTATTGAAGCCCTCACCCACGTCCTGTCTGTTCCCCGCCCGGAAAACCGGGCATTGAGGAGTTGCAGTCGACATGTGAGCCTTGCTCTGGAAAAGGACTGCTGGAGCAATTCCTGGTGTGGAAGCTGTGAAATTTCACCCCTGGCGAAATGGAAATGGGTATTCTCCAGCCAGGAAAAACCTGGCTATGTTGAACTTGCTGTGCTTTGGGATTTTAGGGGTGGGTCCTTACAGCCACTCTTGTTACGTGTAATCGTGTGGGCTTAAGGGTTGTTTTGGGGCTGGAAAGGGATTAGGGATAGATGATAGGAGCAGGCATGGCCATGCTGCGTGTGAAATTTAAAAAATAATGAATTATGGTTCTCTTTGCTGGCTCTTTGTCCCGGTGGGAAGGAGCCCATACAGATTTTTCCCCATTAGAAAGTTCCGCTGTGCACGGAGAATGTTAAATCCAACCACGCTGTTCGGATGCTGGATTCTCCTCGGGATGCTCTAGCTGCCAGGAAATTTAGATTGCTGCTGATTAGCAAGTAAAAGTTAGAGCGGTGCTGCTACTTAAAGTGCTTTTTTGGGGTTTGGATCACACAGCCATGCAGGATGACAGCCTTCTCCCTTCTTTCCCCCTTCTAAATCGCCAGCTTGCACTTGGCAGGTGTGGCTGGGGAAAAGCTGAGGTAAATGGATTTCCTGCCTTGCATTTTGTCTGGCATGTCTATGTTGCTCATCAGATTGCTATGGAAAATGGTCCATTAATTTATTATCCAGCCTTTATCCACCTGAGCAGTGATGCATCCTGAATCCTGAAAGCCTGTTATTTTAACATATTCTCCTCTGCCAAGCTTTGAAGCATCTTCACGCTGATATCCCAGCAAAGTGAAGCTGCAGAATATTTCTCTGTGATTTAGGAGGTGCTTCTTCAGTGGCAAATACAAGCTCTGCTTTGATGGCAGAGTTAATTTTAGAGTGGGTGTCTCTGTCAGGCTGTACGTTTTTATTAAAAGAGCGTGTTCTGCTTGTTACACTTTTCCCTGCGATGAATTCCGTGAAGCACAACTAGTGTTTGTCTTGGAAGGAAAATGACTCCTGGTCGGATCAATTGATTTGGTGTCAGGTTGGAGATTCAGAAATTGCTGGCTTGGAATTAATGATAAAAGGTTTGTTTTTAGCAAGGCAACAAATTGCTGTATAAACCAGAAAGGTTATAGAGACACAGAATCAGCTGTGAGGGTACAACCCTTTGTTGTACTTTTATCCATTCGCTGTGTAGCCAGGTGTATTTGATCTCCAGCAACTGCCTTAAAATCACCATGCCAAAATCAGTATATTTAGGGGCTTTTTGTGGGTTTATAATGTTTTTAACGTGTGGGCTGGAGTAACTCACAGGTGTGAGTGCGGTTGTAGGTGGAGGTCAGAGATGCCGGGAGCAGGTGGCTCCTTCACCCTGATTTTTGTTAGAGGCGCTTTGATGCTCACAGGTGGTGGAAATTAGGTCTGAGTGCCCTTTAACCAGACACACCTGGGGGGAATATTGTCCTTTAAGTCGCTGTGTGAGCCTTGCCGAGGGTGAAGATAAAAGGAATGGTTGCACCTTTGAAATGCTTCTGCTGCTGGGTGGTGCAGCTCCGGCTTGCGTGGGAAGGTGTGGCAGGCACTGATGGTGGGGCCGGACCGGGATGGGCACTTGGGGCCCCTCCTGAGAGCAGCCTTCCTACAGGGGTTGGAATCTGCTTTCCCTGGAGTCTTTAACGCTGGTTTTAAAGTTATTTTTCCTGAGATGATGCAGTTGTAGAGGTTGTGCTCCTGTCTCTGAGATGCTCTGCCCCTTCACGCTGATACTCATGGAATGGTTTGGGATGGAAGAGACCTTAAAGCTCACGCAGTTCCACCGCCTGAGATGAAGGGATGGGATGCACCTGGCAGCCACTTTGCTTCATTAGGCTGCAGCAGCTGCTAATTAGGCTCCCAAGAGCTCAGTGGGTATTTCACTCTCGTTCTGAAGCGCAGTGGTGCTGCTGGTGCAAGGAGGCTGTGGCAGCCGCGGGCTCTGCTGCTGCGAACTGGAGCTGCTGTGCGGTGAGTGATGTCTCAGCTTCTCCATTTATCGCAGGTATCTGCTCGGGGCTCCCCAAAATCCCGTCCGGGGCTGGGTGCGAGGCTGAGCGGCTCCCTGCGCTCAGGAGAGGGCAGTGTCACACCAGCGAGCTCGTTCCCTGTCCGTGCTGGGGAACACGTGCAGCTCTCACCCGCGGGACACGAGGGTCTCGCAGGGGTCCTGCACCAGGGTGGGTTTGGGACACAGCCACCTCATCCCCTCCCTTCCGTCCCAAACCAAATATCCCCCCTGCACCTCTGCTTAGCAGCCCTTTTCAGGAACATTCTGCTGGGAAAAGGGATTTAAGAGACTGTTTATAGCAGTTGCTTTTCCTGCCAGCCCGTCTATAAAAACCAGTGATTAGATATAGCTACTTTAATGCATGTCTTGACTTAAAAAAAAAACAAAAAAAACTGCACATTGGTATTTGGCTTTGCTGCTTTTTCCTCTTCAGCAAACCACTGTGTTCTCCCCACTTCCTCCAAAAGTACCCACAGATACTGGCAGGATAACTGCCTGAGTATTTGGTGCAATCGTCTGTCATTGCTCAATAGCCTAACAAACAACAGAAAAAGAAAGCTTTATTTTTTATATGCAATTAAATATTTGTAGAAGATTTCTGCCAAGGAGTGGTTTTAAGGTACAGAGTGTTCCCCTGAAGGGTGTTCAAACAAGGACCTTCTGGGGTGGCAGTTGGGAAGTTTTTTGTGCCTGTGCCTCGATGCCTTCCATGTTTCCGCATACAGAGTCCATTTCCGCTTGGGTCTGAGCTCTCTCTGTTTTTGTCCTCCTGGTCTTTGGGCAGGATCAGTCCTGATGATGAAAAATGTTTCTTTTTGTGACTTTTTTTGTGTATGTGTGTGTCTCTTGATCTGGTTTTATTTATTTCTTTTTTTCCCCTCTGGATGAAGGGTGAACTGGGGATAGGAGGGGGAAAAGCTGCACCTTTCCTGGGGTGCTGCACAAATCTGGGCACCAGCTCTGTCCCCAGGCTCCCCCATCTGTGCAGAGCCCTGCTGGTGCTTAATCTGTTCCTTGGAAAGAGCCTGGACTGGTTTTAATGTAATTCCTTAGTCATGACAAACCTGAATCCTTCTGCCCTCTCTGCACCATGTCCTCTGTGTTGGAGCCACGCTTTCCATGAGGAGCTTGGGGTCCAGGCTGCTGGATCCTGGAGGACTTGGAGGTGATGGGCTCTAAGTTTATTCTCTTCTTGTCTGGGAATGCTCAGAAGGATCTGTTTCGTTTTCTGAGTTACCACGTGGCACTGTGCCAAAGTGGCTTTTTATCTTCCACTTTCCCCCTTAGATGCCAGCTTGCCTGTAATCTTTATTTATTTATTTATAAGCCTGTGTCTCTTAAAATGCTATTACAACTTGTAAAACCTCTTCATAAACGTTTGGCCCCTGTGTTTTGCTTCCCTTTCCTCCTCGCTGAGGTGAAATGAAACTTGTCCCTCCCCCAGCCCGAGGTTAAATGAACAGAGCAGAAATATTTTGGTCCCTGGCTGTTTTTAGCTGTGCTGAGTTTCAGGCTCACGTTTGCCCAGGGAAGGCAGGCAATTGCATCTGACTGAAATAGTCCAAGGTGAAACCCAGAGTTTCCTCTAATAGGTATTTTTGGGTGTAGCCTTTATAGAGATGTAATGGACTGGTTGTACCCTTCCACATCCACGTGTCCTCCTGAGCCACTCTAAGAGATTATATGTGGGCCACTTAGCTTGTATTGATGAATCTCTTGAGCTGACAGTCACCTAATCATAAATCAAGTCTCGAATCAAGTCAGCGTTCTGCGGAATTGCAGCAAAACAAATAAAACGCATTAAATTTTCCAGCTTGGAGCTGGCCCCAGCCCGTGGAGAGCGGTTGGCAATTGGCTCCTGGAGGTGACGGGGGATGCTCAGGGTGTTCCACACGATTCTTGGGAAGCAGGGCTAATCCTGAGCAGGGCACTTAAGAGCTTGCAGAGGATTTGAGGCTCAAGTCTGTGCTTGCTGTCCTGCGAAATTGCCGTGGACCTTGCCAGGAGGGAGGGAGCTGGAGTGGCCCTTGGGAGGTGTCCCTTGTGTGTGACACCATCTCAGCTCCCTGTGCTGGCTGCAGAGCTCCTGCCTGAGTCAAGCCTTGGAGAATGGGCATAAACTGAGATAGATATGCCAGGTCATGCCTCAGCTCCTCTTGCTGTGCCCAGTGCTTTTCCCCTGTGCTGCCAAGGGGCTGCTGGGGGCTTCCCAGGTCATGGCTTAAACCCAGTCCCTGCGATGGACAGAGAGGGCTTAGGTTTGTTTACAGGGATTTACCACAGTGCTGAGGTCACTCTGTGATATTTGGGTGGATTTTGGTGGTTGGGGGGGGAGTGTTGTCTGGATTTGCTTTTATTTTTTTGCCAAGAGGTAATTAATGCTTTCCTTGAGATTAAAATATTTCCTGCATGTCTCAGCTGTTGGTGTAGGAAAGAGTCTCCTAACCCCTTGACCTTTCTCAGAGGAAGAAAAGGCTCTTGTGGAGAAGGTGGGAAGTGTACGTTCAAATCCAGGGTGTCTCTCTCTTCCTGGCTACTCTGAGCAACCTGGGCTTGTGGAAGGTGTCCCTGCCCATAAAAAAAAGATGATTTTTAAGGCCCCTTCCAACCCAAGCCTTTCTGTGATGAATCTGTAATTTTCCTTTCTTGCATGAAGCAGCCCCATAAAGAAATTCCTCAAGGCTGTCATGTAGGTGATGTTTTGTAGGCAGCTGCCTGATCCAGCAGTGATTGTTTGCAGGCATTGTGGGAACTTTGGTATCAATCTACCTACTAATTATTCAGAAACCTTGTCAGTGAGACTTTAAACTGTCAGTCAATCCTACTGCCGTTTGAAACCCAGCAGAGGCAGCTCCTGTGTCCTGGTCTGGGTGTCCAGGCAGGATTTGCTCTGTTTCTCTCAAGGTTTTTGGGTTGTGATTTCTCCATCCGTGGCTGTGGTTGGTTGGACCTTAGAGATTTGCACAACAGTGCCTGGACAGTCCTTGAAATCTGTGGTTTTGGGATATTTGGGAGCCCTGGAATTCATCAAGCCAAGAGGTGAGACCTTCTCAAACATCTATTTTTAGATGTGTTCTTATTCACATGCAAATTATGTTCATCATCAGGGTCTGCTCTGCACTTGGGACACTGGATTTGTAATCCCTGCTTTCCAGCTCTTAGATATCAAAATGCCTGCCAGAAATATAGATACTGCTGTCTCCTTTTCCCCTGTGCCCACGAGCTGGGGACTGTGAGCTCCCACACCACTTGCTGGGTTGCATTTGATGCTTTGTGAATACAGAGTGGCGGCAGGCTCTCATTTTCGGGGTGATTTACTCTCCCTGCTCGGGCTGTGGCATTAGTTGGTGGTGTCTGACAGCTCGCAAGATCATCTTCTGCTTTCCTGCTGCTTGCCTGGAAGCTGGAGGCAGGATCTGCTTTCAGAATGAAGCAGCTCAGCTCCTCTTTGGCTGTGAGTTAATCACCCAAACGCCAGCGCTTGCAGTCCTCATTAAAAGCCTGGTTTAAAGTGCAGGGTTGACAGCTCGGCTGGAGATACTTTCCCTTATCACAACTGTTTCCTAATCCGTCTCCTCTGCATAGGGATGTGTTTGTTTTGGGGTTTTTTAATTTGGATCTCCAGGCTCTTGCTCTGGGAGAGCTGTATATTAAAGGAACGTGGTGTAAGACAGCTTGTAGATGTTAAAATGTTAATGTGGTGGGAATAAGTGTGCTCTGGTGTCTCTGATGCTGGCAGGGACAAACCTTTGTGCCTCCCAAGGTCACTTGGCTGCGTGGCCGCGCGTTCCTGAAGCACAAACCCTGCCAGGGCTCCTGGGACCGTTCTGCTTTGCCAAGAGAAATAAAGCTGCTTGTGGGATTAGAGGGATGGAGCTGCTGCTCCTGAAAGCACGGGCAGGAGCAGTGTAGGAGGGGATTGTCCTTCCCTGGGTTCATACCCGGGCAGGTTTTTGCTTCGGTCCGAGGTACGAGGGGTTAACGCAGAGCTCAAACCTTGCCCTGTGCTTTGCTGACCCTCGAGAGCTGCATGGAATCTTTCTGCTCCATTCTGTGAAGAGAGTCTGTGCCTGAGTGATGCTGCAGAGCTGTCCCAGTGCCCCTGGAGCCGGGGCATCGCTCCCTTTGGGTGGTCCCTTCTGGCGAGAGCTGTGAGGAGCAAGGTTGGCTTGTTAGCAGCAGCCCTGGATTTGACCTGAAAGCCAAGGCTCCTGCTGGGCTCAAAAGCCGTCCTGGGGTTGATCTGCATGGCGTGTTAAACACCCCTGTGCCGCAGTGGGAATGTGGGCAGCTGGGCAGGAGGGAAGCCCGGGCTGTGTTGTGAAGCTGTAACCTGGTGTCCTGACTTCTAGAGCTGCCCTGTAGCTATAAATCCAGCTTGAACAGCTGAGTAAGTTCAAATTTGGGGGCCTTCTCTATTTTGAAAAGGGTCAGCTCACTGTGTTAAACCCTTTCTGTCATGAGAGTCCTTAAATCGCAGCTTCTGGGGTAATTGGCTATATTGAGCTCTGTTGGACCCCTGAGAAAATCACTTTGCTCTCTTGGCTTCTTCTGTCCCAGCTTAGGGGAAGTAATGGCTTTTCCCCTATTTCCCTGAACTTTGCAGCTCATCTGCAGTGTTCCCTGGAGGGACAGATCTGAAGGACTCTGCTCCTCGCCTGGAGCAGTTTGGGGGCTGGATGTGGGGCTGTGGGGGGAACAGGGGTGAGGAACAGGGAGCCCTTGAGGTGACCAGCTGGGGCAGATAAGGTCAAAGGAGTCAAACCCCAAAGTGTCTGTGGCAGTTTCTGCACCTTCCCAGGCATTACGTGCCTCTCCTTATCTCTGCTGATATTTGCAGTGCTGATAAGAGAGGGTCTGTAACAAGTGTGCTCTGCCACAGATAAAACCTGCAGTGCGTAAGAGCTGTTCCAGCCGGGGCTTATCAGCACTATTGAACCTGAACATCAGCAGGGCTTCAGGGATGAGGCTGCTCTGGGTCCCTCAGCACGGAACATCCAGCCAGGAATTGTGCTGGGAGTGCTGCTGCTCTGTAAGTCCCTCTCCAATGGGCTCTTCTTTTATTTTTATTTAAAGGAAGCGGACGACTTTGGTCCCAATGTCTGTGAGCTGGCTGAGTGTCTGAATTGCTCTGTGTTGTGTGCTCTGTGTGTGTGTGATGAGGTGGTGGCTGCTCTCTGCATGGATTGAACAGGCTGGAGGTGCTCAATCCTCAAAAAGAGGTGTAGGTGTGGTGCCTGGGGACATGGTTTAGTGCTGGCCCTGGCAGAGTCAGACTTGAAGATCGGAGAGGTGTTTTCCAAACTGAACGATGCTGTGAGTTAAATTTAGGGGTTCTTGCATCTCCCCAGGCTGCTCTTTGCTTGGAGAAGGAAATCCTGGAGCTTTTGTGCAGCCATTGAATGCCAGTTTGGGGAGCACAGATTTCCTGCATCATCTTGGTGCTCCTTCAGGGCTCTGACCGCTGCAGGGATGGCAGAACATGGGGTTGAAGCTGGCAGAGGGTAAAGTGGTGTAGAATTGCTTGGCTTTGGACACTTCCAGGGATGGAACAGCTGCAGCTTCTCTGGGCACCTGTGCCAGGGCCTGCCCACCCTCACAGGGAACAATTCCTTCCCAATATCCCATCTGTCCCTGCCCTCTGGCAGTGGGAAGCCATTCCCTGTGTCCTGCACCTCTTCGGCTCTCCTGGAGCCCCTTTGGGCACTGGCAGGTGCTGGGAGGGCAGGGAGAAGGTTTGTCTGACCCCACTGGTGGCATGCAGGAGGTGGAGGAGGGAGAGAGCTGGAAATTGTCCGAGCAATCCCTGCCGTGGTGCCATGGCCAAGATGTGCCTGCCCTCTCCAAGCCACGCTCCAGGCTTAGGCTGCCTGAGCCAGGCTCAATCTGAGCAAAATCAGCCCTGGCTGTGCCACAGGTGACTGAGCTGGTGGAGGAGATGGCTTTGGACAGGAGTGGGAGCAAATGCTGGTTGCTGTTCCCTGCTGCTGTGCCCAAGGTCAGCCTGACCGTGGAGCTCCCAAATTGTTCCCAATTTTCCCAGCAAACGGTTGCTGCTGCTGAGCTGTGGTGAGCAGCCAATGGGTTTATCAGCCCCAGGTTCTTCTAACTGGGCTTTGTCAGAGCAACCTAATCCCGAAGTGCCAGAGCTAAAAGGAGTGGGAATAGAGGTTCTGTGGTTATCCAATTCCAGTGCTTTGTGTGGCACAGCCATCTGATTTCTCCCAGAATGGATAATGCTGATTGTTACATCTGAATTGACTGTAAAGCTGGGGGAGAAAGAGCATCACTGGTGCTTCTTAGAGCTCCAACCCCTCCTGCTTAAGGCACTGTCAAATTTCTCTGGTTTGAAAACCTCAGTCAGGAAACACAATCCAGCCTTTGGGGGAAGGGAGTAGCAGTGACTTCAAATCCCCTTTTAACATGGAGAGCTCCAAACTAGATTCCTGATCCAATTCCTCCTTTTTAGGAGGAGTTTTCTGTGTCAAGCTGGAAGTGAAATACAACTGTGGTGCAGCCTGGAGTCTGTCCTGGCTTTTGCTGGGCCACCCTAAAACTTACTGCTCTGTTTCAGCATTGCCTGAAGCTCATAAGATACTTTGCTCCCAGACTGGCTGTATTTGGTGACTTATCCCATATGTTTGATTCCAAAAGGCTGTTAAATTTTTTTTGTTTGTTTTGGTTTTGTGTTGTTGGTTTGGTTGGTTTTTTTTTTCTTTTTTTTCTGTGAAGGAAAGGTATGAAATAAATAGTGCCTAAAAGACTTGTGGCTGTCAGCTCTACTGAGGCAGCTCCTGGACAGGGCTGTGAGTAAAACCCTGTTCTGTCTCATGCCCCATCAGGTTTAATGTTTGCTAAATGGCAGAGCTGTCGAGAACAAGCTTTGGGCTGAGGCACTGGAGCTGGTATTAAAAAAATAAATATTGCTGCAAGTGGCTGAGCTTGGAAATAAATTATGCTGTGAGTGGATATACAGGGACTGCTGAGGTGTCTGGATTCCCCTCCCAGGGCTCACTGCCAGGCTTGGGAATTTGGGAGGGCAGCCTGTGGGGAAAGTCCTGTGTCCCAGCAGTAATAAATCCTCTCCCCGCCCTGCACCGTGAGGGCTGTATTTAAATATTTTTCTTGCTCTGGAGCTGAAACCAGCTGCAGAGTCTGATCTTTTAATTTTGCCTGTCATTTACAATGTGACAAGAAAAAAAAATAGAGTTTGCCACTGGTCTGGCTTTTAGAGAACTCTAAAAATGATGAAAAATCTAGTGAAGAGCTGCATGCCATGGTCATCCTGGAGCTCTGAGGGTTTAGCTCTTGCCTGTGCCATCTCCCTCCTGTTTCTCCATGGGAACAGTGAAGGGCTGAGCTTTTTATCCTGCCTTTTAAATGGAGAAACAGTGGAGCACCACAAAGAAATAACCATGGGAAGTGACTTGGTGGTTTGTCCTCACATAATGTGACATAACTTAGGTTGATGCCGTGATGATGACTCTGAAAGGAAGGGTATCAAGAATTGGGATGATTTGGGATCATCCCTCATTTCCTTGCAGTCATCAGTGGTTTTGGCTGAGAAAATAAGTTATTTTCTAGAATACAGAATGAAGGCTGTGGCAGTGCCTCAGTGGGGCAGGATGAGGGTGTGAACACTTAGGTGCTGTAGAAGGGCAGCCAGACGTGGGGAGGGATCTCTTCCTTGAGGTTTATTCCCATTAATCTATCTTGGTGGGCGCTGCTCTGTGCCTTGTGGCACAACCTCTCTGCTGGTGGGATTTCCAGGGGGTGCTGCAGGCTGAGGTGGCAGAGAGGGTCTGGAAAATGCTGTGTGGGAGCCTTTGCCTGGCTCCAACACTTTCATACATAATTTTTGCTCTGTTTTAATTGCTGCCTCAGCTTAATGTCACTCTTTGCCATGAGCAGTGACACAGGAAATGGAATAGGACAATGGAATCTGCGGCAGTTTTTCCTCCTTCCCTTTTCCTTTCTAGCAGCTTTTCTCCAGTGCAAAAGCGAAAGGATGAACCCTTGATTTGTGATTTATTTTTTATTTATTTCCCCTCCATGATGGACGTTAACCAGATACCAGAAATACCTTCAACTTTGGATACAAGCTGCCCAGAATAGCTCTGGGAGCTCTGCAGGGTGAGGCATTTAGCAAAGGACTCTGCCCAATTTATCCTGAGCCAACAATCGCAGCTCACAGGGCATCTTTGGAACCACCAAGGTATGAAGGTGGCAATGGGAAAATTTTCCTGCTGTTGCAGCAGTGGCACAGGGGGTGTTTCACCACCTCGTGGGATGCTCACCTGGGGCGTTTTGCAGATAAAAATGATTTCCTGGGTGTTGTTTTTATATTTATCCTGATGGCTGAGTGCACTTTGGTGCCCTGGGGTTGGCCTGGGAGTGTAACAGAGCTCTCCAAAGCCACACAGCTCCTTGCTTTAGTGACTGAGGTGTGGGGAGGAGGCATTTATCCCACGGATAAATGGGATAGGAGTAAAATCCCGCTCTTGTGGGGCTGGTTAGAGGACTCTGAGCTATTTTTGGCCGCTTTTCCCTGAGAGCCATCGGCACGTGGAAGTGTCTGGCAGCTGAACCTGCCTCTGCAGACTCCGGGGGTGGCTCTGGGAGTGCTTTGTGGGGAGGCCAGCAGGGAATGTGTCGGCTCCTTGCGTTCCATATGGAAGTGGCACTTTCCCCGAGGGGGTGGCAGTGAGGGGGGCATGCTGAGCAGGGGAGATCCACTTGTTCCCATGGAATAACCTCCCCTCTGGAGGTGGGAACAGCACGGGGGCTGCTTCCAATGGCATCACTCAGCTTCTTGAAATATTGGCAAAAGTGTGGTTTTTCAGACTGAACGTGGGTCTTTTTAGGACAACCTATGAGGTGTTATGGGAAAAAACCAGAATGAAGTGAAAATTGGTGGGATCAGGTTTGAGGCTGCTCTGTGCGTGCTCTCACGCTGGCCAAGGCTGTGGGTCCAATTCCTGAGTGAATATCCAGAGTCCCCAAAGTATTCAGTCCATCCAGACCAAAAGGTGAGAATAAAGTGAATTTTCCCTGAGACGTCATGTTGCAAGGGCTTCCCTGTTGTGTGAGTTTATTTGCTGCCAAGCTGGGGACAGCAGTGATGAACTCTGTGTAACTCAGGCGTGTGTTTTTCTGGCAATGCAGGAACTTGCACTGCTGGTCCAGCAAGATCCTGACCTCAGCTGAGACCTCAGCCCTGCCCTCTGGCACTGGGAAGCCATTCCCTGTGTCCTGTCCCTCCATGCCTTGTCCCCAGTCCCTCTGCAGCTCTCCTGGAGCCCTTCAGGCCCTGCCAGGGGCTCTGAGCTCTCCCTGGAGCCTTCTCCTCTCCAGGTGAGCACCCCCAGCTCTCCCAGCCTGGCTCCAGAGCAGAGGTGAGGATTCTCTGCAGTTCACGGGTGGGTGGCTCCCCGTGTGGGGTTGGTGGCAGCATTTCCAGAAATGTCAGTGGTTATTTGGGCTCTGAAAGAGCTGAGGCTGCAGCAGAACTTCTCCCACAGCGTTTGCCCGGTCGGGCAGGACTGAGGGAGGTGCTGTGCTGTGACAGTGACGCGTCACATCCGAGCTGGCACTCAGTGCCAGCTCTCCCAAGGAAGTCCTTGGCCTCCTGGTGCTGGTTTTGGCCATGGCAAGCTTGGCTTGGCTGGCTTTATTTATCCAGCACAAATGGATTTGTCGCCCAGGCGCTTGATTGCTTGTAATTATATCACTGGAGCAGACCCCACTCCTGATTCCCTGCCTGCCCACCTGCTGTGCTGCTGCTTGGCTTCCTCTGCCCCTCCAGCTCACCAGGACTCCATGAAACCTCTCTGCTTGGAGGAATACTGATAGTTCTTGTGTCTTTTTCATCCTGTTTCTTGTTGGGTGCAAAGATAATGCAGCAGTGGTTTTTGCTTTCCTGTCCTGCTGTTGCACCTCTTGATAGGTTTTTTTTTTTAATAGTTTAATTTAAAACAAGCTCTGAATTAAATTGTGTGGGTGAGATGCTTCTCTGGCTCTGCTGCAACTCGTGGAACTTCCATGTGGCAGAAAATGGCTTGGAAAGAGCTGTCACCTCCTGGGTTTTTCCTGCAGTGGTTGTGGTTTCCTCTTTACCCCCGACTGTAGGACTCCCTGTTAACTGATGCTGTGCACAGCACTGGTCTGAGCGCTCAAAAGCACAAGATACTGCCTTGTACCCAGCCCAGAATAAACCCTGAGCAGTGCAGGCTCTAATTTTGGCATCCCACACCACCCTGCTCCCGCTGCGGGAGAGCTGAGCTGGGAGCCATGGCAGCAATGTCGCAGGTACTCAGCAGAGCAACCTCAGAGGAACCTTTATCTTGGTGGAAACAGATGGAGTTTGACTTGGTGTCAATTACAGAGCCCGGAATAACTCAATTTTACGGCAGGGAAGTGGAAAGGTACGGTGCTGCCACAGCCTGGATGCTGACGGGCAGGAGTTGAGCTCCATCCCTCCCCATCCCCTTGGGCTGTGCATCAAAGAGCTTTTCTTGGGAGCATCTCCATCCCTTGGGATGAGGTGCTGTGCCCTGTGAGCGCTGTGAACCCTGGCAGGTTCAGGCTCCATGAGCTGCTTGTCCAACCACTGAGGAGCTGCTGTGTGTGCCCCAGGCGTTTGGGAAGGCTGGGAGTGGTCCTGGCACTTCTCCCTATGTGTTTAGGGTAGAGCTCACCAGCTTTGTGAGTGACTTGCAGTTAAATTTGTATGGCTGCTTCATACTTATGTAAGGACCTCTCATCCCCCAAAATGGAAAATTAAACTGTGGAACTACTCCGGGGAAGGAAGGAAGGCCAAGATACTCCTGAAGGCATTGAGCTGAAACACTTGCCCTGGTTGGAGGTCTTTGGAGTGACTTAGACACAAGAACAAATGTGGCTTCAGAACCTGCCTCCCTCAAACCTGTCCCAAGGCATTAATTTCATTTATCAGCTGGTTTAATTCAGATGAGGAAGGGATTAAATTCAGCATTAGCTGGAGCTGGGTGTGTCTCATTTACAACCTTTTCTTAGTGGTACAAGCTCTCCCTGGAGTGGGAGCAAATCTTGAACCACAGGATGGTTTGGGTTGGAAAGGACCTTACAGACGAGCTCACCTCATCATCCACGTTCCTCCAAGCCCTGTCCTTGGACACTGCCAGGGATCCAGGGACAGCCACAGCTGCTCTGGGCACCTGTGCCAGGGCCTGCCCACCCTCACAGCCAGGAATTCCTAATTCCCAATATCCCATCCGTCCCTACCCTCTGGCACTGGGAAGCCATTCCCTGTGTCCTGTCCCTCCATCCCCTGTCCCCAGTCCCTCTCCAGCTCTCCTGGAGCCCTTTAGGCCCTGGCAGGGGCTCTGAGGTCTGAACAGCCTGTTAAAGCTGTGGACTGGGGCTTCTTGTGCAATAATTAAAGGTTAACCCCAGTAGTCCTTGCTAATGTTTGCCTTTTGCTTTAGAGGAAGGAAATGGGATCCTAATCTTTAGCTCAAATGCCATCTGTATTTTCATTGACAAAAGTAAATTTGTAATGTGCTTAATGAAGCCTAGAAAGATGTCTCAGATAATGGACAGAAAATATCTGCCCTTTAAAGACTTCTTCCTCCCAAAGTAATTGCAGAGCTTCCTATTATGGTTAATAAAGTGATGGCTTGTTTGTTTGGGGGTGGTATTGGTTTGGTTGGTGCTTGTAATTGTGAGTTTTCAGAGGAGAAAGCCCCCTTGGAAAGCAGAGGGCAGAGTGGAATCATGTGCTGCTTCCCTTAACATTTGGGTGGAAAACGTTCCCTGGAAACCAGGCTCTGGCTCCGTGGGGATGCCAATGAAAAGCTGCAGGGAAGGAGGAATTTCAGAAATGGGATTTTGCTTTTCAGAGTTTGGCTGTCAAGCTCCCTAACCTGAGACGTGGGGAGTGTGCAGAGGTGGCAATCAAGTTGGGTGACATCTGTGCTTCAGGCATGTCCCTCTCCTTGATGCTGCCAGGACATCCCAGGGAAATCTGCTCAGTTGGTGTCTGTTGGAGGAAAACTCATTTCCAGAGCGTCTCTAGGAACTTGTGAGGAGACTTCAGGAAGGAAGGAGTGGGGGCTGCCCAGTGTTGCTGCTGTAGCATTGAACACGCAGGTATCTGTAGGGAAATGCCTAAAGATAATGTGGCTTGTGGATGATAAGCAGAGGTGTCCATTTTGCTCTGGGAGGAGGTGCAAAGATGTGATGTTTCCAGCAGGAAAAAAAGCAGGTGAAGAAGAATTTGGAGGCTCCTGCAGCACCTGAGATCCATTAAAGTCCTGTACTTGGAGGGATTGGGAATCACAGAATCACAGACTGGTTTAGGTTGAAGGGACCTTAAAGCTCATCCAGTGCCACCCCCTGCCATGGGCAGGGACACTTTCCTCTAGTTCAGGGTGCTCCCAGCCCTGTCCAGCCTGGCCTGGAACACTCCCAGGGATGGAACATGAACGATCTGAGGTAGGGAAGTTGCTCTGCTGGATGATGGATAGGGCAGAGCACAGAGCTGACACCCAGAGTGAAGGGCTGGGGAGCTTTGGGATTAGCACTAAATCTGTGCACAGAAAGAAGCCTGGAGGCTTCAGATGTCTTGCATCTGAAGGATTTTTCCTCTGGTAAGGCTTTTGCTGAGCCTTCCAGTGAAAATCCCCAAAATGTCACAGTTATTGCATGAGAGTTATGCACTAATAGGATTGAGTTTCTGCAAAGCTTCTGATGAGAGGAAGAAGGACCTCAAAGGAGCACAGGTATTTTGGGAAAGGCTTAAGCTGAATAAAATTCAGCTGCAATAGTGTTAGAGCAGGGAAGTTTGGAGATAAGTGAGCCAGAGCAATGGGTTTCACCATTTCCGCATAGGATGTGCACAGCCTAGTCTCCCACCTGTCCCTGGGGTCTGCCCTGCTGGAAAGAGAGATGCGTTCTCACTGAAAGAGCTGTGTTGGGTCTGCCTGCTTTCCCGTGGAAGTTCCTGCAAGGCTTTCCCGTGGAAGTTCCTGCAAGGCTTTCCCGTGGAAGTTCCTGCAAGGCTTTCCCGTGGAAGTTCCTGCAAGGCTTGCAGAGCTCCTGCTGTCCCGGGCTGGATTTGAGTTCATGGCCCAGTGGGGCGCTGCTGCACTTTGCTCCTGTTCCCTTGCGCTGTCAGGGCTCCTGGGGAGGTGNGCTTTCCCGTGGAAGTTCCTGCAAGGCTTTCCCGTGGAAGTTCCTGCAAGGCTTTCCCGTGGAAGTTCCTGCAAGGCTTTCCCGTGGAAGTTCCTGCAAGGCTTGCAGAGCTCCTGCTGTCCCGGGCTGGATTTGAGTTCATGGCCCAGTGGGGAGCTGCTGCATTTTGCTCCTGTTCCCTTGCGCTGTCAGGGCTCCTGGGGAGGTGGAATGAGGAGCCAGGCTCAGCCTTTGCAAACCAGAGGGGAAGGGGAGTGTGGAAGGTTTCCTTCCTGGGGAAAAGGGCTGCTAATGCACCTCGGGGGGGGGAAAAAAAATCAAACAAAGCAAGCTTCTCTTCCCTTCTGGCTCAGAGTGCGGTGTGTGATGTCAAGGTGGAGCTGAGCCTTCCCAAAGACTATGGGAATGTTTTTGCTTTCCTTTTTTTGAGGGATGGGGGATTGGTTTATATGCTGTTCTGTTAAATCTCTCAAACAATGCTGCTTCCCCTTCCTTGGAGCAATTGTTCCCCGTGGCTGACTCTCTTCCTTCCCCTTCCTCCCCATCGTGGGAAGCGCTCTCCTGATGATGATGGATGGGCTCAGATTTAGTCTCTGCTTTACCTTCCTTTGTCCTGCTCAGCTCCTTTGTTTTTCTTTATATTTTCTGCCTGGATCCTCATCGCAGGGTGGCCAAAACCAGATGTTTTAGTGCTGATGGAGGGAATTAAGTGTCAGAGCAGCTTCTGCCTTTGCCCTTGAACTTGGCAGGGCTGGGTTAATGACTCCATTATCCTGGAGCTCTTTTCCAGCCTCAGTGATTCCTGATTCTACCTGCCAGAGACGTGGGACTGCAAAGTCTAACAGACTTTACAGGTTTCATCCCTTGAGTCCATGTAGCCTCCTTTTGGGAGGGCCAGTCTCATCCTTAGGGAAAGAAATGTTCTTTTTGTGAACAGCCTAATCACAAACCCTTTCAAATGCATCCATTTTGAGGTTACAAGACTTTTTTTTTAATTTTATTTTATTTTTCAATGCCCAAGAATTCCCAGACAGTGGTTGGGCCCTGGCACAGGCTGCCCAAAGAAGCTGTGGTTGCCCCATTCCTGGAAGTCAGCAAGAGATGAGGTTGGATTTGTTCTTCAGGAGCATTTCCAAGGAAAACCTGCCATAAATCAGGCCTAGTCAGAGCAGCACCGGAGAGGTGCTGATCTGTCCACTTAAACTTCACTGTGGGCACACAAACTGAATTGGGACTGAACAATTCCGCATGCAGGAATAATAAACCATTGGATATTCCAGGCTTGAGGATGTAGTAACCACCTGACTCTGCAGGAATTCCACTGTGACCTACTTCTTTGGGAAAATATCCCCCAGACTCCAGATAAGAACTTCCAGGTCCTTCCAGCATTTATCAGGGGAGCTTCCTGCAGGGAGCTGTTGGTGATTTGCACCGGGGAGGAAGAGGAAAGGCAGCTGGTTGAATATTCCATGATAGGCTTTGGGTGGCTCCTGGCGTGACCTGGGGAAGCAGCAGCAGGCTGGGGGGTTCTGTCCTCCCTGGTCAGGTGGAAATCACGTGGTCTAATTAAACAACAGTTGATGAGAACATGTTTTAAGGGATTATATCGTGCTTCAGCAGAGCTAGGACATTCATCCTGCTAAGGCCAACGCCCACTGTAAACACAGTAATTAACAGTTTGGACTTGTGAGAGGTGCTCTGATGGGAGCCTGGGACTTCAGGATAAGAAAGAAGCCTGGAGAAAGCTGTGGTGGGTATTGAAAGCCTTGGTTCCCTTGGATAGTAGGACCTTCTTGTAAAGAAGTCTGAAAAACCTCCTTTCTGTGCCCTTTTCACAGCTCGTGCTTAGGAATTGCAGGTAACCCCTGGAATGGTTATTGACTGGAGAAGTGCTGAAGTGCTGCTGTTTGCTGACTCGACAGATCTGAGCTGTGCCCGAGCATCTGTCCTTGCTGCATCGCAGTCACCCAGGCTTCACCTGCATCTGGTGCAAAGCCAGCTATATTTTTAGCAGTGTTTAAATAGGCAGTGTCCAAACTGTTCCGTGCTGGCTCAGGGGGACAAGGGTGCTTGCACGAAGGACTTTGTGTACCGAGAGCTTGTTGTGGGAAGCACAGGAGAGATGGGGATGCTGTGGGGACTGGGACTTTGGTGGTGTCGTGGGTTTGACCCTGGGGTTATTCTCGCTGATTCCGTAGTGTTCTTTCTATGCTCTCTCCTGCTGCAGCTATGCAGAGGAGAGGAAAAACTAACACAAAACACTGGACTTATGAGTTGAGATTAGATCACTGATAAGGG